>CM060444.1:107387282-107793246 GCA_030545235.1 Helianthus tuberosus
CGTAAAACGCCGAGACCCCCACTACATGGGGCGTTTCCGGGTGTTTTTTTTTTTAAATTTGGCTCCGGCGTGGTTATTAAAACGCTGAATTGTTGTTTGGTTTCGAAATTCGACCGTTGACAAACGGTCAAAAGTAATTTTTTTTTTTTTTTATAACTCAAAATTTTACCCACTATATATATATCAACCCTTTTTCTCCATATTTTTATAAAAATCCTCCTACTTTCTCTCCCACTTTCTTCTATTATTTTATAAAAAACACCCACTTTCTCCTATTTTTTTTACAAGCATGCATCCATACCGACCCCCTTTTGGTGGCCCTGCAAGACCCACGAACCCGAACACAACGCAACCGCAAAGCCCGTATAACCTTCAAGACATGGACCCATCCTTTTTACCGTACGCGACTTACTTGACTGGCGCCACTACGTTTGTACCTACCACCTACGGCTATGGTCAAGCCGGCGGGTCGCAACCGTCACAACCCGAATCCGAACCCGATGTCGATGTAGTGCCGGAGACGCAACACGAACCGGGGCAAGACAAATCGAAACGCGGCAGAAGGTCGCATAAGAAGAAGGAAAAGGACGAACCTCGACGTACAAAAAAAACCATTAAATGGACGAAGGACGAGGAATACACGTTGACTCGGGCGTGGCTCGACATTTCGGAGGACGAAGATACCGGTAACTTATATTTTTATTTTTTATTCTGTTTTTTTTTCTGTTTTTTAATTCTGTTTTTTTTCTGTTTTTTTATTTACTGTTTTTTTATTTTTTTTAATTTCAACTTATATTTTTATTTTTTTTAATTTGTAGCAAACTTTCAAACGGGCCCCGTTTTTTGGGATAGGGTTCGTGCACTCTTTTATAGCACGTGGGGTCAAGGCGAACATCGGGACAAAGATTCAATTTCTAGCAAATGGACCGACATCAACAACAAGTGTCACGCGTTCCAAGAAGTTTATCAACGTAACTACGATAATCGGCCGAGCGGTGAATGTGACGTCGGGGTTTTAACAAAGACTTTGGAGGAGTTCGATAGGACGAAATGCCCTTTCACGTACTATAAGTGTTGGGAGCTACTACGAAAAAGTCCAAAGTGGGGGCTAGTTAATCCAATGACGTCAAGTAGTAGACGTCGGGCTAAAAGGTCAAAAACATCATCCTCCGCTGACCCGTCAACTCCGACATCGGATGCCCGCAATGTTGATTTAAATGAAGCGGTGGACGTTGACGAGGGAATTCAAGAAGAGTTGGTCCGACCCCCCGGTAGAAGAAAGGGAACCGGGAAAAAAACGGTCGAGTCGTCTTCCGATCTCGAGTTAAAGGATGATTTCGAGGAGATGAACCGTCGTCTCCAAGACATTCGCGACCTCGGCCACAAGCGTTGGGAGATTATGAAAGACCGAGTGGTTGAAACCAAAAAGTTCAACGACTTGCAAGAGGCGAGACAAATGGAAAAGGACATTGAGTTTTTGTCCAAACCGATCGACCACCTCCAAGGCGACGCGTTGATCTTGGCTCAAATGCGTCGCCAAAAAATGCGAGAAAAATATGGACTTTAGATCATCTTTTTTTTTTTTTTTTTTTTTTCTGTTTTTTTTTTCGGTTTTTTTAATTTTCTGTTTTTTTTTTCGGTTTTTTTTATTTTCTATTTTTATTTGGTATTTTTTTTTTCAAGTATTGTAATTTTTATTTTAAATTAATGAAGACTTTATGTTTTAAATTAAAAAAAATAATTGTCAAATGATTGAATGGGCGTTATTGGAATAATGCCCCACTACGCCTCTTTTGCTATAATGCCCCATGTGTGACTAGGCGCCACATGTCGTATAATGCCCCATGTTGGGGGCATTATTCTTGTTTACCACTACGGGTGGTCTAATAAGTAATTTCATGGTGATAAATATAAAGATACAGTATGATAATATATCATAAAGATAAATTCATATTTCATAAATTGTGAATTTTATAAATGATATTATCAAATGCCTATTTTAAAAGATATATTTACACTTTCTAGGAAGGAAGTTAATAGAATTAATCATCACTAAACCAAGAGTTAACAGAATTATGCATCACCTGATATGTGATACCCCAACTGATGGTTGAAATATCGGAGTGAGACGAACGAGATTGCTCAAGACTTCATAACACTAAATGTGACAAGTATTCAATAAACATTTTCATTTCATTGCTAATATCAAGTACATTGTTTGAAATAGAAGTACGACAAGTTTGAAACAACCGAATTACAATACAACAAGTATTTAAGTTAAAGTGCGTTTCTAGGCATCCTATTAGATTCCGTGCGTCATCATCATCATCATCGAAATCCTGCAACACGTTTTAAAGTATAGTTCAATACAAAAGTATTGGCGAGCATACAAGTTTGAATACTAGCACATGTATATAAAAGTCTGAACAATCCACATGACAAAATTGTTATCAAGAATTAACATTTAACTGGCATGCGATTATACAAGTCAATCCTCTGATTACCGCAAGTTTAGAAGAATTAACATGACCACAAGACTACGGGCGGTGCGTTACTCCTATAGCGCTATACACGTTAAGGGGAGGCTCGTACGAAGTTACTGACAAGTAAATCACACAAAGAATTATCCAAATAAACGAATCAAGCATAACATATTAAGCATGTATGTTGGGTTGTTTGTTTGTGATTTAAGCATAAAGTATGATTACGTGTGTTTAAATAGTATAACGTATTGCACCCAAAAGTGTAAAAGGAAAAACGGTCATGTATACTCACAATTTTGCAAAAGCTTTCCGATCATCCATGAGTGACGAGTTGTTTGAGATAGGGAAATCGAAGATGTAAGGTCGTTCGGGGTTTGTGGTGTGGTTGAATTCGGAATTAAGGTATGTATGTAGTGTAAAAGTATAATATAACAGAAAGTATATTATGTATAGGCACTCGTTATGACACTGAGTTTCTGTGATTTCACGGGTCCTGATTTGCCCGTTAGAATTAGTAACGAGGAATGCGGAAACAGAAATAATGGAAACCGAAACAACACAAACTGTTCGGGAGAAAGGACAGTTGGCACGACAGGGAAGCCTTTCACACGAAAGGGGTCACCCTTTCGTGCGACAGGGACATGTTTGGTGAACTGAACTTTGTTTGAACGTTTTAACCATTATTCGGTTATGTTTGTGAGTTCAGTTAAGTTATACGTTATAGTATAATAGTATAATACAGTCCTGAATGTCAAAGAGTTCATAGAAGTCATGCATGGAGGCAATACCCTCGTTACAGTTCACCAAAGCACAAGTTAGTTAACTTAGTTAGCTAACTGGTTGGTCATGAATAATAGAAATGTAAATAACATAATTAAAAAATAGCCAAACAACCGAACAGGAACAACCCAGGTGTGCCAACTCAACATAGAAAGAATGAACTAAGTGTTGGAGGCTAAATGGGGTTTACTTGTTCTAGGTCTAGGAGATTGTTTGGGTGTCGTATTACAAGATCAAGTAAGGTGGTGGAACTAGATTGGAAACCAAGGCTTCCACAGTTCACACACTGTTATATCAGAATCGTTCATATCGAAAATGAGGATCTGACTAACATACAATACTTAGAAACTGTCGGAACTAATGAAATCAGAACCTTTTGTGCGAGAGGCTCTGTTTCTGAGATGAAATCCGTTCGCTTTTGGTTGAACTGTTCATCTTCTTGGCTGGAATCGACTCAAACACTAACCCACAGCTATGAACTTAGCTTGTGAGCCCAGAGAGTCTCTGATTCGGACAAGTTTAATAACAGAAAGTTTGTTTAATAAAAAGGTTTGAAAGTTAAACTTCAAATCTTAGCTTGGTCCTCAACTTAGTGAGAGTTGTTATCTGATTGCCAAGGCAAATCTGATGTACCAGCTGTTTTGATATGAAGTTCTTGTAAAAAGATAGAAAAAGTAGAAGATTTGTAAGACCCTTATTTCAATTTTACAACTTTCATATAAATTTCAACTATATAATTTGTGTTTATACAAATACACATACATTTTAAAGTACGAGTTTCATAAAACATTTAAGATTTAAGGCGTTTCATCATAATATCGTCGTTTAACTTTGTAACGACGAAACGTAAAGCGGAAGCTTGAAACTTTGATCGTGTTCGGTTCTTCATTGAGCTTGATCGTCATCCAGTACTGCACGATATACCTACATTTCATAAAACATGAAACGCTTTAGTCATTCGAGGTTTATAACAAGTCTAAACAAGTTCGTGAGTCGAAACGAGCAAGAAAGCAATTTTTGTCATCTTTTATGCCCGTCGCGTGCCGCGACGGGTTTTTGATTAAGCCTTCGCGTGCCGCGAAGCCTATCGCATGGCATGACGGTAAATGTCTTCCTTCGTCGCGGGGCGCGACAACCCCTTTTTCACAGAAGGTTTGCTGTTGGGTCTGCATTTTGCCCAGCACAACCAAATTTCACTCAAACACTCATAACTCTTCCAAATTTTATCCGTTTTACGACCTGTTTCTTTCTACGTGATTGTAATTTGGTTCTCTATCATATAGAGTTAAAATCCGACATCCGGATTAACAATTTTCTAAATTTTAAGCCCTCGACTTAAAATTCAATTATTAAACTTTTGACCCGTTTCATGATTTATTAAACAAACTTGTTTCTAAATAATCCTAAAGCATATACCAACGTATTTAACTCGAAATATTTAACTCAGGTTCATAACTTTTATGAATTACGTGGCCATTACCCAAGTCATGTGCATAAATCCTTTTTGACCCGTTAAGAGAATTTAAGCATTAAGCTTAAATCTCGTTCTTCCTTTTTCACACATCCTATTTCCACACTAAGATATCTACTTATCTTCCACCACAACTATATTTGTGGTGGATTTAATATAGCAAACTATTTATTCCGAATTCTACCCTTCGGTTAGTCATTTTACGGAAAAGACCCATTTTGAGGCGTTTGACCCAAAAAGGCTTATACTTTTAACTTTTTACACTTATCAAGACTTACTTGATCATAAAACTTATTTCTAAACAACCCTTAAGGGTCGTTTACCCGGTTTATTGTACAAGGGCGTTTTGGTCAATTTTAGTCCCTTCTTTTGCGACGAAGGACTTTCAACAACATGTTTGACCCAAAATCGCACATTTTAGCTATATTCCTATTTACACATACCTGGCTCGGGTCAAAGTATTGACCCGTTTTAATACCTTGCCTTAATAATTTGCTCATTAATAGCAACGCAAATTCGATATGTTTTGTTCCCTGTGAGCGTAAGACTCGACAAACACTTATTAGTCGTTATTTTCATATGGTGTTAACATCACCATTTGACCCGCTTGGTCTAAACGACCAAACATTTTATAATTTTTTACATGGTATTTATTTACCAAAACACACATTTGACCCATTACGGATTTTCACCATAAGGTCATATTTCTTAAATCCTTTTTCTTACATATTTAACCCATCTTGGCTTACGCCAAAGGTTATCTTTTAAACTTCAACTTACATTCATCAACACGTGACTAAATTACCATTTTACCCTTTTTTACCATCAATTATGGTTTTGCATCATTTTCACTTGTTCCGACCCAAATCCTTTTGCGTCGGAACATTATATTTGGAATATTAATCTATCGTATTTATAACCTATACAATAATGAGTGTTCTATAAAAAAGGTGTAAGCTTTACTTACATTGCATCTAAATTATGCTTTTCGTTCATACTTGATTCGTTTGACCCGCTTCCTTCCCAAGCCTCCACCTAGCTTTTCAAGCATCAAACTTCATTATAATTCGTAAGATGGTTAGATTAGTCATTATCAATCACGACTATTCCACCTTACGAGTTTTTATGTCGAATTATTATTCGATCTTATCTTTGGTCAGTTTGACTTTTAAAAGTCAATTGACTTATTAACATATACAAATGCACAAATTGGGTATCGAACTCACTTAGGCATTTCATCTGAATACTTAATGAAATCAAATTTTACATACTAACTAGTAGGTAACGTGATTTCAAGCATCTATAACATGATTTTAACATCGATTTCTTTATATCATATAAAAACCCATCTCATGGCAAGTATGATTATATACCCAAATTCATAGATTATTCAAGAATCTTCTTATCACTATCATGTATGATGATTCTAAAGAAAATTATATCATCAATTTCATCATATTATTAAAACCCATTTATCTAAGTGTGGTTAATCATCTAAACACTCAAATCTTAGCATTATATATATAATTTTCACTTAGGTTTTGTTCCTAAGAAAGTATACATCTCTAATTCAGCCATAACCTCTACGATTCATGCGTAAATCGCAACTTGTGATGTTCATCAAATTTCACAACTTCAACAAACATCAATATTTTTTACATACCTTATGATCCCCTAGCTTAGGTGATCACTGATTCACGTTCATTCATGAATTTGAGCTCCAATTCGCCCTTCAATTTGATGAATTTGGATGAACCAGGGTTACACCCCTTTTCTTCATCTACTGGTCGACACACACACACACACACCTAGTGTGTGTTGTGTTTTATTTATTTTAATTAAATTAAAGTTTCTAATTTTCCCCTTTTGGCCACTCGGGTTTATGATTTTATTTATAAAGGGCTATAACTCATTGTTTCAATATTATTTCCAAGTTACTAACTAGGTTAATTTGGTCCTAGTTATTTTGTTTACGTGTTAACTTTTACCACTAACGGTACTTTACCCGTTCCTTTATATTAAGCGGGTTTTAAATTACCAAACCTATTTTTGGGGTGTTAAAAGATTATAGAAGAAAGTAGGGTGTTAGTGAGTGGCAACTCACTTAGAAAGTTGTTGGAAAATCTCAGCTGAAAATGCCCGAGTTCAGGTTTTTAGAGAGAATTTCAGAGTTGTGGAAGTGGAAAAATGAAGAAGTGGGTTGGTATTTATAGGCTGAAAATTGAGTTTGGGATGACAGGTATTATGGATGACAGGCACCTTTCGCGTAAAAAGGCCTTTCGCGCGAGAGGGTTTCCCCTGTTGTTCAAAAGTTCAAGTTTGTTGTTTTTGTGCGCGTTTTGTCGGTTTTGAGCATTTTAAGCATGAAAGTGAAATGCATAAGTGTAATGTATAAAATAATGAATGAATTTGTGTGTATAATAAGTATGAGGTTGCGTAAAAATGTATTTAAACGATCGATTGAACGAGTACCAAGTATGTATAAAATATGAATTTCGTTACGATCAAGGTTTCAAATTGCGAAATTGGGAGTGGATTATGAATATGATACGGATACAGGTTTCCAAAGGTAGAATTACAAGTAATCTTTCTAATTAAGGAAAGTCCCAAAAAGCGAGGCGTTACACGATAAGGGCCGCGAGAAATTAAAATTAAAAACTTTTGGGTATAGGTTTTGGGTAATCACGTATTGCCTAATACCGTATATGTACCTGAACCCGTAAATTTGTTTTTATCAATCTCATTCATAGTTCAATACCCCAAATACTAGTCCCCAAATGTTTTAAGTATACTAGCCAAGTTAAGGGTTTTCTTTCAACCATCCTTATATTTATCATATATTTAAATATATAAAAATGAGGGGTTGAGTTATTCTGCAAAGGAGTATAGAAATAAGAAGTATAAGAAGCCACTATAGAGTGGCAAATATCCCAAAAGAAATCAAGTGGAAATGGTAATTTTGTTAAAGAGAATAAAAAGATAATGCAGATGCAAGTCACATACTATTTCCCCCTATTTTTTTAAACGTCCATAACTTTTTTATACGTCATTTATTTTTAAAAAAAATTATATCATAAAATCGAGCATCTTTTTATTTTTAATATGAGTACCATATTGTTTTATTTAGAAAAAAAATATAAAACCCAGTTGCATATTACACAATGGACATAACGTAAAACACAATGAGAAAACCTAGTTACGTATTACACAATGGACATAACATAAAACACAATGAGTCTCAAACTAAAAACACAATGGAAAGTAGACTAAAAACACAATCTATGACAATAGATAAAAGACACAATTGACATAACGTAAAACACAATGACTATTAAACTAAAAACACAATGGAAAGTAGACAAAAAACACAATCGATGACAACAGATAAAAGACACAATGGACATAACGTAAAACACAATGAGTATCAAACTAAAAACACAATGGAAAGTAGACTAAAAACACAATTGATGACGACTGATAAAAGACACAATGAGTGAGATCAAATAAAAGACACAATGGATAACAAACTAAAACACAACGAGTATCAAACTAAAAACACAATGGAAAGTAAACTAAAAACACAATTGATGATGACAGATAAAAGACACAATAAGTGAGATCAAATAAAACTAAAACACAATAGACAATAGACTAATACACAATGAACAACAGATTAAAACACAATGGATAGCAGAATAAACACAATGACCATAACCTATAACACAATATATAGAGTACCCAGATATAACACAATCTTTATTGTGTCATAAATTGTGTTATAAGTTTTGATAAAAACGCAGTGGCCTGAACCAAAATTAACGTTGTGTTATAAGGTTTGATAATAACACAATGTATAGAAGTCCTACTAAAAACGTAATTAACAAAACCCAATTAAAAGACACAATGATGCAAAAAAAAAAAAAAACAAGTAAAAATGAAAATTTTTATTTTATTTTTATATAGCAATATCATACTCATATTAAAAATAAAAAACGCTTGTTATTATGGTGATTTTTTTTTTTAAAAATGTCGTATGAAAAAGTTATGGACGTTTTAAATTGATGGAGGGAATTAACATGTGTCTTGCATGTAGAGAGAGAAAGCAGATAAATATAGAATTCTTTTTATACCCTTTAATTATCTTTTTTTCTTTAAAACTAATCTCAACCCTCCAAATTTTAGATCAATAGACCAAAACCTTTCAAACCGTTCTTATTTATTTTTCTTTTGATCCTAAACCATAAAATAAAATGAGATTTCTTAGTTATTTTCTTACTCCATGGGTCAGCATCGATCTCTTTTTACTTTCTTTTTCGTTTCAAAATCAAATATTAAGATATTACCTAAATTATAAAAAAGTAAACTAGATTTAAGAATTTGCTAAAATCAGAAACGCTATATGTATTCTTGTTATAGTAAAATGTATAAAAAAAATCATCATATATTAATTACAGAAAATATAAAATCAGTTTTTTAATCATCGTTTGAGTTATACAAAATGATACACCAAATTGTCCATAACATTATAGACTAGTGACACTTTTGAGGTGGGATAAAACTTAGAGACTATTAGGTCCTGGATTCGATTCCCATTTCCCAAAAGAGGTTTTTTCCAGATTTATTAGACTATCCACATTCACAACCCAACCCAACCCAACTTTTAATAAAAAAATAATTTCTCTCTCTTCCACCTACATACCCCAACCCAACCCAACCTTTCACACTCATTAACAACCTAACCTAAACCATTTTTTTATTAAATAAATATGCCTTAGGTTATAATTTATTCAATAAAATTTATTATAACTAATAAAAATGTTTATATTTTTTAAATTTGTTAATTTAAATATAAAAAGTTATTAAAAATAAAAAAGAAATTTTATCAAAAAAATCTAAAAAACAATAGAATGTTGACATGTAGCAAATAAGATAATGTTAGATAAAAAAATAATTAAAACAATATATCAATTTTTATAAATTTTATATTTGCATGTTCACAAAAAAATAAACATAAGTGTGATATACTGGAAAATATATTTTTTCAAACGATCTGGAAAATATTAAAAATTTAAAAAGTTAAACAATCAATATATATAATATACTGGAAAATATATTTTTTCAAATGAACTCGGTTTTTAATAAAATTTATATCGTAATGTTCACAAATTTATTTTAGGAAATACGGTGTATTTAGTTTTGTTATTAAGTTTAAATATTAAAAATTATTTGAGTAATTAAATTATTGGCGGAATTGATAGTTAGAAAATAAAATAAAAAAAAGGAAATTAGAAGATATAACCAATCCAATTTTGACAAGTGGCAAAAGAGCATGGCCAACCTCTTGCAACCTTGGGTTGCTTGGCCAACCAGGTTGTGGAGAAAAATAGAATTTTTCTTTTTCTTTAATTTATTTGGGCAACCTAGGTTGGGAGAAAGTCACCAATGGTGATAGTCTTAGGTTTCCTTCTGAATTAGTGCATATGAATTATTACCTAGTAAAAATTGATATGATCGTATGATTTCACTGATGACACTTCAATGATTCGGTCCAACTTTACTGTTAAAAAAAGATACACCAAATTGATTAGATAAAATGTCATTAAAAGGATTTTTGGTTTCTATTACTTGCAATTTCTAGAGTATTAAGTTGATATTAATTTACCTTATATTATACAACACTTTAATTTTTATTTACTAATTTATGTTTTTTTAAAGGCTATTTCATTTGATCAAATAAAATAGAAACAAGGGCCTAGTAGGAAATGAAAAACAAATTATACAATTTGATTGTTAAAATCCTTTCATATCTCCTAAACTAAATCTTTGAAAGACGCTCTATGTTTAAGCCACAAAAATGCCTCCTCTTTTATCCCGTCTATCATTTTCAAAACCAAAAACTTTAAGCCATTGAAAACACCATCATTTTGGGTCTTCAATATCTTCCAAATAGCCGCATAGAGGACGGTCTCCACGACATATTTCCATGAAGTCGAGCCTTTAAACTCATCCATCTGCTTCACCACGTCTCATAAAGACCCGACATCAGTGACAACCAGGAGTTTCAGCCACAAGAACACGTGCCACCATACTCCTTTCACCATAACACAATCTGTCATTAGATGGTTTATCGACTCTTCGTCAAAACCACAAAGGCTGCACTAGGGGTCTTCAATCCGGATCCCACGTTTCGCAAGTTCTATTTTCGCAGGAATACTCCCTGTAAAAACTTTCCAAGCAAAAAATAAAACTTATTTTGGAATCCACACATTACTATATATTAATACTAGGTTAATGCCCGCGCGATGCGCGGCTTCATCCAAAACCATATTATTTACTTTGAAATATAATATTTTGTACAAATGCATATATTGGAAGAAAAAAACAAAAAATAATTCAAATGCCGGAAAAAACTTCCTTGTAGACTACATTTGTTGTTTTACTCGTTACATTCCCATCTTTGTCTAGTATAAGCAACTTCACACCGCCTCTGCTTTTAACTCTTGATAACGCAACATAAAGCTGACCATATGAGAAAACTGGATATTTCAAATACAATCCAACCGTCGATAGAGATTGTCCTTGACTTTTATTTATAGTCAATGCAAAACATACATTTATAGGGAATTGTCGTCGTTGAAACTTGATAGGAATTCTTTTATCCGACGGTGTTAATCTGATTCGTGGAATAAACGTTCTGGTCCCTATGTTTCCTCCGGATATAATCTCCGCCTCTATAACATGTTTATAAAGTTTAGTAATCCGTAGTCTCGTACCGTTGCATAAACCATTTTGTTGATTGATATTACGAAGCAACATTACAGGTACACCAACTTTAAGGACTAATCGATGATTAGGCAGACTAGAAATTTTTAAACCATTTAGAACATCGAGAGAATATAGTCTCGCATTTGCTTCATTCTTTCCTTGATCAGTTTGACAAATACTATCACTCAGATACTCCACTTCATCGCCAGGAAATGAAGCAAGCAATTTTTCATTAATTTCTTGAACAACCTCGTTTGTTGGTGCCAATATAGCTCTTTCAGCAAAATAATCTTTATCTTTGTACAGTTGAAGAAGCGAAGGATATACAAAGTCGATCAGATCTGACATAGGATCCTCAGAGCACTTGATTAACAAATCTTCAGGAATATCTATAACCACCTCACAATCATCACTGTCACCAATCTTTCCCTCGCCCAAGTCAAGCAACCAATCCGCAAAAGCTTTAATCTCCTCTATATCAGATGCCTTGGCTCCTACATTTAACCTCATGTTTTTGGTTAACGTAAGGACCTTGCAAGTACTCCAAATATACGACGACGTGATTGAAGCATTAACGATATCTCGCCTACTGCCATTTGGTACAACCGGAAGTATTTGTCTAAAGTCACCACCGAACACCATAACTTTTCCACCAAATGTCATCTCACATTTAAAGATATCTTTCATTGTTCGGTCAAGTGCTTCAAACGCATGTTTATGATTCATCAGTGCTTCATCCCAAATGATCAATTTCGTTTTCTTCAATAAATCAGCAACGTCATCATCCGGTTTAATAAAACACATAGAGGTTTCTGTTAAATTTAAAGGTATATGAAACCTTGAATGTGCAGTACGTCCACCAGGTAACAAAAGAGATGCGATTCCACTTGATGCAACATTTAGTACAATATCGCCTTTACATCTAATGGATGCAGATAATGTCTTCCAAAGAAATGTCTTACCAGTACCTCCGTAGCCATATACGAAGAACAAACCACACGCATTACTATTAACTGCTTCAATTATCTCATCAAACACTAAACACTGCTCATCGGTTAGGCTACTTAAATTATTATTAAATTCAATGGCAGTAGCGCTTACATCATACCTAAGCTCGTCAGCAATTAAACGGTTGTCTGCTGAATATATTGATTCACTGTCAAGTTGAGGCATAGACGGAAACCGACTTAAACTTGAGTTGTTACGTAATAAGTAACGCTCAATTTCCAGCAATGTTAGGTTCCTTATTTGTTCTTCTGGAAGAGACAAACCTATTAAATTTATGTAAATAAATTATTAAAATTCTTGTAAATAAAAAATGAAATTAATAAACACTAATCTGTAAGACATAACTGTCAAAATATTAAATAACAATTTGCGTACCTTCGATCCTCAAAAGCTTTTGCCGATTGTATAAAATACCATCCGCAAGGTACTCCCATGTGTTTTCCCAAACATGTTCAGGCTTTGATAATGTATTAGACGCCAACATTGTAGCAAACAGATTACGAAGATAGTAACCAGAACCTGTGAAGTACGCCTCTTTGATAGCTTCTATATACTCCTTGTCGTCGTCTAAAAGGCCTCTAGCGTAGCATGCATCTCTAAATGTTGGGAAGACTTGTCCATTCACAGTACGAATGTCTTCAAAAGACTTAGGACCTACTACCTTATTAAGAAGAATTCTTAAAAAGTATGTCTCGCCCATAGAAGGATTAACACAATGAATACAACCAATGGTTTTGCCTATTATGCGTTTATCCCATATCCTTTCATCCTTTTTCCAAACAAATTTAGTTGGGAACTCAACGTAAGTAAGGGTGCGCACCAACGGATCTTTTTCATTCTTTTCCATCCACCCCAAAAACATCGTAGAAGAAACAGATGTTTTTTGTAGAACACTATCAAGTTCGTCGTCAGGGCCGTATACAACGTTTTGTTTATCAGGTAGATGAAACGGAAGCCTGATTACGGATGGACAGCGGTAATGAACATTAAATGCAAATATGCGCCATGAAGCTTCGCATGCCGAGAGATATCTACAATCGTAATACTCTTTGATTTCATCTTTTCCATCTTCAAGCTGACCTTCATCGGCATTTGGTACAAAACCAAATTCTGCCCTATCTGGTCCTTTGTTAATGTATTTAAACAAATACTTAATGGACGCAGCCTGGTTACACCATTCGACGTTAATGTGTGCTTGATAACGTCTCAATAGGGTTTTGCTATACGAAACCACGCTTCTGTTATCAAGCTGAATACCAGATTTCTCAACAAAAACACCTGAATCAGCTCATCTATAGACCGGATAACCATTCAAATCTAGAGAAGTCTTATCACAGAACTTCTTAGGAAATTTCTTCGAACAGTTACCGTCGACCATACACGGACAATTTGGTTTTGCAACACCACAAGGTCCGTGAATCATATAGTCGCTGACAAGAGTATATAGATATGGTTCTAAGTTTTTGTCAGGTATCTCGGCAGAAATGAACTTGTCAACATGCTCAACCAAAGGAAGCTTACTTTCATCATTTAAGAACAAACAGATATGCGCATGCGGTAGACCTCGTTTCTGAAACTCTATGGTATAGACAACTGCAATAGGATAATAAATATTAAAATACTTATTTTCGAAGTTATGGTTATGAGCGTAGCATACCCAAAAAAATATAATAAAGTAACTGTTATAAATGGATGCTTACCTGCCGATGCATTGCCGAATAAAGATTTCTCTCACAAGTCTTTCATGATTGCGTCAAGCTTAATTTTGAACAATCGGCATAAAATGTCCGGTCTATCCTCGGGATTAATCTTCGTGTCCTTCATAAATCTTTTAATCTCCGGCCATTTAAGATTACACGTGATCGTAATGAAAAAATCAGGGTAACCAAACCATTTACAAATGGCCATCGCATCATAATAATTCTCCCTCATATAACGCGATCCACCGGTAAACGAAGACGGTAGTAGTACGCGTGTTCCAATGTTTGACATATCTGGATTACCATTTTGTCCAAGCTTTTTAAGGTTATCACATGTCTCAGATCTCAGTTTTTTTTGCTGCAGACGTATGAATAGTAATCGTTCACTTTCAATCATCGTATATACGTCAACCAAGAACTGTTGCAAAAGTCTTCGAGCATTTAGAATCAAAGAGAAATGATTAACTCTATCTTGAACATGGTAAGCAAAATACCCTCTCATTGTACATTTTGACTCTTTCTTCTTCGTTGATGCCCTTCCTTCTCTATGAAGAATATCAACCCGGTAACCATCTTCACCAAAAGGGAAAAGCAATGGATACTGAAGCGCGAGATACGAAGGATGAAGCTCGCTAATACATTGTAGACCATCTTTCTTTGACTCAACAACTACATCACGATTATCAAGAGCTTCCTCAATATTTCCAACAATAAGCGCAGCAACTTCGGACGACGTCGGTAGGTTGTATGTACGACCATCTTTAGACCTATTTGCCTTAAGCCGTAATTTTAAGTCAACTTGAGGATTATCAACAAACCGATCTCGTACACGTCTATATGTTTTCACCAGCTCATTATTTGAATCTAAAATCACCTTAAGGTACTCTATGAGTTCAGTGTCAAGCAAATCAGAAGTTGCGGAAGCTGGTTTGTTTGAGTTACTGTAAAGCAATTGTAAGACAAAAGCGAAAGTATCAGTAAGTGTTTATATAACACAAAACCAAAAATAAATAAAATAAATAAATAAAGAAATGGTTTCCAGGGATACCTAAATACGGTTTTGCGATTACAAACTTCATTATCTGTGTCGTATATGTAAAGCTGCGCAAACTTTGGTTCACCACCTTCTTTAGGAAGAAGACTTCCCAGTGTATGATAATTCTCGCCACTAATTCGGTATACATACGGAGCATTTCCTCTATTAATTTTCGAATCAACTTTACCACCCATTGAAGTGAACGAAAACATAGAATTAAAATGACGAATATTCAGTAAGAAATGCTTGCTCTTGTCGTCTAAACTCTTAAAAAGACTTTGATATTCCAGACACGTCTCTTTAAAATTAGGAAGATGTACTTTTCCATAAGCACAACAAAGCATATAAGTTGTTCTTCCTGAGTAAACATTTCCTTTTCCAGCCTCAACTTTCCACAACTTAGCATTACATATGTCGCATACAACTACTTGATCACCATGATCCAAATAATCTATTATTGAAAATATAAAAAAATATATCATTTTGTGCTATTGGATATGAAATTAATATAATGACGTTCTTAAAGTAGAACTTAAAGTAGTAAGTGTGTAAGGTACTTACTGTTAGAAACTCCTTTATATGGATCTTCAGCTAATTGTTGAGGAATAATATGATTGTCGGAAGATAAGTCAACCATTGGAATAGGATATACATTTCTACCCTGATTAGTAGAAAACCTTTGTTTACCTCTTTGTTTTCTCTTTACACCTATATGTTGATAGCAACGAAAAATAATAAAAATGTCAAAATCAAAATAAAAAAATGTGAAATACATAAATACATACCACCAACCTAAAGTAGATGCTTCAGACGGAGTTGTTAAAGGTGTGGTTGCGCAAAAACGTGGATCGATGGTATTGATATAAGACAATGAACGCATTGGTGTTACGATCCGGCATTCATTTGTATTGGATGCTGAAACATTGAATGACCGAGTAACGTCTTTTGAAATGGAAGATTGCTTACTCACATTATTTCTCTTATTATCCAAATGTAATTTCCTATATTTTCTTCGTTCAGCTGATTGTTGATGCTCAACATCATTAGAAGCAATTGAAAAAAAAAATTTGGATATCCATAAAATATCAAATTATACAATAAAATTTGTATTTTTGTCTAAAAAACCAAAGAATTTACCATTTGTAATGTTACACAAATTATAAATGAAAAAATGTATTCATGTGTAAAAATTTATAGAATTTACCATTTGTAATATTACCCAATGGACTTCTTCCAGTTTCAACTGCAACAAAAAAAGTCTAAGTTACCATATGAAACATGTTTATGTATTACATATTTGTGTATTTAAAAAAAACTCATAATCATAATAAATAAAATTTAAATATGTAAGTAAATAACATCAACCTGATGTATACGCCTCGTACGGATTTGTTAAAGGTGTGGTTGGCAAGATACGTCGATCAATGTTATTGATATAAGAGGATGAACGAATTGGTGTTACAACACGGCAATCATTTGTATCGGATACTGAAACATTGGATGATCGAATTACGTTTTGTCTTGTGTTTAATTTGTTAGTCACATTATGTCTCTTATTATCTTCATGTAGTTTCTTTAATCTTCTTCGTTCAGCTGATTTTTGATGCTCAACATCATTATAAGCAACTGAAAAAAAATTGATATCCATAAATTATCAAATTATACATTAACAAACAAATTCCTTTCTAAAAAACCAAATAATTTACCATTTGTAATGTTAAACAAATTTTAAATGCAACATTATATTCATGTGTACAAAAATAAAAAATTTACCATTTGTAATATTAGCTATTGGACTTCTTTCAGCTTCAACTGCAATAAATAAAATCCAATTTACCAATCAAATATGTTTATGTGTTACATAATTTTTTATTTAAAAAGAAAAAAAACACATAATAATACTAAACAAACACAAAACTGACTTACACGCCACATAGGGATTTGTTAAAGGTGTGGTTGGCAAAATACGTCCATCCATCGTATTGATATAAGAGGATGAACGAATTGGTGTAACGACACCGCAAACATTTGTATCGGATAGTGAAACGTTGGATGAACGAATGACGTTTTGTGAAGTGGAAGATTTATTATTTGCATTTCTTCTTTTATTATCCAAATACAGTTTCCTTAATTTTCTGCGTTCAGCATAGTCTTGATGCTCAACTTGATTAGGATCAACTGAAGAATAAAATGCATATAGGATTTTTTAACTATTTATAAAAAAATCAATTCATATCTAAAAAATTGCAAACATTACCATTCGTAATGTTAGACAAAGGACTTCTACCATCACCACCTGCAAAAATTTAAGTAAAATTAACATTACGTAACATACTTACATATTATATTATTTTTTATTGTATTTGTAAATAGAAATAAAAATAAAGTACATACTATTGGAAGGTTGAACACCAATAGGAAGTGGAAATGAAGGTAAAGTTTGACGTTTTGCACGCTTAGGCATATCCTAAAATTGTATCATACACAACATACCAATGTATTAAAATAGGTATTAGAATAACTTAAACGTATAAGTATAATGCAAGAAGATAAAACTTACGTGTATGAGAAATGACCAAACGTTAAAACTTCAAAAATGATGAATGTGGTGAGAGAGTTTTCTGATTAGACTTGTAGAATCTTTAGTATAAAACATTGAGTGTGTATTATGAATAAGAGTAGAGGTTCTTATAGTATTTGAAGTGATTATAAAAAAGGAAACTATTAATTTTTAAAAAAAATATCGGTTATAAATGTAAAAAAGGAAAGAATTTAAATTAAAATTAATTGGAGCTAAATCTGTAAAATTTAATGGCGGATTTTTTTTTAAATTTCATATTGTCGGTTATACAATTTAAAAAAGGAAACAAATTCATACAAATTTTTATCTTTAGATAAATTTAACAAAAGTGGAAACTTATTATAAATTTGTATATTATAAGATTTAAAATATTGGGGATTGTTAAAAATATAATTATAGTAATTACTTAATGATTACAACAAATTTATTTACATAAATTTGGTTACTAAAATCTTTATTTACAATTTAAATATTAAAAAAATATTAATAGTTTAAAAATTATACTTTGTAAAAAAAAATATAAAGTTACAAAAGGTAAAATTTAAAGAAGTATAAGTAATAGGAAACATTCCAAACCAACCATATGTGTCAAATAAAAAACCAACCATATGTCTCAAACAAAGAACCAACAAACCATGTCTCAAATGAAAAACCAACCAACCATATGTTTCAAAATAAAAAAAACAAACCAACATACAATATGTTTCAATCCAAAATAAAACAAACAAACCAACCATGACAAATCAATCCAAACCAATGTAACACGCAAACGAAACCAAAGCAGTAATATTCGAAAAAAAATAAATTGTTTTTGTTAAAACTACTTCAATCATGAACTACTTCTCCAACTTTGGAACCAGCAGAATCGTTTCATCATCAACTTGAACATCCGAGACACCAGCCTTTTTAACCTTTGTTGATGATAGAGAGGTGTTTTCTTCAACTTCATACACGTCAGCAAGGTTACGTTTCAATTCAGAAGACGAAGTCTTAGAACAATCTTTAGATGTGCAATCGGGTGTGAAGCTATCACCAATAGAATCCACAGCATCCTGAATGATATATTGAAAATTAGAAAGTGTATAAAATATTTAAAAATATTATTATTTTGTAACATTAACTTAAAATACATACCTTTAGAGCAAAAGGGTTTTGAGTTGACATATCACTAAGTGAAACATCAGCAGCCGCCTCGTCCACACCCTACAATTCAAAAAAATAATAAGGCTAAGCACAAAAAATATAATAAATCTCGTAACATAACTTTAATTCAATGGTTTGTATGTGTTAACCTGATCAGCTGGAATTCGGCTCTCCAAGGACTCAATGATTGCTGCATCATTAACCAACTTATGAACAGCATAACCATCAATATGGTTGTCAATATTGAATTGACTAATTTGAATCTTGAAGGCAAACTTTTTATCATTCAAATATTTAAACTGATAGGGAATGGTTTTCTCTTTCAAAGATGCCTAATATACATTAATCAAAATTTATTGAAAAGAAAATAGAAATAAGATTTAAAATTAATAATATGTAACTTGTATAAGAATTTAAAAAAAGACTAATGTGAAATACGTTACCTGATCCACTTTAGACTTCTCAAGCAATTAAATTGATGTCATACCCAACATTTTTCTAGCTTCACGGTCGAACAAAGTCAAAGAGGCAATAGCTGCATAATCTTGTACTCTTATCGGAATCCTAAAACTAAATGCACAAAAAGTAATTCACAAAATAAATACATTTTACATTTCTAAAGTAAAATAAAATAATCATAAATATAATATAATTACAAAAAAATATAAGTAACTTACATCGGTGTCGCAGTCACAACCTCTTTCGGACATTTAGGATATGAGCAAACTAAAACCTGTTTAAACTTCGGTTCCTCAGCAACGTCTTCAGCCTCCTTGATGACCAAAGTTGTCTCCACCTTCCGATTGCACTCCTCACAACCAAGATAGTACCAATCATCTTTATCATCCACACCATGATCGTACCAAGAACTATGACCTCACAAGGCTGAAATTATATGTAAGAAATTAGAGTTATAAAAATAAATTTGTGAAACAATTTTGTTTAATGAATTTATTTAAAATATTAAATAAAAGAGGCAAACCTTATCCAAGAGCGTAATATCACCGAAATTGGAAAACGGATGCTTCACTAAAAAGTCATCCGCAACGCTTATGCTTCCAGATGAACCAATTGATTTCTGACCATTAGAAGATGTTTTACATATCTTCTCAACAAACCTGTTTACAATAATGGAAGCAAAAAAAGTTAACATCAATAAGTAGTTCATATTATTTTATAAACTGTTTACTTTGTTCTAAATGAATGAATTTCCTCTATGTCAGCATTGATAAACAGCCTTGTTATATGGAAAGCATTAGATAGCGTTGTCTTCCCTGTGTAAAAAAATTAATATCAGATATTAAGATATTCAAGTTCGTAAATCATAAAAAAATTATATAAATTTAAAAAAGTATTTAATGAGTTAATACCTTTATACTTGTTGAAACTACCAAACTGCACAAGCATAACAACATGAACTTCTTCTTTATGGCTCTGAATGTAACCAAACATCTCATCGCAGTACTCATCCCATAAAGTGCAGTTTAACTTGATACCCCTACATAAATATAAATTAAACATATCAGATGATATCATGTAATAAAAAATGTATAACACTAAAGTTACAATGAAATTAAATTAGAATTTAATTAACAGACTATTCATCCAGCAATTGCAAGTTCATGTATTTGCTATCTTTTCCCATCTTCGTTTTGGTCATCTCACTCATCTACATATCCAATAAAATCTGACAAAAAAATTTTTGATTAATAAAAAATATAATCAGCACAAAAAAGAAAAATTTTAAAAATAATCTATATCTATATATTTCTAATTTAGGATGTTGTTGTTATATATGATGAAGTACAAACCAACTTGATACTTGACACCGACTTCACCGGCTTTAATGGACTCAAAATATGCTAACCGAATACCATATAAACTTCCATCAAAGTTCTCACACTTTTTAACAGATGTATCAAAGTTTAAGCTAATAGCATGTTCCTTATCAAAGTGTTTGAAATTTGACTTAATGACAGAAAGTTGAGATTTATAAATGTAATAAGACTCGTTTTCATTAAGCAAAATTTTATGTTTTTTCATAAACTTGCTCCAAACAGTTGCCTGCATCCTGGTACCCTAATAAAAGCAGAAAATAAAAATGGTAAGTATAGACAACAATATAAAACTTAAGCTACATTTTAAAAAGCAAATGACATTCAAACCAACCTGCTCATCCATGACCATCATTTCAATACCAAGGGTTTCTCCTTCTCTCTTTGGATTCACACGAATCCAAAGTCTTAACACCTTGATTTTGATGGTAAACAGCTTGGATCTCCAATCAAGATTGTTTAAGAAAGTAACATTATTTTCATCCATTTTTATGAGATATGAGCCAAACTGAGATGATTAATGTTAGAAAATAATTCAAAATTGAATCAAATGAATGTATTAACTAAATATATATAAACAAATTTCGTTAACTTATTTGTGTAAAGTTGAAAAAACGTTTATTAGTAAACAAAATTGTGGCCGAAATTAAATACATTATTATTTTTAGAAATGGGTTTACATTTCTAAAAAAACTACAAATCACAAAAAGATTTTTTGATTCTTACTTATATTACTTAAAAAATCAAACAATAATCATTTACTTAAATCAACAAATCACAATACAATAAAGACCATCAAGTACACTCTATAGTAATGCATGCAAACAACACAAAGTAAGGGTTGTCACCAAAAGACTAAGAAAATATAACTAATAACTTGAAATGATAATAAATTTGTAGTTTATTTTATAATTTGACAAAAATTAATTAATCGGTATAGTTTACATTGGATATTTTCGGACTTTTATTTGTAATAGGTTGTAGTTAATTTTGGAATTTATTTATCCAAGTTAATTGATTAATTAAATATGGCATGATTGTAATGGTTTAAAAAACTTCTATAAAAATGTTTAAAAACCGATTCTTACTTTCCAAAATTAAAAACAAAACTTAGGAATGTTTTATTAAAAACTTAAATAAAACGGCCAGATATAATTTAGAATTTAAAAACTGAAAAATAAAAAATAAAAAACCAATTTGATATACCAATTTATTTATTTTTAATATATATCATAAAATTTTAATTATTTCATTGTTTAAGCTATTAATAATGTATATTTAGGAATTTCAAACACAAGTTTAATAAAATCAATATTTTAATTTCAAACCTTTTAATTTCAATAACCAACATTTTTTTATTTATACAAAAGTAGCATATTGAACCTAAAATTTTCAATTGTAGAAATTTAACCATTCAATGAAGGTTACAAAAACTTTAAATTGATTTAAATGGAAAGTATTTTTAAGTTTATATACTTAAATAAGATGGTAAATCTATGCGTGTAAAAAAGGAAACAACATAAATTCAAACAAATTAGAGGTAAACCTATAGAATGTGACCGATTTTTTTTTTAAATATATATTGTCGGTTACACAATTAAAATAGGAAACAAAATCATACGAAACTTTATTTTTAGATCAGTTTCTTTTTAAAAAGTGGCGGTTTTTCAATTTTTTCAAACAAATTACTTTAATGGACTTTAATATGATCACTAATTTTCTTCATTATCAAACTAAGACACATAAAATTTCAAGAAATGTTGATTTCACTAAAACATAGGATACTAAGCACAAACAGGTAGCAAAAAACAGAAACAACGTCTAGTCATATAAGCATTATAAAACTAAGTACTTCGGCCACAAATATAAAAGACCCCAAAAAAATATCAGCAACATTTACCATGACATCAGTTCAACGTAACAACCAGACCAAAAACATACCACTAAATGTATTCTAACCATCAACAGTTTGTGCAAAAATATACTACCAAAACATACCATGTACCTTCACCAACTCAGTTATAAAGCAACATACCTTTACTTTTAACAAATACCATCTGAAACGAAGAACCAAATACCAACCGTTTGTCTCTAACAAACTCTCTCATACCGGTAACATTGAATCGCGGACAGCCTTGCGAGAACTCCTTACCAATAGCCACATTCCAAGTTTGACCAACGCTGTCCTTGATGGTCAAATCCATCTTTCGATCCAAGCCATAAGTTTGTGCCCACTTCTTCTTCAAACGCTACAAATCAGAATATAAAAATTAATAATAGATACCATTAAATCTGGTTTTCCTACAACTAATGAGTTCAACTGGATTAACGAAACATACATTAATATTATGAAAAAGTAAATAATACAAACTTACATAATGGTTGTCAACAACAAAAGTAACCGGTACTTCGTCATCAACACTCTGTTCAAATACAGGTGCAGCAACCGCATTAGGCACCTCATCATCAGACACTTCAATTAAGTCATCAGTTGGTTCTTTTTTGATAACACAAAGTTCAGGAGGGTAAGTAAGAAGGGCAGGCTTACAGCTAAAAACACTCAAATCAAACATCTTAAAATCAACCATTTCAAAAACCAACAAATGATCATCCGTTATCGACATCTCCTCCTTGATTCGACTCCAACCTGTGGTAATATAAAGCTCATGGTCTAAAACTTCCATCCGAACAGCCCATTTACGATTTCCAGCAGAACGAACCAAAACCGGATCTGAAGGACAAGTATTCAGCATCGAGTGATGAACAAACAACCTGTTCACATACTACACAAAGAACAAAACAATATCAGGATCGATGGTATACACGAAATACAAAAAATGTATGAATGCAAGGATAAAAGAATTTAAAAATGTATATGTTCAAGTACCATGCAGTCGTCTCGGTCTTTAAAATCATTTTTAGGTTTGTAGTAGAAGTAGTTAGAAGGCGCAAGAGAAATGTCTTGATAAAAGTGAAACAGCCGGAACGAAGATAAAGCTTCTTCATACTGACAAACAACCCACGAATCATCCGGTTATTTCAATGACGTGACGACATCAAACCAGCCATTGTAAAAGAAATAGTCGCCTGCAAGGTTGAACACTTTGACTTGAAAGGTCCTCCCATCGAGGGTCCTGATGATTGCATTCTTCTCTGGATAACCAAACTTCTTAATCCAGTCACCATAGCCAGCAGGAAGTTTCTGCAACGAAAAAGATAACTATCGTTAAATGCAATTATAATATCAGTAATCACAAAGTCTTATATTAAAAACATCTAAATTCTTTTTTTTAAATGATTATAATATCAACACTCACCAACGATTTTTTGTCGCTCTTCCACACACGGGCAGCGAATCCGTACACCATCTCGCTTCCAAAGTTGTCTTCTTTCACAACCCAAAATTGTATATCAAAACAGGTACATGTAACAAATATAGGTAACAAACGACAGTCAATTACTACATCAAATAAGATATCAAACGATATCAAAAAAGTATTCAGTTATTACATATTCAATTAAACTAATAAAGAAACATAGATATTAAAAAAAAAAGAACGGCTGATTTTAACATAAGATTTGCCAAAATATAAACCATCAAAAAGCTGCACCGGACTTTCGAATACAGATCCACACTTAAATGTCAACAAACTAAACAAAACATCACCGTTACAACTAACCGCCTCAACATCTAGTACTCCTAATTTAGCACTAACAGAACTCAACATTACATACACTCCATCAGCAACTCATTGATATGAACAACAGTAACATCTGCCTAAGGTACTCGGTAACATACATCCGTTGAAACTCAAAATCGAAATCGACTATTACAGACCCTATAAAAGAAACTGAACAAAGAAATTAAACCCCTAATCAGCTATGAACAACAGTAACATCAACAAATCAGAATACATGAACAAAGAAATTAAAACCCTAAAACACAAAAAAAAAAAAAAACAAACCATCGAACATCAAAATCCACTATTACATACCCTAAAAAAGAAACTGTACAAAGGATTAAAACCCTAATCGGCTATGAACAACAGTAACGTCAACAAATCACATTACATGAACAAAGAATTTAAAACCCTAAAACAAAAAAAAAAAAAAAAACCGTCCAACATCAAAATCGACTATTAGAGACCCATTGAATCTAACAAACAAACAATCTAACAAAAACCATTGAATCTGAAAATCGGATCAAAGAAAACGAAATCATATGTAAAAGATGAGGTTATCGGAATCAAGCATGAATACCGTCGATGAAGACTATTATCTAATGAAGATTGCTTATACCTCTTCACTAAATCACCGATTTGATCAGGGCCGATTTGATTTCCTACAAAATTAACCTTATTAAAACCTATAATCGATCATGAAATACTCTAATTAGAGAGTACCGTAGATGATTTGTCTTCAACTCCGTTGAATCTTGATCAAAATTATTGGATCGATGTTAGTCGCCGTGTTCACCGTGTTCGTCAGAGAGGAAAAGAGAGAGAGAAATCGATTTAGGGTTTTGAGAGGAGAGAGAACTTGATTAGCGTAAATGAGATGCTTTGTTCAATCCTCAACTATGAGGTGTGCCACATGGATGATGACATGACTGCTTATTTGGCTTGCACCATTGGGTGACATGTGTCCCCTAATGGTTTGCTTTATTAGATATATAGAATAGCATTGAAATGAATAGTGATTTTAATATTATAAAAATATAGTTTTTTTAATACTTTTATTATTTTAATAATATAATAATAGTTATTTTCATGAAGGTAAAAACCGGCACTAATACAGAAAACGCCAAAAGTTGGTTCCGAATTGATATTGGAAATCTTTTGGTTCGGGAAATTCAGTGCTGTTACCCGGTACCATTTGCTCATCCCTGAATCCTGATCACGGTTACCGTACGAACAACGGTATCGTACAACTTTTTTTGTTGATTTTCTTCAACTTTTAATTTTTTCATTTTTTAGTTTCAGGGGTAGGGATGAGCTCGGTGCCAACCGATACAGAATCGGTAATGGTACCGAAAATACCGGTTACGGTACCGGTATATGAAGGTAAAAAATGGTAGTGAACCGGTATCAGGAATGCCAAAAGTCGGTACCGAATTGGTACTTAAGATCTTTCGGTTCGGCAAACTTGGTACCGATACCCAGCACAATTTGCTCATCTCTGACCACGGGTTTCATACGAACAACATCATTACGATACAACTTTTTTGGTTGATTTTCTTTCGGTTATCTTTTAGTGTTTTTTTTCTACATTTTCTTTTTAATTTTGTCAGCAGTTCCGTTCGCAACACGCTCGTAGTGATTTCAAAACACATGTAAATACAGACTGAATAACAAAAGAAATTCGCCGCAACGCGACAAACTTCTTTAAACCTAGTTCCACTAATTTATTACTTTATATCTTTTTAAAGAAAAAGTTAGAAATAACGAAGTCAAAAAACAATAAATGTGTAATGAGTAACCTTTGAAACTGAGTGACAAATGGCCATTTGTTGGTTTAAAACAACAGTTCATTTAATAAAATCCAGCCAACATGACATCATTGTCCTTGACTAAAATCGGCACCACAAGTTAAAATTCACATAAGACCGTGGGCTTGGGTTGGGGCATTAGTTGACACGTGCAAGTTGAATAAGTTGAATATTAAGAAACCCAAAGCCAAGTTTTAAGGGGTATGGTGGGGCTTGGGTTGGGCGTGGGTTGGCTGGCGTGGCCAATCCACATCAACATTTTTTTAAATATATATTTATATTTATAACTACATAAATAATAAAAATACATATTTTTTTAAACTACATAAACATACATAATAATTATCAAAATAAAAAACAATAATTCTTCGTCGTCTTCGTCTGTTTCGAACCCAAGAATCGTTGAAACATGATCCACCAAATCAGATCGAAGGTTGTGATGTATATCCCTTGACTTGATCAAAAATTCATTTGCCGTTTTATCTTCGTCTGTTACGTTACCTGGTTGGGGGTCATCGCCATAATAGTAGGTAACGACCGCTCTACCTTCATCCTCCAAAATCATGTTGTGAAGAATGATACATGTGTACATCACGTTTCCAATCTGATCCTTGTCCCATAGTCGACAAGGCATTGCCAATATTCGCCACATTTTCTTCAAAACACCGAATGCTCGCTCGACGTCTTTACGTGCAGCCATCTGGACCCTGTTAAACTTTAATCTCTTTGGATCTGTGGTACCGTGTTTTGTGAACGATTTTACGAAAACCCCCCACTCTGGGTAAATCCCATCAACTAGGTAGTATCCATACACGTACTCAACCCCGTTTACAAAGAAAGTTCCTTTCGGTCCTATACCATTTACCCGATCATTGAAAAGGGGCGAGTGGTTTATGATGGTAATATCATTATGTGAACCTGACATACCGAAGAACGCATGCCATATCCAAAGATCTTAGGACGCAACCGCTTCAAGCATGATGGCTGGACTCCCGTGAAATCCACTCGTGTGAGCGCCTTGCCATTGGGTAGGACAAAGTTCCCAAGCCCATTTCATACAATCTAAACTACCTAGCATCCCGGGTAGCCCATGATAATCTGCGTGATGTTCCAATAATTGTTGCATGTCACTGAACGAGGGCTTTCTCAAATATCTTTTCCTATAAAGTTCTAGAATACACGAACAAAAGTTATGAAGACTTTCTCTAGCTACACGTGCAGACATTTTTAAATAGTCATCCATAATGTCCGAACTATTGCCGTACGCTAATTGCCTAAGTGCGGCCGTGACCTTTTGCCACGTACTAAATCCTAATTGCCCGACTACATCTGGTTTTTGTTGGAAATAAACATACTTCTCCTAAAGATCTCTAGATATCCTTAAAAATAAGTTTCTACTCATACGAAAACGACGCCTAAACATTTTTTCATCATACTTTGGTTCCGCTGAGAAGTAATCGCTTACCAACAAATCGTTAGCGGTGAGCCGTTCACGAGCGATGTACCTTCTCCTGCGTTTAGGCTATTGAGTCTCTTCCTCCTCCTCTTCGTTTTCCACGATAGCTTTCACCACCGTCGCGATCGTTTGTAGAAATATTTCCGCACCATCGTCAGATGATGATGACGATTCAGTATAACTTGAAGAACTCATGACAAGATTGTGTTTTATGTGTAAGAAAAATGATAAATATGGTAAGGTATTTATAAAGGATTTTTTTTTTAAAATAGCACCCAACGGCTAGTTTGGTTTGGCCATTCACAGCCCGCCATGTCACCTTGCTAGACCCGCCCCACGCCCGGCTTGAAACCCAAGCCCCAAGGGCCACGCCCCAACCCAAGCCCACCCGGGATGGTGGCTTGGGCGTTTTCCCCCAACCCACGCCCAAACCCCCACCCCATACCCCACGGTCTAAAATAATTAGCACATATAAACAGATTAAAACATGTACTGTTGCCAATGAGGTGGTGATGGAGTGGTAAGGGAGAAACTTGGTGTTCTAAGTGGTCCAAGTTCGATTCCTACCCTCCCTATTATTTTCTACGACACCTGCTGATGATGGGAGACTAGGCGAATAGGTGGAGATCGATAGTTCGATCCTTGAACTGAGCGGGTTTTACCTCACCGCACTGTCGTGCCTTCGGGCGAGTGTTCACGGGCTTCGGCTTTAGGTGAGGGTTTTCTCCGGAGGCGAGTGTATCCCGATGTGAAAAATTTCGCCAGTAACTCATTTGAAGGATTCGTTGACAGTTAAAAAAAACATGTAATGTTGAAAACTGAATTTTAACAAATTAAACAATTACTTTTATTTTTATATAAATCCATACTGACAACTTGACCAATGATAGCCTTGAGTTTCATTTTCGTTTTCAAAGGAACTCTCATTCTAAGGCTATGGGGTGTGGGGGTCATGGATTGGAACATTATTTCCACATAGGACCATTAATTAAATTGTGTACCACCATCCTCATTGATTGATGGTGGTTCCCATGGATTAAACCACGATTGCCACAACCCTCCCATTAGAATATTTTAAGACAAAAGTAAATTAAAAAAATAAAGGGGATAGTGGTTTGGGTCATGACCACACCCTTAGGCTGGAGGGTGTGGGGGCTCCATCACCACACCCTCCAAGTGAAGAGGGGGCGCCATGGCTTGGGCTCCATGGTGGTAACTTGTGGTAACGCCAAAGTTGAAGAATTCAGGTGGGGCTCACTAGTTTTAAACCAATCAAATGTTTTTTTTTAATTTTGTTTAATAGGGGTTCCATCCATACCATGTAAATTAAAAGGGGGCTTCATAGGTGAGGTGGATCCTAGGTGGACTTGATAAAGCCCCATGGGGTTCCAACCACTCCCTATAGCCTTAGGCTATAGGAGTATAGGGTGTGGTTGGAGCCCCATGGGCTTTATCAAGTCCACCTAAGCTCCACGTCAGCGCCACCTAGGATCCAACTCAGCCATGGAGCCCCCTTTAAATTGCAGGGTGTGGATGAAGCCACCTATTAAACAAAATTAAAAAAAAAAATCATTGGTTTAGATCATGGTCCCCACCTGACAGCGCCCCCCTCTCTCTCGTTAACATGTTGGCGACACCACCATGCCGCCCCCCTAAAGATGGCGGTGTGGTTGTATAGCGCTATAGATGGTGATGTGGCGAGGGTGGCGCCCCCACACCCTCCAGCCTTAGGGTAGTTGTTTTGAATGGTAAACTAAAGATGGATGACATGACGCCTATGTGGAGGATCATGTCCCTATAGCCTAATAGAAAGTAACTCCGTGTCCAACTAATGAACAGTTGTCTGACTTTTACCTCATGTCACAATGTTGTAAATTGTTTGAAACTTAAGAACACACCAAATTCCTTCTTCGATAGACTGATATTGAACTTGGCCACGAAAGTGAAACTTAGGACTTTCATTGATCATATTGGTAATATGAATTATTACCAAACATTTAGTCATAGTCTGAATTATTAAAAATAGGGTTATTGGATTTTAATAATCCTAATTTTCATCTGTTGGCTGATAATAATCCCAACTCTAAAAATTCTCTTCAATTATCTCAACTTGTAAAAGTTTGGCCGCCATTGATCATTTTCTAACATAGATGCACTTAAACCAATTAAGTAGTCTCTAGGTATAATTGAATCTATTAAGGAGACCAAATTCTTATATATTTGAAAAGGATCAATGGCGGCCAAACTTTTACAAGTTAGGATTATTGGAGGGAATTTTTAAAGTTGGGATCATTATCGGCCAACAGGTAAAACTTATGATTATTAAAATCCAATAACGCTTAAAAATACAATTAACCTTATTTAAAAACGATTACTTTACCAATCACAAATTAAACTGCATTCATTTGAAAATAATACTGTATTTTATGTAATGTTCTTTATTGAAAGTAATGAAAAGGTAAAACATAACATCAACACCTACAAATAAGCATGCCATGATGAGTATGTGTTGTGTATTTAACACGGAAAATAAACATTAAACAGGAAGGAATGTAAAAACAATGTCTCTTCTTGAGTTGTTTGAGTGATGACTTTGACTCTTATCTTTATTTATAAAAAAAGGAAAGGTGTTACGTATCACACTCTTCACACAATCAGTTTATGGCATCAAGTCATTCATATTTCTGGAAAAAAACAGAACTAAAAAAAAATAAAAAATAAAAAACTTTTGTGAAAAATAATTCCAACAAAAAGGATTTAAGTAATGAAATTAAAATTTGTAATCAAAACAATCACCATCCCCTGACGACGTTCTCAAAATCTTTAGTTTAAAATTTATAAATGATAAGTATTAAAATTTAGATCATCACACAGTCAAATATACAATCACGAAGTGGTAAAGCTTAACAATTTGGGGGAATGGTGTAAAAAATTGCAACGATCAACTTTAATGTACTATTTACCGTAGAAGCAGAGTAATTTAAAAAAATAAGACTGATGGTAATAACAAATTGTTTAGAGAACTAGCTAAGAGATAGGATCATTTATTTAGACTCGACTTCCTCTAGATTGGATTATTGGAATAATAACGAATCACTAAGTATGAATTATGTTTATTATTAACCTTACAAGTTAATAGCTAATTGGCGGATGATATTCTTTTCTCGGTTAGATCAATGCTAGAGCTAAGTTATCTAATGTTTCTTGGTCGGATTCGTGTTATTCCCGGACAAAAAGAGTAAAATGTCAAAATAGTCTATGAGTTTAGTTCACTTTAGTCCAAGAATGAAACTTTTTTTGTATCTTTGTCCTTAAGGTTTCATTTTTATTGTCATTTTCATCTAAATGACAAACTGAATTAGAAATTTTTATTAACCACTCTCTTTCTTTGTTTTTTTCCTCATTTAATTGAAGGGTATAATGTGTTGGGAAAATTAGTGAATGGATATTTAGTTAATTTATAATTGAGTGAAATTATAATTACTAATTAAACTCCTTCATATGGTGAAACTCTTGAGTAGAGTTTTATGTCACTTGATTAACTTTTATTAGAGTTTTTATGTCTCTAATTAAATCACTAATTAAGTGAAACTTTTATTAGAGTTTTATGTCTTTAATAATATCTCCAATTAAGATAAACTCTTCACTACCCACAACTCTTGTAAAAAAAATGGTAGGCTATGTGACTCATTGGAATCATGAGAAAACTACAAGAGAAAGATAATATGTATGAAGAATTCTTGGAGAAGTGGTGAAGACTTGAACATCCATATGTTGGGAATTATAGAGAGATAAGTTTTCTGTACTCGATTCCATCACCTTTGTATCATTATTTTTCCACAAGTTCAAACACTACAATTCTATTTGGTGTAACCTCGGGCGTGTGGCCATTTCCGGCAGTACAGACTGCTTCGGCTGTTGTACCCTGGGAGACGGACGCGTCGTCTTTAGTAGAGGCGCAGAATCTGTTTTAAGGGAAGCGTATTGAACACGTGCCTCAACCAAAATCGTCAACGTTTTAGTGTGCTCTTTGTTGCAGTCAAGGAGTATTTTTCAAGACTCAAGATGATGAATACTCGAGTCTAGGATGCTATCAAGTGCGCGTGAAAGACCCACCAAAGATGCGGCTTGAATCAAGATTGGTATATATAATTATATTTTATATTCTTTTTATTTAGTTATTGTAACCGGTATTGTACTATGATATTTTCTACGAATAACGAGAGTCTCCTTATTATATATTTTGTAGTTATATTTTATAAAAGGTGAACCTAGTTCCTACATAATGGTCCCTGAGGTTTCATTTTCTTCCCCGTTTCCTTTCTTCTTTTCTCCACCTGCATTCCCCAACTCTTTAACAAATTGGTTTTGTGTAAACGAACATGCATCGCCAAAGAAGAATGTGTCACACCCCGATAAATCAGAGTTGGCATGACCGGACTGGTATCTTCATTGCACAGCGGAAGCAGTTAATGCTAAGACTTCTAGAAAGCGAACGCCCACTAAGTACTTGAATCCTCATGGTTCTTCTATTCCAATCATGCCATAATTTTGAAATGCAACCTGAGAAAGAAACATGCAAAAAAAAAAAAAAAATCAACATAAAGTTGAGCGAGTTCATAGTTTGTTTATAAAAGATTTGGAATAAATCTTTTTGTAAGTCCCAAAACTACACAATCAGATATCAAACACCAAACAAGTAGTGGAATTACAAGCAAGATGTAGAAGATTGAAAATCAAATGTATTGATTCAACAAACTAGAACACACGAATTCTAAGATCCGTCTGGTATCCTAGTCGCACAAAGTAACAAAGTTTGCAAAAGAATCAACAACCAAAACTGAGTTAGGAATCTCCTATTTATACTACCATAGGAAGCCCTATTACATTGGGCCAAGCCCATACCCCATCGACTACAAAACAACCTATCAAACCCACATAATATATCAAACCCAACCCACATAAAGTAACCCAAGACAGACGTAAACCTATACTAAATTATGCCCTTACAATATCCCCTAGGTTTGTGTCGTCTTAGTGTCTTCAGCTTCACTTGCACTTCTTGGAAGGCTTCTTCTGCTTCCTTACAATCTCAGGCAGAATCGACAACCTCCTTCCAACATAGGGACCAAAAAGTTGAGTCTCGACTCTTGAACATTGCCCCGACCACAATTTAAATGCAACAATCTGAGCTACACCACTCGCCCAAGTCTTAGCCATAACTTCATGCTGAGGATCACTCCGAATCTGGGTCTTCGCCAATAGATTTATGTCATTTTCACCAAAACACATTAAATCCTTGGTATCCATAAACCTGTACTCAGTATTTTCACAGACAATCACAGCTTGACCTGTCAATGGATCATACATCCAAAACTTCAAGTCCTTCAAGCTATTATCAGGAAGTTCTTTGAGCAGAGGAACAGTGTTAGTTTGTTGTGTAGCAGGCCACCTAACAGTCTTGTATGGTTTACCAGAGGTGGGATTCAACACCTCTTCATCTTCTTCAATAGAAGAATGAGCTAATTTCATATCCTTAAAATTAACTCATGCCTGTTGCTGTAACATGTTAAAGAAGTTGACTCCAATCTTGTAGTTTGGATTCTTACACTGATCATAATATACCGCATTGCTCAATTCCCTCAGATCTACCGCCGTCCATGATTCGAACGCAGCAGAATTATCATAATACTCAACTTCTCCATCCTTCCTCAGCACTAATCCCTTTCTCATCGTTATAAGCCCAGCTACGAATACCAGAGCAATTTCCACGCTTAACTTTCTCAGTGGTGATAACATACCTATCAGGTCTAACACCAAATTGTAGATCCCTTTCAGCACTCCTCATAACCACCATTTTCTTTCTTGGTTTCTGATTCGCTGTACGAGGAGGGTTTTCATAGTAACGATTCATGGCATCCTCGTGTTCTTTTCGTTCCTTCTCTCTCTCTTCAGCGGTAGTCTCCTTGGGAGGATCAACAAAATCTTTAGGGAACTTACCTTCAAGCTTCTGCTTCATATCCATAACCACTGCACTAAGAGCTCCCAGGTTAGTTTCAAGTTCATGATTTTTCTGATTTTTTACTTCTAGTTCTTCCACAAGACTTGCAATCTGAGCATCCTTAAATATTTTATCCTCTTCAAGAACGGTGATTCATCGCACCAGGATGGTAGTTTCATTTTCTTCAAACAAATCATCAATGTCAGAATTATCAGCAGTTGCACGAGTTTCATCTTGTTTCGACTTAGCTGCTGTTTCAACCTCTCTAGCATCAGTTTGCAATAACTCTGCAGCTTTAAGAACCTCAGCATCCAAAGGAACATTACTCGAACCTTCACCAGATTTCGGAGCATGCATATACAAAGCTGCTCTTTCATTTTCCATGAATTCAATGATTGTCGGGCTTAACTCTGAAGGAATGTAATTAACTTTCGGTTGTGTAGTAGTAACGGGAATGGCTGTTTCAATTGTTGTTCGAACTTCAGCACTGTCTTCATCGCTGATCCTGGATCTCTTTTGCTTCGTTTCCTAGGATGAAGATCAACGGTAGGATCTTCTAGAATATTTTCATCAGCAGTAGCAGTAGTAGTAACCGGTTCAACATGAAGAGGGCTCACATTAACTGGTTCATCAACATTTTCAATTTCTGCTGTGAGGCTTTCAGTATGAATCTCTGTTTCAGTTTCACTTTCATCTACGTTCTCATTCATTTCCTCATCATCTGCCATTTTATCATCCGTAACATCTTCTTCACTTTCAATTCCAGTTAGATCTACATTCTCAACTGGTTCATTCGTTCCAGCAGGAGCTTCTATTATCTCTACATCATGCACCTCAGCTACGGTAGCGTTGATCTGAGTAAGTGCCTCTTCTTGAATTTCCCCGAACGTCCCAAACTTCTCTAACTCCTTTTTATTTTGATACTTTGTCTCAACATTGTCCCTTGACTTCTGATTCAACATAGAAAATACCATATGGTTCATCATTTTGACATCATAAGTCTTCACCGTAACTGACAGCTTTGGATACTTTGCCTCTAGAATCAGCTGTAGGAATCTAGGAAATTGTACCAATATTTCTCATTTATAGTTTTCACGTTCGCCAGCATGTCATCAAAAATACTCTTAGAATAATTGTGCTTCCACCCTTCGACCAAACATACCACCCCAGATGTTTGTCTTAAAGTTAGCTTGTCTAGACCGCTCTTATTCCCACTTATGCATACCAAGTATATATGAGCTAGAAATCTCCAATACGGATGCAACAACTTCTTAATCATGGGAGGAGGACACGCTCCCCTATAGCTCATCTTTGTCAAAACCTTCATAACTTTCTCCTTTGCATACTCGACCGGATCGTTTGCATCATCTCCGAATAACAATACCTCACGAATATCCTGTTCGGTAATGGACACTTCGGTCTTCTGAACATTTGACTTAATAACCACATCTCCTTTCTTAGCCGTAGCATTATCCCAGAAGTCTTTGATCCAATCTTCACGTATGAACGGATTTTCCCTAAGCGAATGTGCCAATCTGCATGTATTTAGTCCAATTATCATGGACTTGTACGTCTCGAACCCCTTTGGAGGATCCGAAAAATAGCAAGCCACGTTCATCGCCTTTTCCCACGTCGGTACATGTGGAACTGATGTTTTCTTTCCGGTTTCTGCACCAAACCAGACAAGTTAGGAATGACAATCATAAGTCAAAACCTAAGATTCTCGAGTTTGACCGTAAACTTGGTCAAACTAAATCAAAGTGTTTAAAAAAAATTAAGGTTTCTTAAAAACACAACATATATAACAATATTCTGTTAATAAGAAAACACAAATTTTAATAAACATACAAGCAGATCAGAGGTTTCGAGATAGCCCAAACAAACTGGATCAGGCCCAATCAAAAGAGATTATACTATCTAATAAGTGAGTGTGTGATTGAACATTTAGTGTGCGAGGGACCTTTTATAACTTTTCAACAGATTATACGGGTAAATTAGAAAATTACCCTGATCGCACACTCTGTGCGGTCAACAAAAGTTAACCGCACAATCTCTGGGTCAAACCAAGTCAACAGGTTCACTCGCACACTTCACAATGGTCAACAAAGCATCTTTGACTCGCACACTGGTTATATCCCAGTGTGTGAGGGGCAGCAAGGACATTTCACACAATAATACCATCTCGCACACTCTCCAGGGTCAGTTTAGTAATTCTGCCTGAGTGTGTGAGGACATAAATGTCCAAAATAGTGTGCGAGTTCACCAGACGGCGTGTGTACACCACTCGCCGTCTCCGGTCATCTTCTCCGGCAGACCTGCACTCTCTGATGATGTTCTAGGGTTTCGAATAAAATTTTTCCGGCTAAAATTTTATAAATCCTACAACCTGAGAAACCCCATTGTCCTAAAATCTTTCGATTTTGTCAGTTTTAGTATCATAACATCATCCAAAGGCATATTCTAAACCTGCTAGATCTATCAGTTCAAGCAATGACTACTCAAAACCAACTCAATAAGCAATTTATATACCTGTTCACAAGTTAAAGGTCGATCAAAATAGTCAAAATACACTAACCTTTCGATTTGCTTTTAGGGTTTGACATATCGACTGAGCTGAAGAAGCTTCCTTAAATTGAATTTGATGAAGGGGATGATGATTTCTTAGTGTGCGACAGAGGGTTTTTGTGACTTTTGAGAGAGTGGTGGTGTTTGATAATGATTGTAAAAAGTGTTAAAAGTCGTCGCACACTTTCTCTTATACCCTAACCACACCTTTTTCAACCAAGGGGGCCCACCAAGTGTGCGGTGGGCCCAACAACCTTCTTTTCAAAACGGTTTAAGATTTAGTGGGGCCCACCAAGTTTAAGGTGGGCCCGACTCGAATCCCGAAATCAAATCTTAAAATTTCGTGCAGGAATATTTTATGAAGTTTCGGTCTTTCTCGATTTTCAAACATGGTCACGATTTTAATAACGAACAATATAATATAAGCAAAAATACATACACTAATGCATAACCCGTAATATTTACAATAATTAACCAAACCAAATATCTTTTGCATGCACTTTTCTTACGGGATCAAATCACAGAGTTTCGGGCCAGACTGCACTTATCATCACTAATTTACTTTGGATGATCCGAGCGATTTCCAATATATTTGTCCACCTAAACGCATCTCCCTAGGCCTTTTTCAAGTGACTGACTGCAACTGATTTATCATGTTTTCCATTTTAATTAATATGAACACTTAATTAAATCACAATCAAATCCCGAAATTTTAAATTCGAACATGCTATCATACGAGTAGTTTCCCTACCACATATTTCACAAGCCCGTTCTAGGATTCTGAAACCTTGACTGGGACTGGATTGAGAAGAGAACAGAATGGATCAACAACAGAGATGGATATAATATACGGATCTAATGAGATTTTCTTAGTTTGATATAGGTTTTTCGGGTTTCTTTTGGGCACTAGAGGGCCTCTTTCTGGTGTATTTGATCCACAGAGAGACAACGTATAGCTAGGTCTTTGCTCACGCAAAACAGAAGCCGATGTTGCCTAGCACCTCCAGGTCTTTGCTCACGCAAAACAAAGGAGATACAAGAGTTGGGCAGAAAAGATTTCAGAACTAGAACGAAATTGTGTGTATCGGGACGTCACACACGCATTCAAATAGCCATGTCCTAATTCCAAGTGACGTTCTTTCATGAGGTCATAGAATAATGTTAGTGTTCTGCACAGAACCAGTCAACGAATCCAGCCATCAGGATAAAGCCTACCAACATATTGCTCTGGAGTCAGACCATTTCAATATTGGTCTTACATGAGTCAGCCTTAATCCACATAGTGAAATTATTTCATTTCCCGGGTTGTAACAAAGGCAAAGCAAGCTTAAAATTGAAAATAAAATAAATAAATAAAAAACAATTTTAAGAAACAAATTTACTGAAACGAAGAAAAATATTTTTGTGTGACCAAGTTCAATCCTCGAAATCGACCATTTTTAGAAGTTCAAGAAGAGTAAGAAAACGTGCTTCATCAACCGGTTTTGTAAAAATATATGTGACATTGTTGTCAGTATGAATTTGATCCATTTTAATAAGACCCTGGTTGAAAGAACCACGAATGAAATGAATTTTTATGGCAATGTGCTTGGTTTTTGAAAAATATACCGGATTTTTCACTATTTGGATAGCTGCATCATTGTCACAGTAAATGGGAGTTCGGGAAAAATTCAAACCGTAATCCACCAGCTGGTGTTGAATCTAGATAACCTGAGAACAGCAAGCTGAAGCGGCCACATACTCGGCTTCTGCAGTCGACAGTGAAACAGTCTGCTGCTTCTTGCATTGCCAGGAGATGAGGCGATCCCCCAGAAACTGGCATCCAGCTGACGTAGACTTCATGTCCCTACCTGTACCTCCAAAGTTGCTGGTAGAGAAAGCACACAAGTCAAATGGAGATTCTTTTCGATACAAAAGTCCAAGCCGAGGCCTGCCCTTAAGATATCAAAAGATTCTCTGAACTGCATTTAAATGAGAAAGTTTAGGAGCAGCCTGATAACGTGTACACTGACACACAACAAACATGATGTCTGGTCTACTGGCTGTCAAGTACATCAACGAGCCAATCATCGACCGGTACATTGTCGCATCAACAACTTCTCCTTCCAGATCTTCGGTTATCACTGGTCTTTCTGCCATTGGAGTATTTGCAGGTTTCGCATCCTGAAGTTTGAATTTTGCGATGATATCGTCGACATATTTTCCCTGATGAATGAGAATTCCCTTGGAATCTTGACGGACTTGTAATCCCAAAAAGAAACTCATCTCTCCTAGAGCACTCATTTCAAATTGCTTCTTCATAACTTCCTTAAATTCCTTGCACAGTGCTTCACTAGTTGATCCAAAGATAATGTTGTCCACATAGATCTGCACTAAGATTTGATCCTCTCCCACCTTTCGAATAAACAGTGTCTGATCAGTTACTCCACGAGTGTATCAGTGAGCAAGCAGATGTTCCATCAGTATAGCATACCATACACGAGGAGCCTGATGCAACCCATACAAGGCTTTGTCAAGCTTATAAACATGATGAGGACACTGTTTGTTAACAAACTGGGCGGCTGCGACACATATATCTCTTCCTTTACTTTGCCATAGAGAAACGTTGTTTTAACATCCATTTGATAGACCTTGAACCCCATGAAGGATGCATACGCAAGAAAAATCCGTATTGCCTCCAATCTGGCCACAGGAGCATACACTTCATCATAGTCGAGGCCCTCAATCTGTCTGAATCCTTGGACAACCAGTCTTGCTTTATTGCGAACAATCACTCCGCTATCGTCTCTCTTGTTTCGATAGACCCATCTAGTTTCGAGTGATTTCTTTCTAGCAAGCAGAATAACGAACTTCCACACTTTCAATTTTTTGAACTGGTTCAACTCATCCTGCATCTCGTCTACCCAGCTAGGTTCTAGAAGAGCCATGTCAATGGTCTTCGGATCTATTTGCGAGATGAAACATGAAAACAAGCAATTGTTGATCACTCCTGATTGACTTCTAGTCAACACTCCAGCTCCCACAGGTCCAATCACATTTTCAATGGGATGATCACGTTGGACACTTGCAGGGATGGCAATTTCTGGAGCAGTTCCAGTCGGTGGCAAATTCGTCAAGTTTTCAACTGCTACCGACTCAGTTTGATCAACAATTTGTTCTTCCTCCGAACCATTAGCGACAAACTCGTCAGGAATGGGACCATCGAACAGGTCATTTTGATCATTGGGTGTGTCCTCATCATCAGATGAATCCAATGCTTCCCCTCCTTCATTGAGAATGTCAGTGTAATCAGGAGACACTTGAATTTCAGGTGCTGATGTTGAAGATGAGGCTTTAGGTGTGCGATCCCCCACAGCTGTAGAATCCCCCTATAATTCAACATCCCCCTCTTCCTCAGGATTATGTGTAACAGTTGAGGGTCGAGAAACAGTATTCGAAGGACCAGAGGTACCTGCATGAACAACAGGAGGATCATCAAGAATGTCAAAAGATTTAAAAAAGATAAGCTTAGTTATAGAGAGTGAATGGCCCGTTTCCAGCATCAATCTGATTTTCTTCGAGCCACTGCACATCGTAAGACTCAACGATCTGTCTAGTCTTCTTGTTTTACACTCTATATGCCGTTTTGTTTTCATGAGCAACTTTTCCTGCATATCCGATGAAATAGCATTCATCTCCCCTAGCATCAAACTTTGGTATGGATTCCAGGTGTAGAAGAGTGCATGGACAACTGAAAGCTCTAAAGTGCCTAACAGAGGGTTTTTCGGCAAACATTACTTAATGAGGCGTCTTCATGCGTGCTTTGTTTATAATAACTTTGTTTTGAACATAGCACGCAGTATTAATAGCCTCCTCCCAGAAGAAAACTGGGAGTTTGGAATCACACAGTGTCACACCCCAACCGATGGCGGAATCATCGGGGCGCGGCACTAGGCGAATCAGATTGCTCAGGAGAATCCATAACAACTATTTTGTGACAATAATTAATGCGTTCATTATCCCATACTAATAAACAATCATAATCACATTCGTCGTCACAGATTACATGTTCTCTCGAACAATACAAATCCGATAACCTAGGTTTTAGTTGAGTTTCTAGACTTCCTAGCTTGATTTGAAATAGCCTGCGATCTAAACTACAACATACGTTAAAATAATGTCAATACAAAAGTATTGGCGAGTATACAGGTTTGATATGTAATAGCATAATAGATTAAAAGTGCTGCAAATTTCCTACATACATAAACGGGATACACGACATATATACTCACAAAACTGATACTACCAGCTAAGTCCTCGAGCTTCGATCGCGATTGTTAAACTAGACCCCTTCGGGCGCAATAGTACTATACTAGTCATGGTGGGACGTCGCGAGTATAAGTCCTAGCACATATGTAACTACCATCACGTATAACTATGCACATTGGTCATTCGCAAGTGATAAATGGTTTAAGCATTTGATAAGATTTGATTTGACAGCAACTTATGTTACACCCAAAAGTGAAAAAGCAACAAGGGTTCAAGTATACTCACAGTGCGTGTTCAGCAAGTAAACATAATTTGATTGGATTGGATTGATGGGAGCGCGTCCAAGATTATCCTGATTATAGATTGATAGCGTAAGCATTGAACAGTGCGTTAAACAACGGGATGCGACTAAGTGTTGAATGGCAACCCGATCGGATGGCAATCCGATCGGATGGCCAGTCGATCGGGTGGCAATCCGTTCGGATGGTCATCCGATCGGATGGCCATTCGATTGGATTGTCACCTCGTTTGGTATGGACGTGTTTGTGTATGATGGTTTGCCTTTTGAAGTTTTCGTTGTCACTCGAGTGGTATGGACAAGTTCACAGCAGTCTGTCACTCGATCGGATTGCAATCTGATCGGGTGGCAATCCGTTTGGAACTAAGTATGCATTTGAAGTTTAAAACATCACATGGTCGGATGGTCGTTCGATCGGACGGCAATCCGTTCGACGTTCAAAACCTTTGAAGAGTTGAAATATAGTTTAAGTGTGAAACCAAGTGCAGGCCGATCGGACGGCTGTCCGATCGGGTGGCAATCCGATCGGATGGCTTTCCATTCCAACTGCCTTGATCGTCTCGACACTTGATTGTTTGGAAAGTTTGTGGTTTTGATCGAGACGATGTGATAGCGTGCTAAACAATAGAAACTCCATCATGAATCAAGTCATCCGATTAAACAGGAATCACCCTGGTTCGATCAGTTAACTGTCCGTAACGGTTGTTCATGCTTAACCCGAAATCGAGTGCCTCTCTAGACAGAATCAGATCTGGATCCAACACTTCTCTTAGAACGAGTAGAAGATCAGAACGAGCTCTGATTCCATCGTTTTTGAGTGCATTGAGTGTAAAAGAGTTGGAAGAAAGTTGGAAAAACATCTTTCAATCTTTTTATCCATGTTTATGTGTGGATCTATGCGAAAATGTTGTTGATTCTTGTGGAAATCCTTCAGATCTGAGTGGTTCTTGGTGGAATGAAGCTAACATTTGGAGTTCATAAGAACTCCATGATGACATCATCCTAGAACTCCTCAAATCCATTGATTTCACGGTTAAAAGTTGAGATTTAAAAGAGAAAATGATGAAGGAGTGCGTGTAGATCATAGAAGTACAAGATTTGAGGTAGAAACTTACAAGAATTGCGAGAAATCGAGAGGAAATAGACCCCAAGCGTGCTGGTCGAGTGAGAGCTGTCACATCACTGTTTAAGTGATGTGACAAGTGCTATTTATAGGTGAAGTGGGATGAAGGGGAGAAGTGCAACGGATCGGATGGCTGTCCGATCGGGTGGCTGTCCGATCGGGTTGCAATCCGATCGGGTGGCCACTCGGTCGATTAGTCACTCGATCGGTGGTCTCCTGCGTGTTGCGTTTAGATGTTTCGTTTTGATCGTTAGGCGTTATGATAGTTTGGTTACACATTTTCATATATATATATATATATATATATATATATATATATATTATTATAATTAATCACAGAAGGTCGTATATACGTATCCACACTTTCAAATGTACGGTGCGATAATCGAGTTGCGCGTGATTGCGGGTGCGCTTTCGAGTTTGTGATGCGTCGTGCCACAATGACTGATGGGGTACCACTCGCTCGTATTTTCATCATCGTCACGATGACCGATGGGGTAGTACTCACGCGAAAAGTCATCGTTAGCATTAATGTTTGCGTTCGTGACACATCATGGCTATCGAGGAGGGTAGAATAGGTCCTCACTCAATGACATCGTGAGTGTTAGTGTATGCGATGTGATGCGTTATAGCGATAAAATATGCGAAATATGCGAAATATGCGAATATACTGCGAAATAGCGATGTGTGCGATATAGTTACATTATGATCCGAATCTCTGGTGCTAGGCGTAACGAGTGTAGCGAGTAGTAACAACGCACGAACGTGCGGTTTGTTACAGTCTCCCCTGCTTTAGGAAATTTCGTCCCGAAATTAATCCATCAGGTAGACTTTGCGAGAGTTGTACCATATAAGTAGCGATACAGCGAGTTAGTCGACTGAGAGTTGTCAAGCGTGAGCGTCTCGAGTAAGAGAGAGTTTAATTGTGATAGCGAAAAGGCGTCGTAATGACAAAAGTAGTATCCCACGAGTTGGCGTTTCTAAAGTATCTCGAGTCTCAAAGAATTAGTAAGGTCGACGCGATTGAAATTTAAAGAAGAAATTGAAAGATTTCTCATAACGTAGGGTTAAGCTGCGTATGTTAACCAACGTTGTAAGAAAGTTTAGGTTTAAACATTTTAAAAGAATTCGGAAATGGAAACTGGAGTTAATAAAACTCTCCTATGACATGGGTTCAAACTGAATTCGATGTTGAACCAACGTCTTAAGAAAGATTTTTGTCTTGTTGTTGCAAAAGTTTTGTGGAAAACTAGACTTATGAAACTCCCTTGGGCATGGAGTTAAGCTGATTCGATGTTACCTCCATGTTGTGAGGAAATTTCACTTGTCCAAGATTTTAATAAATTTTTTATAAAAATCAGTTTTAACAGTTCAAAAAGATAATTAACATCGAGCCCCACTTGGCACTTTCCCACGAAAGTTTGTTAATATGATTAAAACACTTATATATAGGAAGTACCAGCGGCGTATCCACCATGTTTTGCCCATATTACTTCCGTTTCGTGAGGCGGTGTCATGTGTGCCGATAAGACACAGATAGAATTTCGTTCCCTCGGTCCAATCAATAGGAGGTTAGACCGAGCTAAAGGTAGAGTCGAATGGGTTAAACAGCGAGGTTTATTGCGAACATAGCGATGGCAGCGTGTGCGAGTAGCTTGATGACACGAAACTTTGACGTGACGTGTCTGGATAGGCGACGAGCGATAAGCGACAAGCGATTAGTGCGATTTTGATTAGATTCCACATTAAATCCCACATGGCATGTTTCCACGAGAGTTTGCTAATATGGCAAAAACACTTATATATAGGAAATACCAGCGGCGTATCCACCATGTTTCGACCATACCAGTTTTGTCCCGTGAAGCGATGTCATGTATACTAATACAACACAAATTACGATTGAGTACCATGCGATGAGCGATGATCGATAGACACACAAGAAACGATAAGCGGTACGCGGTACGCGATGAGTGAAAAGCAGTACGCGATAAGTGACAAGCGAGTAAGCATCGCGTGATAAGCGGTATACGGTAAGTAATACCATAAACGATTCTCGAATACGCGTTAAACGGTAATGCGATTCGATTAGTCTCCATAGTTTCACAAATTAACCAACATGAAGCCCCACATGTCATCTTTCCACAAAAGTTTGCTAGTAGGGCTAAAACACTTATATATACGAAGTACCAGCGGCGTATCCCCCATGTTTTGACCATACTAGATCCGTTTCGTGAATCGATGTCATGTGTGCCACATAACCCAGATAGCGTTAAGCGTTAGAAGCGATGAGCGATGCGAGTATCAAAGCGATGCGAAAATCGAGTTTTGTTTCGAATATGCGTTGTGCTGCGACGCATCACGGCTATCAAGGAGGGTAGAATAGGTCCTCACTCAACGGCATCATGAGCGTTAGTGTGCGTGATGCAATTAATTACGACAGAATTACGACCAGTCTTGCGTTGATGCGATCGCCCTACGGGGTAGACTCACCAAGGTCTATCGATGAGGCAATTGCATTGCGTTTGCAGACTTACGAAAAGTCTCGCGGTGATGCGATTTGGATGTTACGCCTTGCGGATTTGTTTAGCGTGTCGAAAATAACCATAATAGTATAGGTCTAAATAATGTTCAACTGCACATGGCACTTTCTTCACGAAACATTGGTAGTATGATAAAGCACACCTTGCTTTACCCCTACTACATGTGTCTCGTGAATAGATGTCACACTTGGTCGACATGGTCAAGACGCTTATATATAGGAAGTACCAGCGGCGTATCCACCACGCTTGACCATGCTTTTAACGTTATGGCACCATTAGAATTAACTACGATCTCCGTGCACTGACCCAAATAATCCCGTGTGCACCCGTGATTAGTCGTTCCTTGCACGTTTATCGTACCTTATTCTAAGAGTGTAGTGAGGTTAAAACACATTATATCGTGATATAGTATATAGTCCGTGTGTGAAGCTAGTCTAAGTGCGACGACTAGAGAGTGAAAGCGAAAACGAAAGCTAGAGTTAACGTTGCACATAGTGGCAACATCGAGTAATAGAGTAGGTTCAATACTTAGAAATTAACGTCGAAAATCGTATCATTACAACATTATCCTACGCTTGCTATATGCTTGGTGTTGAATACTTTTGCTGGAGCTGTTGTTGTTGTACTCAAGTTCGCGGTTCGGTGCGGCAGTTGCAGGTGAAGTTACCGTAACAGTCGCAATTGTTGCAATAGCGACAATCAGCTTCAACTGGATGATGATAGGTGCACGTGTAGCACTAAGGATGAGCTCCAGTGTAGGCACGTTTTGGAAGTAGTGGAACTGATTGAAGAGGTTCTGGTTGTAGTAGTTCGGTTTTTGATGAGTTCGAGCTTGAGATCTTTCGTTTGCGGCTGGGTTTGTCGATGTCTTGTGATGAGATGTCTTCTTTGCAGGATTCATCTGAGGACTCACTTGCAGAATCGTTGACAGAATCGTCGGAAGAATCGTCGGCAGAATCGTCAGAAGGATCGTCGGTAGAATCGTCAGAAGGATCGTCGGTAGAATCATCAGAAGAATCGATGACGATTGCTTGATGAGCTTGTTTGACAGGATTCTTGGAAAAGAACCCGTCCATGACTCTTTTGTCGTTGATTTCTGCGGATAAGCGGTAGGTCTCTTCGATGGTAGTAGGCCTTGCAGCTTCGACAAAATCACCTACACATTCAGGCAAGCCGCGAATGTACTTCGTTATGGCTTTTTCTGAAGTGTTGACTTGACTTGGGCAGATTGTGCTAAGCTGTTTGAACCTTGCGGTGTAGCCAATATTGTCACCTTTGTCTTGTTTGATCTCCCAAAATTCGTTTTCCAACTTCTGGACTTCGTGGGGAGGGAAGTACTCTTCCTTTATGAGCTCTTTCAACTCATTCCAGGAGAGAGCATAGGCTGCGTGAATCCCACGTTTGTTGCGTTCGGCGGTCCACCAGTTGAGTGCATGCGATTGAAATACTCCGGTAGCGCAAGTGGTTTGGAAATGCTCGGGGCACCCACTCTGACGAAGGGTCACCTCGACAGAATCGAACCACTGGAGTAGCTGAGAGACACCTCCTTCACCTGTGAAGACCATTGGATCACAGGCTTTGAAGTGTTTGTAGAGAAAAGTAGACTGAGGCGCTTCTGTCTTAACGTCTTCCGAAGTTCGAGAGTTGCTAAGAGAGTGCACTTGAGTGACAATCTGAGGAATGACCTTGGCCACTTACCTGACCACAAGTGAAGCAATCCTCTTTTCGTCCCTTCGTTTGGCTCGTCTCCTGGCTGACATTCTCGAAGCAGAGTTGTTGGAAGGCATCTAGGCAGAGAGACTTGGAGTAAGATTCGATCATAATGATTTTTAAGTTTTGCGATGCGATTTGAGTGCGTTCAAAACTTGTTGCAGGTTGTGTAGTATTACGTATACACATAGTAGCCACATAGGAGACACAAGATTCCTAAGTTCTCACACAAGTGTTTCGTTTGTATATATATATATATATATATATCGTTGTGACATTTACTCAGATGCGTATAGATAATGCGAGGGCGCGATAAAATGAGAAGGCGAATTGTTAGACTTTCGTTTTGTTGCGTACATTCGGTTTTCGTTTTAGATTGCGATGGCTGTGCGTGTTGTGCGTTCATAAAGCGGGGAGCGTAAATCGATAAATCGAGAAATCATTAAAGCATAAAATTCAAATCATAAATACATAAGCGTAAATAAGTTTAACAAGCGTAAAACCAGCAGATTTGTAGGCTAGAAAATTCGATAGAATGCCCTGGGTGTTAGCGTCGACTGGCCAAATTCATCCAACTATACCTTACGAGTTCGTGCACGCGCGTTAACCTAGTAGATTATGCTTCCACTGGGATGCAGCTCATGGCATTCGTCCTTCTATTCATCACACGACTCTAGTCATTTGGTATAGCCGAGTCTTTGGTGAGAGCTTTTCAAAAACCATTCGAGGAGTGGAACGAGAAATTAAGGTATGGGTTTCACCCCTGACTTAACAACTTCGCTCCTTGTTGTGGTTGTGCTCACCGAATAAATCTGGGAGTTCCACTAGATTGAAATGGAGATTTCTGTCGAGTTATGGATGTCACTCCTGACTCAACAGAAGTTTCTCGTGCTAGAATAATGCGCTGAGTGAGCGACCTATCGAGAGTTCCTGGTTTTCACACCTCATCTCGACACGATCACTCGTTGATGAAATGCGAGTATCGTAAAACGTGTGTATTGTGTCATCCTTAGGAAAGGCTATGTAGTATTAAGCTTTAGGAAAAGCTTTCCTCGTGCGAAGCGGTAGTATGCGGTGTTCACACAAAGATGTAGTTTTAGCGAGTTCGAATGAGAGCATCAAGTAGGCCCGTACAAACCCTACTAGGTTCGCACGAGTGGGCCTGTTGGTACTTAGACTATAGACTAGGTCATTTCTAAGACAACAACCCCGACTAGGTCGTGTCTTTCCTAATTCCCTATAGTTATGGCTCTGATACCAATCTGTCACACCCCAACCGATGGCAGAATCATCGGGGCGCGGCACTAGGCGAATCAGATTGCTCAGGAGAATCCATAACAACTATTTTGTGCAATAATTAATGCGTTCATTATCCCATACTAATAAACAATCATAATCACATTCGTTGTCACAGATTACATGTTCTCTCAAACAATACAAATCCGACAACCTAGGTTTTAGTTGAGTTTCTAGACTTCCTAGCTTGATTTGAAATAGCCTGCGATCTAACCTGCAACATACGTTAAAATAATGTCAATACAAAAGTATTGGCGAGTATACAAGTTTGATATGTAATAGCATAATAGATTAAAAGTGCTGCGAATTTCCTACATACATAAACGGGATACACGACATATATACTCACAAAACTGATACTACCAGCTAAGTCCTCGAGCTTCGGTCACGATTGCTAAACTAGACCCCGTCGGGCGCAATAGTACTATACTAGTCATGGTGGGACGTCGCGAGTATAAGTCCTAGCACATATGTAACTAGCATCACGTATAACTATGCACATTGGTCATTCACAAGTGATAAATAGTTTAAGCATTTGGTATGATTTGATTTGATAGCAACGTATGTTACACCCAAAAGTGCAAAAGCAAAAAGGGTTCAAGTATACTCACAGTGCGTGTTCAGCAAGTAAACATAACTTGATTGGATTGATGGGAGCGCGTCCAAGATTATCCTGATTATAGATTGATTGCGTAAGCGTTGAACAGTGCGTTAAACAATGGGATGCGACTGAGTGTTGAATGGCAACCCGATCGGATGGCAATCCGATCGGATGGCCAGTCGATCGGGTGGCAATCCATTCGGATGGTCATCTGATCGGATGGCCATTCGATTGGATTGTCACCTCGTTTGGTATGGACGTGTTTGTGTATGATGGTTTGCCTTTTGAAGTTTTCGTTGTAGCATTTTGAAAATAGAGAAGTATCTATACCCTTCAGGTCGATCGATCGAACGGCGGCTTGATCGGGTGGCGACCCGATTAGTAGGACGCTTAGTGAGAACAAGTTCACAGCAGTCTGTCACTCGATCGGATTGCAATCCGATCGGGTGGCAATCCGTTTGGAACTAAGTATGCATTTGAAGTTTAAAACATCACATGGTCGGATGGTCGTTCGATCGGACGACAATCCGATTGGACGGCAATCCGTTCGACGTGCAAAACCTTTGAAGAGTTGAAATATAGTTTAAGTGTGAAACCAAGTGCAGGCCGATCGGACGGCTGTCCGATCGGGTGGCAATCCGATCAGACGGCTTTCCGTTCCAACTGCCTTGATCGTCTCGACACTTGATTGTTTGGAAAGTTTGTGGTTTTGATCGAGACGATGTGATAGCGTGCTAAACAATAGAAACTCCATCATGAATCAAGTCATCCGATTGAACAGGAATCACCCTGGTCCGATCAGTTAACTGTCCGTAATGGTTGTTCATGCTTAACCCGAAATCGAGTGCCTCTCTAGACATAATCAGATCTGGAACCAACACTTCTCTTAGAACGAGTAGAAGATCAGAACGAGCTCTGATTCCATCGGTTTTGAGTGCATTGAGTGTAAAAGAGTTGGAAAAACATCTTTCAATCCTTTTATCCATGATTATGTGTGGATCTATGCGAAAATGTTGTTGATTCTTGTGGAAATCCTTCAGATCTGAGTGGTTCTTGGTGGAATGAAGCTAACATTTGGAGTTCATAAGAACTCCATGATGACATCATCCTAGAACTCCTCAAATCCATTGATTTCACGGTTAAAAGTTGAGATTTAAAAGAGAAAATGATGAAGGAGTGCGTGTAGATCATAGAAGTACAAGATTTGAGGTAGAAACTTACAAGAATTGCGAGAAATCGAGAGGAAATAGACCCCAAGCATGCTGGTCAAGTGAGAGCTGTCACATCACTGTTCAAGTGATGTGACAAGTGCTATTTATAGGTGAAGTGGGATGAAGGGGAGAAGTGCAACGGATCGGTGGTCTCCGGCGTGTTGCGTTTAGATGTTTCATTTTGATCGTTAGGCGTTACGATAGTTTGGTTACACATTTTCATATATATTTATTATAATTAATCATAGAAGGTCGTATATACGTATCCACACTTTCAAATGTACGGTGCGATAATCGAGTTATGCGTGATTGCGGGTGCGCTTTCGAGTTTGCGATGCGTCGTGCCACAATGACTGACGGGGTACCACTCGCTCGTATTGTCATCATCGTCACGATAACCGATGGGGTAGTACTCAAGCGAAAAGTCATCGTTAGCATTAATGTTTGCGTTGTGACATATCACGGCTATCGAGGAGGATAGAATAGGTCCTCACTCAATGACATCGTGAGTGTTAGTGTATGCGATGTGATGCATTATAGCGATAAAATAAGCGAAATATGCGAATATACTGCGAAATAGCGATGTGTGCGATATAGTTACATTATGATCGGAATCTCTGGTGCTAGGCGTAACGAGTGTAGCGAGTAGTAACAACGCACGAACGTGCGGGTTGTTACACACAGCATCGTGCGAGCCGCTTCAATTAGGGTTCTATTCCTTCTTTCGGCCACTCTTTGCTGAGGAGTTCTAGCAGCACTGTATTGTCTAGCAATTCCTCTTTCAGCACAGAAGAAATTCAATTCAACATTATTGTATTCGATTCCATTGTCACTTCTAATTCCCTTCACTTTCTTGCCCGTTTGATTTTCCATAAAGATTATGAATCTTTTGATTAGTTCTACAGTCTCACTCTTGTGAACTAAGAAGAAAACCAAAGTAAAACGTGAGTAGTCATCCGTAATTACTAGACAGTAAGACTTTCCAGACAGACTGAGCACATTCACAGGACCAAAAAGATCCATGTGAAGAAGCTACATCACACTGTTAATAATGTTGATAGTTTTGGGAAAATGAGGTTTTCGATGTTGTTTACCCTTAGCACAGGAAACACATTTTTCAAAAGTGATAAAGTCTTTTACTAGTAGACCCCTTACCAACCCCAATTTTGCAAGATGGTTCAGATTTTTGACATTTGAATGCCCTAAACGACGATGCCACAACATAGCATTGTGTTTAGAGATTTTAGTAAACAAACGGGCAACGCTTTCAGTGGGTGGTTTGTTCATGTCAATGACGTAAGCGTTGCCTTTTCGTTCAGACTTCAACAATATCCATTCATCAGGAATGACCATTCCCGGTTTCAGAATGAGGCAGTGTTTGTCAGTGAAGTGAGTTGAGTAACCGTTGTCGCATATTTGAGACACACTCAGCAGGCTATGCTTCAACTCAGGAACGTAGTTGACTTTTTTGAAACAAATATCACCATTTTTTACTGTGCCTCGTTGCGTGATCTTTCCCTTCTCTCCTCCCGCAAATGCAACATATCCACCATTGAAATCTTCAAGATCAGTAAGTTGGGATAAGTCACCAGTCATATGCCTAGAACAACCACTGTCAATGACCCAGAGTCGAATGACAGCCCTCCATAGCCATTCCTGCACAATATAGGGGATTAATTAGATTTTGGTACCCAAGCCATAGTAGTAGTGGGCACACCCTGTTCATTAACATATGTGACTTGTATCCAAATCAGATTTTCTTTAAAGTAGATAGGTTTATTATTGATGCACGATGATTTAGGAGAGATATCTGTAACATGACTCTTAGGTTTCCAAACTTGCTTAGGCCTTTCCAATTTCTTGGATGCCTTGGGTGAAACAGGTGTAGAGTTTGGAGTTTGACTCTTGGTTTTCAGTTTCATTTTTTTTGCTTTGTTCCAGTCTTCATCAGAAGGCTTCACCTTGGAATTCAGCTTCTTAACAGGTTTAGAATTTTGAGTCTTCTCCTGTTTCGAAGGCTTGATGTCACACCCTGACTTTTGCGGAAGCGTGATTATGGTGTGACTTCTTAATACCATTGTATACAATCATAACAACACTATATGATCAAACCATTAGATGTTCATCCTTAAATTAAGTTAGAAAATATCATAAGATAATTGTCTGAAACGTAGACTCCAAATTTAAATTACAAACCACAACATGTTTTAAAGAGTTCACGAAGACTCGACAAAAGACCTTAAATAAAACCGAGTTTAGAACCATGTATCTCGTCCAGGATTAAGATACATCTCCTAAACCCCAATGACTTCAGATGACATCTTTTTATTCATAACGCAGCTTGGAACATGCAAACACCCGCTAGATCCACTTAATTCCCTGAAATACATGTAATTTGAAAACATCAACAAAAGTTGAGCGAGTTCATGTGTTTGTTTGTGTATATGAGTAACCTTTAAAGTATGTCTGTATGTATGTAAATCCTGGTATGAGAGCAACAAAGAAAAACAGATCACCAATGGTTTGCAAGGCCAATGGTATGTGTGAAGTGATGCAGGAAAACTCAAACCTAGCGGATTTTGCCACGGCTTCAGTATGTGGACATAGTTACCTCATGGGCCACCCTAGTCCTCATGGGTGTGGGCTCGCTACACCCAAATAGATCTATCACTCATGTACCTCGGTCCTACGACGAGGATTAATGGCCTTAAGTGTTGTACCCACCACTCACATGATCAAGCAGTAACCTTCCTTAGCTAACCATACCATGTATAAAACGTTTGTAAATAATTGTAACATGTATTTCACCCCCGTAGTTATAAAACTGAAAACAGTTAAAAGAAAGGGGGGGGGGATATGAACTCACTGTCTTGCGTCTTCAGTAATCGTAACTCAAGTTCCTTCAGCAGACACGGCTACCTACAATGTACTAACGTCTATTAGACGGACGGGTCGTGCCTTGTCTTAGTATTAATGTTTTTGAGTTACGTCTCTTTTATGACTTCAATATTATTCCATGTTATAATTACTTTTTGGAATAATCGTTAAACAATATTCTGTAACAATACTTCTCAAGTATTTATACTTGTATTTCCTTCCCAAGGGTGGGTATATTTGTATCTGTATATTTTTGCCATGTATCGGTGTCGTATTCCGGTGTGGATTTATATGTACGAGAATACGTGTTCTCTTGTAATTGTTAAGTATTCTTATACTTGATTTTTGTGTTATACTTTCCGGAATATTGTTTTTAATAAAAGTCCACCAATATTTATATACTTCCAAAATATATATATTCTTAAGAAGTATTACTTAGAAAATTATTTATAATTTTCCTCTAGGCAAAAATATATGTAGTTCCAAAATAATATATTTTCAAGTCTAACTTTAGAAAATATATATAAACTTATTCTTATCAAAAAATAATGTATTCCAAGTTTATCCAAGAAAATACATATTTTTCCAAAAATATTATATCTCCTAGTAATTTCCAAGAAAACATATATATTTTTAATCGCCAAAAATTATATATTTCCTTCTTGTCAAAATATGATATAACTTTTGTGTTAATCATAAAAATCATATTTTCATTTCTTGTGTCCAAAATATTGTTTACCAAAAGTATATTTATAAATGTATCTTCCGGAATATTTTGTAAGTTACATTCTTTCGTTCGGTTTCCCAATATTATGTGAGTAAGTTGTGTATTTATTTCTTGAGATTTTTGGTAATATTTTGGATTGTGATTTCTTGGTATTTTGTTAAGTTATATTATTTCAAGTCCTAAAATAATATAACTACTACACATAATATACAAATAATCACACACATGGTGTCTTCTAAATATATATTTCAAATACACATTTAGTCATTTTTATTTACAAAAACCAACCTCCAATATTTATACATTTTGTAATAAAAATCATGGCAAACTTTGTATGAAAATCATGGTAAAAAAAAAATATACTTGTAAATACTTGTTCAAGAATATTTTTCTAAGTGTTTATATTTTTAGAAAATTTTGCCATAGTTTCTCCTAAAAATGGAGGTTTCCATGCTTTCAAGCATATCATTTTCTTTTGTAAAAATCATCACCAATCATCAACAATTCCATCAGACTTACCATGAGCCAAAATCATGTAATTTGCACTACATCATGAACTTGAAATCTTGTAAAAATTTGTAGTGACTTACTATGTTGTCAAGTAAGCCTTGTTACTCTTAAAAATATGGTTATTTGTTTGTAAATCTTATTCTTGTAAAATCTAGTCATTTACAACTTACAAAATGTTTCTTCTAAAAATCATTCTTTTGAATTTTTCTTGTTAACAATGTATTTCTATACTTGATTCACCACCAAAAACATGGTTAGTTTCTTTAAAATCCATGATTATGTAAATCTTGCAAATGAACCTGGTTACTTGAGAAAACTATGTTTAAAAATCACTTTTATACAAGACTTCTAACATGCTTCATAACTCATCATACATAAAATCATCTTTACTTTCAAGTTCATGAGAAACATAATGTAGGATCGGTTTTAACACCGTACGATTGCGTAACGAACGTTCGACGTGCGGAATCCGTGAACGTGCGTGACCGAACACACAAGAACGTACTAATAACGTGATTCTATTGAATAAGATGACGTATACAAAGCCGTGAATCACGTGAGAGAACTTTCTCTCTCTAGACTTTCTCTCTCTAAGATTATCTCCCTAAGCCTCCAAATGAGTAAAAGTCTTAAACTCTAACACTAACTCCTCTATTTATAGGCTAAGGGATATAAGGATTTCTCCTTATTTACAAGTTTACCACCTTGCCCTTTTTAACTAGATATTACAATAAAATGCTAGAATTCTTCTGTTTCTGCTACGGACTAGATTGACGGAGGCGATAGACACATAATGCACTAACAGACTCCCCCTTGGATATTGCCGTAGTCAATCTCGTAGCGTCTTGTCTTTTCTCTCTCACGAACAGAATCCCCGTGGATCTGTCTTCAGCTTCCGTTGCTCTCCCTCTCCGTAGTCTCTTTCTTCAGGCTCCCCCTTACGTCAAGCTTCCGTGCTTTTAGGATCGACGCCTGGCTTTCCGAATACAAGCTCCTCCAAAATAGTTATCTGGATTTTTGAATCCACGCTTTCTCTAGCGTTGAGCTCGTCTTCAGACTCCCCCTTAGACTCAGCTGTCGGGATCGTAGTCTGGCTTTTACAAGTTCACAAATTCAGGATTAATTCCTGGCTCTATTCTGCATCTGCTCAGGATTTGAAACCTGGTTAACCTGCACATCCTCTACCTCAACATAAGTTTCACAAATTTATAACACTCAGATTTAAGAAACTTACTGGTAGAAACCATTCATTCAACAATCTATATAGTTACATCAAGTTCAAGTGAATGACCTTGATTAACTAAGCACACAATCTTTCAAAACATTTTTATATAACATTCAAAATTTTCAACATATTCTCCCAACCCAATGTAGTTCATCATGTTTAGCGCTTGGAATTTTGAAAATCAACTCTCCAACATCAGTTGTCGAAAATCTTTTTGTATTTTTCAAAATTTAAGCTAAAACACAATATTTTTGGATTTTTGTTTTTGAATGAAATACAGTAAAGAAATATCTACAAACAATATTTTTGGTGAGTTTGTGTAAGAGGATCATATCAGTTTTTGAGACAAATCACTAACACCGTTAAGCTTTAATCATTTTAAGTTCTAAACGATTCACATAGATTGACGATATAATTGTCCTCTTAAACTCAATCTAAGAACTTTTGAAATGCTTACCGATACGTTAAGGTATATTAATTTTGCACTAAATTCTTATGGACCCCACGATCTCAGCATATCCCCTCATCATGCAATACACTAACTCAAGTAATGCCTTTAAACTTTCATCAACTGTGATATGTGCGAAAACAACTCAGAATGTTTAAACATTAACAATCAGGTCGATACTTCCGTATACACAGAGAAAGTCCAATGTTTAAACAAAATAAGAAAGTAAAAATAAGTTGAAGTTGTTTAGGCTTTAACCACCAGGTCGATACTCCCGTATACGCAGAGGGGATCCAAAGCTTAAACGAAACACCAAAGAAAATAAAGCAGAACGTTTAGGCAATAATATCCAGTTCGATACTCACGTATACGCAGAGGATGTCCAATGCTTAAACAAAATAAAGAAATAAAACAAGTTTAAATCTTTGCAAAAATGAAATGCACAATCACAGTGACTTTTCAGCAAAGTTGTGAAAGTTCACAGACTTAACCGGTTTTATATCTTTCGACATTCAACGATTACTGAGTAGGTACACAATCACGAAGGACAAAACTAAGTACTATGCTTTCAACCATGTTTCCCACTAGAACTAGGCTTTTTCATTTAAGTTTGTATCGTTATCGCAAATCTACTAGTCTAGCTGAGCCTATCGTCACATCCTTAGTGAGACCGTTTATCACATTTGACATTTCATTTCTTTAGCATGCTGTGATAGTCTACTGATCTACTATCATTTCCTCTTTTCCCAACAAAACTCATTTTGAAAATTTTCAATGTTTTTGGCATTTTCAAATTTTCAAAATTTTTTTAAAAAATTTTCTCCCCCTAAAATCAAAATATGTTTCAATTTTGATTTTCTGGGAAAATTTGAAACCAAACTATACAATAAACGTGACAAACTGATATCGAATCGCTTCAATTCGCCATTCACTCGGCTTAACAATCAGAACTCCCCCTGACAACAAACTATTTTCCCATTAAGATTTCAAAACACTTAAGTTTATTTTAATCAAAATGGGTTTTCCGGAAAATTAGTTTTGTGAGTCATTTCTCAAACATGGGGATCATTCATCACCTTGTTCTCTTTTAACCACTTGTCGAAAAGATAAATCAGGTACAACTTAATGTCCTTGATTAGTCTTTTGTGATTCGAAATATCACAGTTACCAACCTGTGAATTTCTCAAGAAATATGCCGATTCCTGTTCCACACTTACCAACCTGGGAACTCCGGCAAGTCAGGTTTTTCATTTAAACAGATTCACCCAAGCCTGACCAGCCTTGGGTTTGACAGTTTTTACCTCAACAAATGGCTCTTCTGGTTTTGACGAACCAGAATCATTGCCTGAATGTGGCTTGTCTGACATTGTTGAGCCAGATTCATCGCCAACATGTTGCTCCTTTGTTTCTGAAGAAACAAATTCATGGCTAACAACTTTCTTTTTCTTCTCTTTTGTCCTCAAATTTGCATCTGATGAATTCGTTTTCCTTGCCTTTTCAGTTGAGAAAAGCGATTCATCAGAACTTTTTCTCGGATTACCAGTTGTATCCGAGGACAAAATTTTCTCCAAGTATTCTCTTGCCTTCTTTCTCATCTTCCTCAGTCTGTCTTTCTGCCCTTGTGAAAGCTTCACTTTCGGTTTGTGAACTTTCTGTTCTTGAACTTTTGGTTCTTGAACTTTCTGTTCTTTGGACTTGACATTGACTGGTTTCTTTCCCATTTTCTGAGATTCAGCCCTCGATCTTCCCTTTGATCTCATTGGGCAATCTCTGGCAATATGACCTCTGATTTGGCATTCATAGCACCTTCTCGTTTCGAATCTCTGACTTTGGCAGTTAACAGCAATGTGTCCTTGATAGCCACAAGTGTAACACACTCTGTTATCATACCTCTCACTACCTTCATACCAAACACCGTCTTCATACCACACACTTAGATCATAGCATTGATTTGCCTTGTGGTACTCATGTCTCCTCTTGTATCCTTGATTTGGCATTTGAGCACTGTGGTCAAACCTGCACCACTGATTACCAACTATTTTTGAGTTTTGAATTTTAAATTTTTTTAATTTTTCATAATGATTGGATGACTGAACTGATGAGCTTTTATTTTCATTTTGAAAATTTTTCAAATTTTTAACTTTTTGTTTCTGTTCTACAATCTTCTTAACAGGTTTTTGCTTAGAGCATTCACCTATTTCAGTAGACTGCAAAACAGTATTTTGAAAATTTTCTTGTAATTCTAAAAATATTTTTCTTTTCTTTTCTTTTTCTATTTCATCATCAGCTTTGTCATCACAATCTTCAATTTTGACTTTGTCAAAATTTGTGACATTGTCACTTATTGGAACTGAATTGATCGGTTTTGGACATGGATAATCTGATTTCACAAAACCTTTCAATTTATTCTCTAAATCTTTGATTTTCTTTCTATAACATTCAGCTTCTTTTTCAAGTCGAATAATAGTCTGACGATGGGAATTGATTACCTTTTGCTTTTCAATATTGTTCTTGCTAAAAACAGATCTCCCATCTTCAAGAATCTTTATTTGACTTTGAAACTCTTTTTCAATCTTTAATTTTTCATTTTCAAAATCTTTTTCTTTTTCTTTAAAATTTTTGTTTTCTAATAACAAACTCTCAACATTCTTCAAAAGTTTGTCATTTTCAGATTTTAGTTTCTCGCAGTTCAAGCGCAACTCCAAAATCTGTTCATTATCAGCTTTCTTCTCGTCTTTCAAAGCTTTGTTTTCCAATGTCAAATTCTCCACATCTTTCAAGAGATTGACATTTTCTGCTTTGAATTTTTCGCATTTTGAGCACACAACTTCACATTTTGAAGTTTCATCTTTCTTGGATTCTTCAATCTTTGTCGTTCCTGTAAGAAAAATTTTAACCATATCAGCAGGATTCAAATCTTCATTTAAAAAACAACCTCTCTTGTGATCATATTTCATCTTAATCCTTACATCAATACCATTTTCAATTCTTTTGATTATATCAAGAAACACATCCAAACTTAACCATTTTGAGCTTCTTTTTAATTTCTCTATCAACTCTTTCTTTTTCTCTTCATTCTCATCATTGCGTTTTCTAAGCTCTCCGATGAAATCATAATAACCAAATTTTGAGAACCTAGAATCCTTTTTCAATTTTCCCAAAAATTCATCCCAATCTGAAGGTAATGCATCTGCAAACTTGGATATCTTTTCAGCATCTGATATCGTTAAGTAATACATTCCAAAACCTTTATGTAAATCTTCATATCGCTTATACGTATCATTAAAGTTCTCATATTTCCTACACGTAAAATGTTCAAATCTTTCAAGCAAAACCTCCTTTTTCTCAAAATGAGAACCACAAGTCCAATTGTTTATTCTTTCAAGATTAGCATTTTCCTTTTCGTCAAACATTTTGATCACAATTTCTTTGTTAAGTGACTCGAATTCTATTAAATGTGTCCAACAATTTAGAATCACTCAACAATTTGATTGTGCCATTCAATTAATGCAATTGATTGTATCACGTGAATTACAACAGTGGCCAACAACTTTAAGTCACATGTAATTTTGATGTTATAAATTGCCGACAACTTTGATTCTTCAAATAAACTGGGCCGAAAATAAGAAGTCACATGGGTTGTTAACACCTATTAATTGTTTAGTTAACTTTGATTGGGCCGCTAACTATACTAATCTGAGTGGACCTTTTGACCTTTGCCGACAAACTAAAATTGTCACACCCTCAAATTACCACCTAGGGAGTGTCCCTGTTAGGCGTGTGACTACTAGCAATGAGCCACCAATTACGTTGAATCACAAGTTTAAAATAAAGTTCCATCTTTTAATAATAATGAAATCCCAATCGTAAGTCATTCAAAACCATAAGTTCAGCGGAAGCGTAAAGATACCATAAAGTAAATACTAAACAATCATAATAAATAAGTGTTTGATAAATAATTTCATCTGCGTGACCATGACCACTCTTGCTCTCCAGCCAACAAGCTCCTGTCTCAATCACCTAACGACCTGCGAGCATGTAACAAGTGTATCAGACAAAGCTGGCGAGTTCACAGTTTTAGAAAACGTTTATTACCAGTTGTATGTAAAACAGTTCAATAACCAATGCAAGTAATATTGTTAATATCTCATTTCCGAACAAGACGGCTCCTGATGTACATGACTGCCCTATCCCACGTACCCCTATCTAGTACTGGGCCCGACTGGGTCATTAGTTCACATCCGTCCTATCCAGGAGCGGTGTGAGGGTGCCAAACCTAAGTAGCGCTACCAACTAATACCCGAATAAGGGACTTACAAAAATGATAGGTGAGAATATTAACCAATATACCCGTTTTTACCCAAACCACTGACTGTCCCCAACCACTGGGACGCATGCTCGAATGTAGTGAACTCACCTTAGTTTTGCTCGGTAAGATTATAATACGTATTCCAAGTTGATCAATCAGTCCCTATTGTGGTTACCGATAGCAGTTAGTTTCGTGTACACGTGAACATGTATTCTTTGCATTTATCACACAAGTTACAAGTAAGCAGAACGCACATCGTTACACAAGTCTTAGCAAGGATCGGGTCCTACTTATAACCACAATACAGGTTCACATCACACCTTATCACAAGTAATTCAGTTCACAATTAACTTCACACGTATCGATTCGTAAACAGTTTCATAATTTCATTCATGTTACAAACAGGTTCTTATCGCGGCTCATGATCAAGTAAATAGCTTAACACATCACCCACTTTTTATTACAAGTATACAAGTTCACAATTGTTCCACACGCGACTTGGCCCAATATAACTTGTGCAAGTTCCGGGCTGCTCGTACCTGAGCCCAGCCCAATACGTACATGCGGCTGCACTACACCTCTAACCCGAACCCAATGTAAGCGTGTGGCCCATTAATCTAAGTCCGGCAAAGCCCTTATAATTACACAAAACTATAATAATCCATTTAGCCCCCTTAGGGGTTATCACGCAACTGATGTATGGCAATTCGTAAAACAATTCATTATTCATAAGTCAAACATCCTGACAACTACCATGTACCATCAATTGTATATTCTGTGACAACTCGAGTTTCCGACTTTCACTTTCGTATTTATTTCACGTTGACTGTGACTGTTTAGTTGCTTGATTGTTTGACTTGTATCTGTATTGCTATATAAGAGATTATCAATTGATATGCTATGTGTTTTATATAAGGTGTTGAATTGTGAATCTGTAAACTTATACTGTTAAGACTTGAACAACTGACATCACGATGAAACAAGTTTGTTTCGTCATTCCTATCTCGACGAAACAGGTGTTTCGCCGAAGCCCAGTTTCACCAAAGCCCATTAGGGCCCAGTTCACTTGTACGCATATAAATTACACGGAACTGTCTCATTCGCCACACGTTAACAAATTAGAAACCCTAAAACTCTCCCAAGTGTGACGGCAGCTGTGTGTTTCCCCAAGCCCTCTCTAGCGATCAAACCATCATTCCGAACATCTCGGTTAGTGTGTATATACAGAATCGATTACTTGTTATTGATTTAAAAGTCTTTTTGATGAATGCTTTTAATTGCGGCCCATGTGCGCGTTGTCAGGATATGATAGTCAAAGATTCATTTGCTTATTGTTTGTATATATATGTTGTTGTTTTGTAAAATAAAGTACACCTCATTGAATTGTCGGCTGGATTGATAAGGTTCATGGGTAGGTAACAGGGATTGTTTATTTAAAATCGAGATTGGTGGAAAAATCGGTGGTCAATGGGTGGGAACTTGTGAACCGCCGATTTGTAATAATGAGGTTTGGTAGTGTTGATAATTCCTTAAAAGTCCAAACGGTTGTTGATGTTGGAGGTCCAATCGGTTTGTAATAATAAAGGTCCAATCAGTTTATGTTATTGGAGGTCCAATGAGGTTGGGAGGTGGTGCTAGATGTTGGCCACTAAGGCATAATGTTTCTGTGTTGATTCTGCAACATGTTCGACGAAACACACTTGGCGAAACAAAGGTGTTTCGCCGAGACCCCGATTGACGAAACAGAATGTGTTTCGTCAACATGCTTTCTGCCGACTTGTGTTTCGCCGAGACCATTTTTGACGAATCAGATGGGACGAAACAGAATGTGCTTCGCCAATCTGTGTTTCGCCGATTGTATAATCTGTTCGATCTCTTGGGTTAATTCTGTTAAACTTAACTGGGTTAGATAACTGCTGTTATGATTAAAGGCAATACTTGTATGATTACAAATACGTGCAATGTGATACTCTGTGTTATTAATGCGATGTTCATGATGATGATGTTTACGTGCAAACAACTTGAATGCAAACTGATTATGTATTCGTGCATACCTTAGGACGTGATTGATTAACCGTGAGCACATACTTAGCATACCGAGCAAACAAGGTGAGTTCACACTTCTACCAAGGCATGGGATTCCCAGGGCTTGGGAATGGGATTTAAGGAATAAGGTTGAATAGATTCATGCGGACATTATTACTAGACTACCATACCATCGTCCTCGGTTGTGCAGGACCCATACGTAAAACCTACGTATACTTATGCTATTCGCTATCCTCGGTTGTGAAGGATACTCACGTAAAACCTACGTGAACCTATATTTACTACTGCCTCGGTTGTGTCAGGCACTTACGTAAAACCTACGTAAACCCCCGCGTACCCCTATCCTCGGTTGGGAAGGATACTTACGTAAAACCTACGTAACACTTGTACGTATTACTGTTCTCGGTTGTGAAGAACACATATGGTTACAAATAGTCTAGTGGTTATACAACACGGGAAGCCCCCACCAATAGAACTTACTACCGGCCCAGTAGAGCCACATGTTACAAACAAACTTACTATTACGCATTACTTTCTGTGAACTCGCTCAACTTTTTGTTGACTCTCTGTTACATGCCTTGCAGGACCTTAGGTACTTTTGGAGCTTGCACGGGAGGCACGGTCGTTGTGGATATGGATCGTGAATGTGTTGTTAAACATTATGACTTTTTTGTACTTAAACTGATGTTGGGTTTTACATTAATGCTTCCGCTACACACTTGTTTATATTTGGTTTTGAAAACACCTATCGTATTGTTGAATGACTTTTACTTTATACTTATGTTCAATATGATTGGTGGCTTGATCCTGGTCATGTCACGCCTCCAAGCGGTAGTACTCCGCGTGTGGATTTTGGGGGTGTGACATATTCAATTACCACATCAACATGTATTCAATAGTCAAGATTATCACTGTATGAGCTATTAATTTACTATATCCTATGTACACCAATTTCAACTTCAACAAACAATGTATCATCTCAATAAATAATTCACTGACTATTCTGACAACCTCACTAGAATATGCACATGGTTATTTGATTTATATCATAGGTGATAATCGCAAGAACTAGATATAATTAAACAATTTAACAGACATACGGGACGTAAAGATAGTGACGACAAATAGTAAGACATGGATAATAGCGATGCTAGTCAGGTGTCACGAGATTAAACAAAACTAACCTTGAAAGTTCGGGTTGTCACAAAAATCACATGCACACTGACAACATCACATGCAACATTTGCAAAACCCAACAACCCTTTTAACACCTATTTGACCGACCAATATCCTTTAATCGATAAAACAGCTTTCAATTTCCAATTAATTGTTCAATTAAAGCTAACAATTTTGATTGGTCCTCAAAATCCACTAGACCGACAACAATTAATAATCACATGCAGACATGGTTGAAATCTCGTGAATACATCAAATGTTCAACAAAATTGATTGATTTTACTTTGTCCGATGAATATTATTACATGCAGCACTTAAACCGACATCATCAATTTTTATGTGAATATGATTGAGCCGAAAATGTATATTCAGTCACTTTTCACACAGAATACTAATCAGGTAATACAATTTCAAGCGAACACCTCTTCAAGCGATCAACTCAAGCGATCAACTCAAGCGAAACCAATGATTACTTTCAAGCGAAACCTGAATCCTCAAGCGAAAGCCTGTGTTTCGCTTCAAACAGCACACTTTTTCAAGCGAAACCAACAGATATCTCAAGCGAAACCTTGCTGTTTGATATGAAATCGGACCTAAAGCTTCAAATATCTCCTAAACGGCTAGGAATTATATTCTGAAATTTGGTAGGGTTATAAATCAAGTATTTTCGCACAACATATCAAAAAATCATGAATTTTCGACCATAAAATCCTGTTCAATTTGATGAAAAACCGTTAAAAACGTGATAAGAATGAAAAAGATGAAGAAATCTATGAAATTCAGATCTGAAATCGATGTAATCTGGTATGAATCTATGTGTTTGATCAGCGCAATCGAGCTCCTGCTCTGATACCACTTGTAGGATCGGTTTTGACACCGTACGATTGCGTAACGAACGTTCGTCGTGCGGAATCCGTGAACGTTCGTGACCGAACACACAAGAACGTACTAATAACGTGATTCTATTGAATAAGATGACGTATACAAAGCCGTGAATCACGTGAGAGAACTTTCTCTCTCTAAGATTATCTCCCTAAGCCTCCAAATGAGCAAAAGTCTTAAACTCTAACACTAACTCCTCTATTTATAGGCTAAGGGATATAAGGATTTCTCCTTATTTACAAGTTTGCCACCTTGTCCTTTTTAACTAGATATTACAATAAAATGCTAGAATTCTTCTGTTTCTGCTACGGACTAGATTGACGGAGGCGATAGACACATAATGCACTAACACATAAAGTATGATCATCTTGGGCTTTCACAAGATCATCACCTCAACTTGCTAGATCATGTGTTTAATCACAATCTAGTAAGTTCCATATGATGTTTAACATCACAAACACAAATAATCAACCATCAAGAAGCAAAACAACACTTTACAATATGTATTCTTATGTTATTGAGCTTTATGTTATAGATTATCATCTTGTTCATTAGTGTTCTTCATGATTTGCAACATATATCATCTTTTAACCAACATTATAAGAAGTAACAAGAGATTATAAGGGCCTTACTACTAGCACAAGGTTAGGGATGAAACTCAAGAAGATGAAGATGATGAATGTGATGGACAAAAGCAAATGGAAGAGATCCTTCAATCTCCGAGAGCTCCAAGCTTACTTGTATACCTTCTTACACCTTGTGATGAGTATGGAATGGATGAACTAGAGGTGAGAATGATGGTGGTGGGGGTGGTGGCTCACAGCCGTGACAAGGGGAAGGAGGGAGAGAGAGATGAAAGTGTTGGTGTGTTTGAAAGATATGAAGTTTAGACTCAAGGTGCCATCTTATAATCCATCCATCTCTTTTAACTCTTGGTTAATATGTTTGTAATTTAGAGACAAGATCCAATAAAATATTGGAAACAAATCAAGGGTGGGCCACACCCTTGTGACCGTCGCCCAAGGGGGGGGGGGGTATAGGGTTGGGATGTAATGGATGGTTAAGATATCTACTTAGGATCTAAGTGACTTAGTTAGTGTATATAGTTGTTATGTTGTTATATAGTGTGTTAGGGTGTTTGGGGCCCATAACTAGCTCGGAAACATTAAAACAATGCTTCTAGTGTAATTTTGATGTTTCGGGTAGTGTTCGGTTGTTCGGTTGTATACTGGTTCGTTAAAGTGCTAAACTATACCGTTTAGTGTTCTTTATGTTACCTTTTGTGACGCTTTTAATTCCCGACACTTAGGAAAGCATTCAGGACCATTTTACCATGTTTTTGCTTGATACTAGCTTGTTAAAATGCTGATTTTTGCTGAATTATGTTGAATTCAGCACTTTGAGTGAGTTTTAGGCACTTTCCGGCACTTAAACTATCACCTAGAAAAACAGTTTTGTGATCCTTACTTTCCTACACACTATACTAGTGTAGTACTTGGTTCTCGGCTTATTTTATGTCTCATTGCACTGTCTGTCTATGTGTTGATTTCTATCAGCATTTTTCTGAGTTATCCGCTAACTGTGCTTTGTGCATCGTTTATGACAATATGATTTGTATGTAATAATGATGTGTCATTATGCAATATGTGATGCACATGTAAGTATGATGCAGTAATCAAAAAGTAGTTAATTGTAATTCAACACTATCATTAGGCACTAATCATGGTTAATTAATTGTACGGATACCTGGATTTTTGACAGTTGTCACACTTGAGATTCCCTTTTGGAGCCTTCTGACGCTCTTCTTCCTTGAGTTTATTAGGATGATGCTGAAAATTTCTTGCAATGTGTCCAGCAACTCCACACGTGTAATATATTTGTCGTTTGACGTGTGGTTTTGCCTGACATCCATCAGTCTTTACAGATCTTGAGGACTTGTGTGGTTCCTGAGAAGCATGCGAAACAGGTTTAATTTTATCCGTAGTAACAAAATTACATTTAGTTGGATTTGTTGATCTCGATTTTGGTGGAACATATTTTGTTTCACCTCCTCTTTTAGTCTGTTTTACCAATAGATTTTTAGATTTATCAGCTTTATTAGGCAAAACAACTGAATTTAAATCCACACAAATAGAACCAAAATAAATGTCAGAACATTCATCGCTCTTAAAAACAAAGCCCACACTATCCGAAGCATTAGAAGAAATCGAAATATTGTTTGACTTTTCAGAAATTAAAGCATTGTTTTTCTGAATTTTATTTTTCAAAACAACTAAAGCAACATCATCCTCATCCACCCAATCTTTAATAATTACTTGGTCTGCATTTGAAGCAATAGGGTTAGTAACGTTCATTTGCTCACAAACGGTGTCACACGATGCAGTAGTATCGCTTTCAACTTCTAGTGACAGCATTGATTCAGAAGTATCAGAATTATCTTCGTTTGAAAGTCTAGCAGGGGCTTCTATGGTCTCATCACCATTTGACTCAACAGGAGCTCCTGATGTTGATTCTGATTCTTCGTTGATCAAATCTGATTCAACTGTTTCAGATGATTCGTTGGTGGATTCTACAGAATCAATTGACTCTGAATTTTCACAGTCAGCCTTTTCTGTGGAATCACATGTCGAATCAGATGAAACTGATGATTCAGTAAGTTCATCAGACTGGATTTTAGTTTGAGGTGACTCAGCTTCTTCAGGTGATCCATCGTTGACCTCGACCGATTCAACCATTTCTGATTTCTCACAAGTGGTTGTCTCAAAGGCGTCACAAGTTGAATCACACGAGGAGGCTGACTCACTCTGTTTGCCATTTCTAAACTCTTTCATAATATCAGCCAACCCTTTTATCATGGCAAAATCAATATTATCTAGCTTCACTTCAGACTCTTTTACTTCAGACTCTTGTGTTTGATGTTGCGCTTCAGGTGAATTTTGTGAAACACATGACTCTACATTTTCCAGTACTTGAAAATGTTTATAGATATTTACGTTATTCTCAAAATTTAGGGTTTTGGTGTGATTTGGAACATTTTCAGGTTTACTAAATGTTTTTTGATAAGCCCGTTTCTCCAAAATAATTTCAGTTTTATCATGCCTTGTGATTTTTATTTTTCTAGACTTAGCAGGTTCAGCTTTCTTGTCCTCTGGTTTCCCATATACCATTTTGGGTAGATTATCTATCTCCTCTTCAGTCATAGGAATTGAAGAGTAATTGTGATTGTATGGTGGAGGTATGTATACAAATCCCAATCCTTTGTTCCTCACTTCCTTTTTGCTGTATTTCAACTGTTGATTAACCATTTTCTCGACTTTTTCACTAGACACGTCAAACTTTTTAAAATTAAATTCCGTGTTTTCATAAGGTGATTTTAAATCATTAAGTTCAACAGTTAATTTTTCAGACAATTCTTTGAAGTGGAGATATCTACAATTTGCCTCACTCAGATCGTTGCAACTTACGGATATCACACTTTTGCGCCTCCACCATATCCTTGTATCCATTCAGTTTCTTTTTAATTTCATAACTATTAGATCTTGTATATTAAAGTTGCATAACGAGCGAGTCTGCCTACTCCTTGAACCCTTTAACCTTTTCCCTACATTTAGGAGTACAACAAATATTATCTACTATATACCTCAGCTTCAGAAGGAGTGTAGCCGCTCATTTGAGCCATGAGGGCTTTATAGATTGTTCCCTCAATGATTTCAGTGGCCGATTCAATGTCTTCTTCACCTCTACCAAAAGAGCTTGATTTGATTGATATAGAGTTTCTGGAGTAAGCTGCAGATCATTCATTTGTTGTGTCCAATCGAAGCCCCCCTCCATCTTGAACCACCAGAGCACTTCCAGGATTTGCAACTGATTCTGATGAGATTGTATGATTTCTGGTTACTGTGTTTGAGGGTGAACCTTGAACAGGACGAGAAACAGTGATGTTTGAGGTGGACACCGCGTTTGGAGTTGGTCGCGTAGCTGAACTAACAGTAACAGTAGAAGTGGCCGGATGAGCTTGGGTGGATGCAGGTGTAGTTTGAGGTGCAGGCTGTGGTGTTGATTGAGCTGGATTCACTTGTTGAGCAGGAGCAGGAAAGTAACCAGATTGGTTAATGTAGGTTCCAACATTTAAGGGAAACAGAACAGTAGAAGGTGTTTGAAACGAGCCAACTCCTTGTTGAGATACCAGTGCGGTGTTCGTCAACACACATGCGTTGTTGTAGCTTGCAGTGTGGTTGTAAAGCCTTTGCTTATCATCCATCTCATAGGATTTAAGCTGTGATATCAATTCAGAAAAAGTCATTCTGGTCAAATCCATGCTTCTCTTAATAAGGGTCACGTTTGTATCCCAGTTTCTTGGAAGGGCATTAAGCAGTTTCTTGTTGATAATAGAGTTTTCCAACTTGATATCATGTGTTTTTATGTCACTAATCAAAGCCACAAATCTTTGAATCTGATTTTCCAAAGTTTCTCCTGGGAAGTGATTGAACAAATTGAACTTTTGTGTGAGCATCTCCCTTTTGCTTTCCTTCATCTCCTTGTTTCCTTCACACATGGCTAAAAGTGCTTCCCACAGTTCTTTGGCAGAAACAACATCCCGAACTCCAACGTCAATTTCTGGTTCCAGTGCAGAGTGCAGCATAGCGAGAGCTTTGTCATCAACGTCGAGTTTCTCATGATATTCGTCAGTATATTGCGACTCAGGCTTAGGTGCAGTAGTTCCCTCAACATTGTTTACGACGTAGGTGATCACTGTTGGTCTATTGCAGATGGACCTCCAAGCCTTTGGATCTTTGATTCTCATATACTAGATAAACCTGAACTTCCATTCTGAAAAGGATCCCCCAACATCAGCCTGGGAATCTTATTGTTGGTTCCAATTATGTTATCTAGATCCTGATTAATATCAGCTTTTTCAGTCAATCCCAATTGGTTAGTTTGATCCATTTCTAAAAACAATTAAACGTATAAGTAACAGACAATTTAAATATAAAACAATTGATTAATGGCCTTTATTGTTACAATACAGTTCAATAACAGTTCAGAAAGTCCAAAAATTTGTCAAACAGTCCAACACAATATAAGGTTCCGAGTAGGAATCCAAACAGTCAAATTGGCCGCACACTTCAGTCGCACACTTAAAAGCAGTCGCACACTTGAAAAAGTTCAAATACAAGTCGTACAGTCCAATAGCTGAACTTGCACACTTTCAAAGGAACCCTTACAATTTCACAGACCAGATAGTCGCACAGTCCAAGAACTGGGTCGCACAGTTCAAAATTTAGAGTCGCACAGTCTGAACCTTCAGTCGCACAGTTCAAAATGAACAGTTGACCGCACACTTAGCTTCAGGTCGCACACTTGGATCTGAGTCGCACACTTGACTTAAATTTTGGGCCTGATTCCTTAAAAGCCCAAATGATTGTCAAGAGGTTTCAGATGTCGCACACTCCTTTTGGGCTCGGACACTCTTCCCAAGCCCAAACCAAAAGTTCAAAAACACGTGAACTCGCACAATTGAAGTCGCACATCATGCTTTTGGAAATACGATCCTGTTTTTGGAAAATTTCAATCATAAGAATTTTTCAACTAAATCCCGAAAGATCCGGTAATTTTATCTCCCAATTCTGCTTGAAAATAACGTGCAACAACTTTCCAAAAATTTTGCAAACACAAACAATCTTGCACACCAACCGATTAAACCCAAAAATTGTTCAAAAATTTAATGAATAACTGATGAACTTCGAAGCACAAACCCATAAAGTTTAAAAATTTCAAGAGCACTTTTGATAAAAAAATGCACTTTCTGGGTTTAAATTATGCTGAAAACACAATCGTTAATTTTTAAATGTAAAAATCAGAATTCAAATCTCAATTTTAACACTTAAAAATACCCAGTTTTATGAATAATTTTCATCAAAACCAACTGATTTTGCATTTTAAACACAGTAATTTTGTTTCATAGAGAACAATTTATCTTATATTGAAGCAAAATAACAATTTTAGATTAGAGTTTTGTGGGTCTGATCCTCAACTCTGGTCGATTTCAAGAGTCAAAAGCAGGGTTTTTTTTAGGTAGAAAAACCTGCGACTTGTATACTTTAAAACCAGAGAAACAATTCGACAAAAAAAAATATAAATCTGATTGAAAAAACGAAAAGCAGACCTTTTTTCTTTTCGAAATGAGCACCGATCAGCACCAAATAGTATTCAATCTTCAAGATATCCGATCCAGCCAAGCCTTCGCAAGACTACTTAGGCTCTGATACCAATTGTAAGTCCCAAAACTACACAATCGGATATCAAACACCAAAAAAGTAGCGGAATACAAGCAAGATGTAGAAGATTGAAAAGCAAATGTATTGATTCAACAAACTAGAACACACGAATTCTTGGATCCGTCTGGTATCCTAGTCGCACAAAGTAACAAAGTTTGCAAAAGAATCAACAACCAAAACTAAGTTAGGAACCTCATATTTATACTACTATAGGAAGCCCTATTACATTGGGCCAAGCCCATACCCCATTGACTACAAAACAACCTATCAAGCCCACATAATATATCGAACCCAACCCACATAAAGTAACCCAAGACAGAAGCAAACCTATACTAAATTATGCCCTTACACTTTTTCAATAACCAGTTTTTAAAATATTGTTGAGAAAACGGATTAAAAATCATTTTCTTTAGCAAATTATATGAAAACTTTGTATTCGTGAAACTTCGTATGTGTAACGCACTATGTTCGTAAAACCTTGTATTTGTAAACTTTTGTGTTTGTAAAATTTATGTGACCGTCAATGTCCACCCTAACAATGACAACATGCATGAATGAACTTATGAGTTGTGTTTGTATGTAACATGGTAGGTAATTGTAAATTGTATTTGTAAAATATAAGTTGTGAGTTGCAAATGTAAGGAAATCGAGATCGCTAATGTTTAGCTAGGACATTAAAATGTGTGACGACATAGGAAGCATCCAATCCTAGGAGATTTTTCCGTCGTTTCACGACTGAGACCTAAAAGCACTCTACGGCAAATGTAGGGGCCAAGAGCGAGGCTGCCTATACCCGTTAGATCTAACCTTTCACTCCCCGGTCTAAATGTGTACATGATTAATGGTGCTTAAGTTTCACCCTATTCGTAACATGATATATTGTATCATTCCTTAGTTTAACATACTGTTTGTACGTGTATTTTCCCCAAAGTTTAGAAAACTAGAAAACGTTTGTATGCATGTTTCGAAAATACGCTTGTTTGAAAAACCAGTATATTTAGTATAAACCTTTCGTAAACATTCATTTGCAAGATGGTTTAGAAATCTATAGTTTTCGTTCATCAAAATATTGTGTACTTTTGCGAAACTTGCATGTCTTTCCACCCCTGAAAATATTTATAAAAATATAAAACCGTAAAAAGTGGGGGTGATGAACTCACCTTGATATCCTTGTGCAAAGCTAGCTAAATGTGCATCCATAATGTCGTTTCCAAAGGAGACTCGCTAGGGTTTAATCGATAACATTCCTAACACGGAATAACTATAAGTTCCTAATAAAATGGTGTAGCTAAACTACGTGTCACCGAGATCTACCGAATCGTTAACCGAACAATTCGACGGTAAGTTGTTAACATGAAAGAAACGATTAAGTTATACTTGTTAAGTTTCGTTTAATGTCGGTGAAATTACTAAGTTTTGGAAGTACTTAGTTTTCAAGAGATTTAAAATATATAAATATATCAATAGAATCCCGGTAATCGTCTCGAGAAGTCGTTCGTGCATGTAATGAATATTTATATGAAATTAACTTATTGTAAACTCGTATAATGTATCGTGTCTCGTAGATGTTTGTCAAAATATATGTATATGCCGTTTAGGCGTTTTGAAATATATATAAAAAGTTATATTTGTTTTATAAAGTTTTTTTTTCAAATTGTGAATGTTTATAAATATAATCATAAATGAATTACTTAAAAAAAAAAAGAAATTCTGTGTTTTTGAAGTTTGAAACAAGTATAATAGTTATATATATTTTATAACAAGAATCCGAATTGTTTGGTGTTTGAAATAAATATATAAACTATATTTATTTTTATAAGAGAACCCGAGTTGTTTGATGTTTGAAATAAATATGTAAACTATATTTATTTTTACAAAAGAATCCGAGTTGTTTGATGTTTAAAATAAATATGTAAACTATATTTATTTTTATAAAAGAATCCGAGTTGTTTGATGTTTGAAATAAATAATTAATTATACTTGTTTTATAAAAAGTTTCACGTTCGTCTTTCAAATAAAACACGTTCTTTGAAATGTTATCGGCGTAAGTTATAAAGTGTTGTCATAAATAAATATACACTTGTATTTGTTTTATAAAAGATAAGTAAAATCCGATTGGTTTTGTTTTATAATAAAATGCGTTTTGTTTTACGGATTTTCTCGAAAAACGGGCAGCGTTTCCTCTGTTTTTGGATGGCCCCGGCAACACAAGTTGTCGGTATATTTTCAAAACCCAACAAGATTCAATCATAAGATATAAAATTTTGTCAAATATATCAAAACGTAAACTATACTTTAATCGAATCGGTTCAAGCTCGTTTTCACGTAATAAATAAAATCTATAAAAATAACATAAATAGTCGCGCCGTTAAACCTTTACCAATCTCTTGTGTTGAAACGTTGACTGAGTGGACCGGCTGAGTTGACCGAGGCAACCGGGTTGACTCCTGTTGACTGAGTTGACCGAGTTGACAAGAACCAAAATCTTGAACCGATAATCTGACCATAACAGAACCTAAAATTTTGCCGACTTGACCCACTTTGACCGTTGACCAGCTGACCCGAACCCAGCTGACCCGTTGCCTAACGTTGACCCAAAACTGTGACCCATCCATGTCTGTACCGCTGGTGAAACGAACTCGAACTCGAAGTAAACCAACCACAATAATCACCATCTTCCTCATCGACGCCGGCCGGAGGTTGCCGGCAGTGATGTTGCACCACCACCACCATCTTCAACATCGTTATTACCTACCACATCCACTGTCAACCACCACTACTATCCTGAAACGAAAATCAAACGGCCGGGAAGACGGGGATCAAGCCGGATCTAAAATAAAAGAGAAGAAAGGGACCATGGCTTACCGGAAAATCATAATCATCTTCACAGTTGTCACCGGGAATCGACGTCTCCGACTTCTTTGCCGCCGAGCCGAAGGAAAGCCAACGCCGGCTGCTGCCGGCTCTCTCTCCTTTCCTGCAGCTCCCAACTCTCTCGATTTCTCTCTTAATCTTCCTCGATCTCTCCCACTCTGCGCTTTAGCCGCCGTATGCCACCACTAAATGGTGGTGGCCGGTTGTTTTCTGTTTAGGCGAGAGGCTAGAATGAAGGGGAAAAGTGGGTGTTTGTGTGGGTGGTCGTTGTCGGAGAAGCAGAAAAGGAGGCCGGTGGCCGGTGGCCGGCCGGAGCATCTCCGGTCATCGGAGATGATAAAGATGAGGGAGCAGAGAAATAGGGGTTGTTGTGTACGCAGGTATCAAATGAGGAACTAGGGTTTGTTTAGTTATTTATACTTAGGGTTTTAGTGGGCTTGGGCCCCAGGCACACAAGCCCGTTTCGCGAGCCAGATACGTTTTCTGAAGCCCGTTTCCATTCTGCACTTCATGGATCGCCATAAAACACCACTTAAAACTTAAAAACATGCGAAATGGCATCGGTACTTGACGTTTGATGCGTACGTTCGTCGGTTCTGTTAAAAATCACGTAAAATGCGTTGTTTGTCGTTTTAATCCGTTTTTCGATCACGTGTCGACTGAGGATATTAAAATTTAATTATAAATCTAAATATATCATAAGATTTCAGTTTTGAAGGTAATACGCGTCTCTGATGCTTCCATTTCGTTGCCGGTGCGCTCCTGCAGTCGCGTTTTTCGTTCACGTTCGCGTTCGCGTTTGTGACATACGGAAGCACGATAAATCCGCAAAACTAAATTTATAAGTATAAAATATTCGTATATAATTCGTATTTGTTGGCGTTGTCAGTATTTTGTTCGGTTTTAGTTCGTTACCATTTAATAGTTAGCAGATTTTCCGTAGCTCATTATACTCGTGCTGTAAAGCCGAATAGGCGTTCTTAGGCATACTAAAGGCCTAATTAAGGTAATTCACATCTAATTACACTACTTTTAATCGTCCTAATGTTTGTTTTTCACATAATTAAGAGCCGTAAATTATTGGTTGTCACATTCTCCCCCTGTTATTAAAATTCCGTCCTCAAAATTTAGACTACGTTAACTCCTTAGAGTTATGTTACGCGTAGGTAGATACGGATTAATTTCAAAGTGAATAGTCATGAAATCGAATCAAGACGTATTCGAATTATGTAAATCAAGGACATACTACAACAATAAGAACCCAACGGTTAAAAGGAATGTGTTTCAGAGTTTGATGTCAAAGGAAATGAGACGTACTGATACAATCACCAATATGACTAGGTTAACAGGGGTCCAACAAAGAAATAGAATTATGACCAACAGAAGTCTAAACGAACGTTCACAATATGCAAATGAAGTCTAGAAACAATAACATTCGCTAGATGAAACTTAGAATCGACAGGCTCAAATGAAATAGTTTTGCATGAAACGCTCGATCGTGATTAGCACAAGCTACAAGTTATACCGACGCCACAAGGTGTCGTAGTGATCGAGATAATTCAATAATAGCGGTGACCGAACAAGTTCACCGTGTTTGAAATCAAATGAAAGCGCAATGAAGTAAATTTGAATATTTGTTTCAAACAACATCGTAGGATTTTTCAACAAAGAAATAATGTTTTCTATCGAAGATAAAAAGTAATGAATATCGCAAAACATTCGATCGATAATGACAGAACCGCTAGGAGGTACACCAAAATATAAAATGAATTTGTGTACCATTATCTTAACACACGACTGTATTAAGACTACTTTAATATGATAAATCAAAGTGGATTTAAAATAAATCAATAAATAAATAATTAAATTTGTGCATGAGATGTGTAAACGAGATTAGCGCAAGCTTCAAATTAGTGAAAATGCCACCACAAGGTGTCGAAATCAACAAACGATTTAATGGAGTTGAAGACAAAACAAGTCTACTACGACTCGGAACAAATGAAATGCTTGTTAAAAATTTGATTTGAATATGATGCTCTCAATACATCATATGATGCCTTGAATTGAATATACACAGTGAACAAGTTCAAACAATTGAACTTGGTTTTGGCGCAATCCGAAAATAAATAGGGAATTTTGGCCTGGTTACAACGAAAACCCATGTACGTAACTTAAAAACGAAAGAGGAGTTTCAAGAGAGTTCGTTGACTCGATATCAAGGAGTCAACACTTACAATAACGCAGGCCATCCGAATCACAAATTAATGATTAGATAGAAATAATATTTGAAATTTTGATGAAAACGATAATTTGACGCGAAGCCACATGCGTAACAGACAATGTGTGACAACCCTCATAATTCCATGTACCCGTATGATTTATTAATGATAATTAAAGTACTTGGTGACTGTGCTGAATTACTTAACTGCTTTCTGATTTCTGTGTCATACTTACATGTGCATGTTAACATACTAGTCGTGTGCAGAAAATTTACTAAATGATCATGTGTGCTTTCCTAAGTGTTGAGAATTAAAAATATTACAAAAATATATATATATACAGGACACTTTACGAATTAATTAAGCGCTTTAACAGAACAGTATCAAACCGAACAACCGGACATTACCCGGAACACCAAAATAATGCTAGAAGCATTGTTTTTATTTTTCTAAGCTAGTTAGGGTCTCCGAACACCCTAACACACTATATATTTCATAACACACCATAAACCACTAATTATTTCATTTATTCCTAACTAGATTAGTAACTAATCTTTACAACCCAACCAAGCACCCCCCCTCCCCATTCGATGGTCGCCCTAGAGGGAACCACCCTTGATTTCTTTGAATTAAAAATAAGATTATGTTTGGTACTTTACAAACACATTACACAAAGGGTTAAGGCATGTTGGAGGATTATATATATGACCATTAGATCACCCACCATTCTTATCCTCACAACTCAAACAACAACCCTTCCTTCCTCCTCTCTTCTTGTTCGGCCGAAACCACCCATAACCACCATCATCATCATCAAGTTCATTTCATGCAATCTCTAGTGATCCAAAGGTGTTAGTGATCATACAACGAAGCTTGGTGTGTTCGGAAGTCGAAGGACCACTCTCATCTTCTTTTATCCACCACTTTTCTACACTTGAACTTCCCTAGCCTTGAGCTAGTTGTAAGAACTTAGATCCTTGCATTTTACATCTTGTTTAAGTGGTTAATGATGTATAATGATCAAAATGTTAAGAACCTTAGTGAATCTTATGAAGAAGTCTTGAACATAAACTAACTTGGTGATAAAGTATGGTTAAAATAATGAAGAAATCATGATATTCATGTGTTGTGATGCTTGTTGGTTGTTGTTACTCATGTAGTTGATATGGATCATCATAGGGTCTTGCTAAATCATGATTAAAAACATGATCTAGCAAGATGAGAAAGTAAGAATGTTGTAGGATGATGGAATCATCCACACATAAACTATGAACTTGAATGAATGGGTGATTCTTGAAAAATAAAGATCAAAGTAGGTTATAATCATGTAGATCTAAAGATCCATGAGTGGTTTTTCAAAAGAACCAAGTGAAAAATATAAGTTTCATTAAAACTTGGATCTTACATAAACTAATCACATTTTTGGTAAATAAACAAGTGTAGAAACACTTGTGTAAATAGAAAAGTTCACAAAGAAATATTCTTAGAGAATATGATTTGAAGTTGTAAACACTTAAACTCTTTAAAAATAAGGTTTTTAAAGAACTAATCACATTTTGGAAGGTAACAAGACTTACTAAGTATACTAGTAAGTTACTACATATTTTCATAAATATTCAAGTTCATGAGTTTATAGTTAATGCTTGTTTTGACAAGTTTGGTAAGTAGAGGTTGTATATTGTGGATTGGTGATTGTTGAATGATTTTTACAAAAAAGAAAATGACATGCTTATAAGCATGGACACCTCCATTTACAAAGGAAACTCTGGCGAAATTTTCTAAAAATACGACACTTAGAAAATATTCTTCTAACAAGTGTTTACGATTATATTTTTAACTTTGTTTTCGAAATGAACTTCGCCAAAGGTTTTGTTACAAAATACAAAGTATCAGGGGTTGACTTTTACAAGTAAAATGGATAAATATATATTTAGAATATATATTTTATATTAGAACACTTGTGTGGATACTTGTTTATTTTGTAAGATAGTTATATTATTTAGGGAAAAATAATGTAACTTAGCAATGCAACTTGACATTTGAATTGTGTGGTATGTGATAGAAGTAATGAGTAGATAAACCGTACGTAGGATATGCGTTATGCATGCACGAGAAACTGATTGTTATATGTACCTTATTAGGACGTGCTTGATTTCTGATTATTAGAGTAACTAATCTAACCGAGCAAACCAAGGTGAGTTCACACACTTTCTAAGGCATGGGATTTCCCGGTGGTTGGGAATGGGTTAAAGAATTAAAACAGAACCTACATATCCTCCTTAGGTAGGATATGTACCGCCATCCTCCATAGGTAGGATGCCAATATTAATCCTGCGTATTCTCCTTGGGTAGAATACGTACGTTCGTCCTCCTTGGGTAGGACAACAACCTTAAAACTTACTAGACAAAACTCTATCATTAAGTCCCTCATTTTATATCGACTTAATCGCCGAGGCCAATGGCGAGCGGGTCATTAGTTAATAGCGCTATTAGGTTTAACAAACCTCACACCGTGCCGTTCGGACGGGCGTGTACTAACGGACTATGGCAAACTGTCAGTGATGATAGACACTGATGTAGGGCACAACTATTGTTCGTCAGTTGTCGATATGGTACGGTCTAGTGGTTCACATGGGGAAGCCCCCACTGATTTTGGATACGGTTTGGGTAATAAAGAAGGAACTGGTTAAACATACTTTCAACTACGGGGTATCCCCCACGGCAATTAAGCCAACGAAAGACAAACCATGTTTTCGGAAACAACTTAAAACTGAACAACCAAACGTGAACTCACTCAACTTTGTTGTTGACTCGTTGTTACATGCCTTACAGGTCGCTAGATACTTATGGAGCTCGCACGAGGAGGAGGTCGTTGTGGGATACGGACTGTTATGTCCCGTGCTTATTAAATAAACTTTATGGAACTTATGTTCGGTCTTTAAAATTATGAACTATGAACTTACGTTTTATGCTTCCACTGTTAACTTAAAATTGGTTACTCTCTTTTGGTCACCAATTATATTGTGGTTGGTTTTACTTACTTAATTATGTTGTTCAATATGATTGGTGGCTCGATCCTGGTCGTGTCACGCCTCCAAGCGGTGATACTCCACATGGTGGATTTTGGGGGTGTGACAGATTGGTATCAGAGCCATTGGTTATAGTGAACTTGGTTTTAAAGAGGGGAAAAGCTTTTTGACAAAACCAGACTATAACCTGTACAGTGCTCAATGATCCACAACGACGCTTCGCTCCACGTGCAAGACTCGACACAGTAGGTGGTATGATTTATGTTTATATTGTCGGTTAGATAGTTCACACTGTGCACTAGTTAACATGATAACTGCTACTTGAACCTTGTGTGCTTACTCTCTCCTGTTATCCCATGCTTACGCACTTTCGCGACACTTTTCTCACTTACGTCGCTTCGTTGTGAAGATCATGAGCGGACGCGGAGGACGTATCAACCTAACCCAAGCCCAGCTGACGGCTCTAATCAATGAACGAGTTGCTGAGGCACTCGCAACAGTTCCAGCAGGAGGTATAACCTGCTATTTCGACCTATCCTAGGATGTTTAGATCCTACTCTTGCAAACCAACCCTCGTGCTTAACCTTGTCTTTTATTCTCGCGCAACAGGTCAACATGCTCAGCCTCCCGTATGTACGTTCAAAACGTTCATGGATTGCCGACCTAGTACTTTCAGCGGCACAGAAGGAGCTGTAGGTCTTCTTCACTGGTTCGAGAAGCTTGAGTCTGTTTTCGAGATGTGTGAATGCCCTGAAGATCGTAGGGTTAAATATGCTACTGGAACACTCGAAGGTGCTGCGTTAACCTGGTGGAAAGCACATGTTCAACTGCTAGGGCTGGCGGTTGCTAATGCCACCCCATGGAACGGTTTCAAAGAATTGATCAAAGAAGAGTACTGTAGCCGTGACGACATCCACAAGCTAGAGGTAGAAGTTTTCAATATGAAGATGACGGGGTCTGAAATCGAGGCGTACACAAAGAGGTCGAATGAATTAGCTATCCTGTGTCCCACTATGGTGGATCCTCCTATCAAGTGTATCGAGTTGTACCTTAAGGGTTTGGTGCCAGAAATTCAAAGCCACGTAACCTCAGCAAATCTTGGCACCATTCAGCAAATCATCAAGTTGGCTCATCGTCTCACCGATCAGGCAGTTGAGCAGAACAAGTTGCCCAAGCGTATTAGCGCTACTACTACTGATGCTCCCAATGATAACAAACGCAAGTGGGATGGAAATTCGGGCAAGGGTTCTACTTCAGTTCAGTCCCAGCAGCGAAAGACAGATGAGTACAGGAGCCCCGGTCACCAATCTTCTGGGAATCAAGGTCAGGGTGGGTACAAGGGAAATCACCCTAAGTGTAATCGATGTAATTTTCACCACAGCGGGTAGTGCCACAAGGGTCGTTGCCTGAGGTGTAACAAGTTTGGTCATGAAGCAAAGGATTGCAGGAGCGCACGACCAGCAAATCAGAATCGCCAACAACAACAACAAGCTCCACAGAACCACCAGCAGCAGCAATAGCAGGGCAATAAAGGATGTTTTCAGTGTGGCTCTGAAGGCCACTTTAAAAGGAACTGTCCTCAGCTGAACCAGAACCAGAACAATAACAACAATCAAGGGAACGGGAACAACAATGGAGGCAACAACGGGGGTAACAATAATGGCAATGGCGCCCGAGGTCGTGCCTTCGTGATTGGTCAGGGTGGAGCAAGGAACGATCCCAACGTTGTGATGGGTAAGTTTCATCTAGACGACTTCTTTGTTACTGTTTTATTTGATTCGGGTGCCGATACTAGTTATGTGTCCTTAAAAGTTAGTCAAATGCTTAAGCGCACTCCAACACTTCTGGACACCAAACACACGGTAGAACTAGCAAACGGTAAAAGTCTTGAAGCCACACACGTAATTAAGGACTGTAACCTCGTCCTGGCTGGTCAGACCTTCTCTATCGATCTTATTCCTATCGATCTGGGTAGTTTCGACGTTGTTATTGGGATGGATTGGTTATCTCATCAACAAGCGGAAATTCTTTGCAACGAGAAAATCGTCCGTATTCCTCGTTCTGCTAAAGAACCTCTTGTAATTCGTGGCGACAAGAGTGGTGCTGTTGTGGGCATCATCTCTTTCCTTAAGTCCCAGAAGTGTTTACGGAAGGGACACACTGCTATTCTAGCCCTTGTTTCTGATGCATCCCTAGAAGAAAGGAAGATATAGGACATTCCTATTGTGCGCGACTTTCTGGAGGTATTTCCTGAGGAATTACCTGGTCTTCCGCCTCATTGTCAAGTTGAATTTCAAATTGAGTTAGCTCCTGGAGCCGCGCCCATAGCTCGAGCACCTTATCGTCTAGCTCCATCAGAACTTGAAGAACTGTCCACGCAACTACAAGAACTCTTGGAAAAGGGTTTCATACGTCCTAGCTCTTCGCCTTGGGGAGCTCCAGTGTTATTCGTGAAGAAGAAAGACGGTACCTTCAGAATGTGTATTGACTACCGCAAACTCAACAAGGTGACCGTGAAGAATCGTTATCCTCTTCCACGCATTGATGACTTGTTCGACCAGTTGCAAGGGTCGAGTTATTACTCTAAGATTGATTTGAGATCGGGATACCATCAGCTGAGAGTCCGAGAGGAGGACGTCTCCAAAACAGCATTCAGAACTCGTTACGGCCATTACGAGTTTCTGGTTATGCCTTTCGGATTAACGAATGCACCTGCGGTCTTCATGGATCTCATGAACCGAGTGTGCAAACCTTACCTGGATAAATTTGTCATAGTCTTCATCGACGACATCCTGATCTATTCTAAGAGTCAGGAGGAACACGAGCAACACCTGAGGCTTATTCTGGAACTTCTTCGAAAAGAGCAGTTGTATGCCAAGTTTTCGAAATGTGACTTCTGGCTTCACGAAGTCCATTTTCTAGGCCACGTGGTAAACAAGGATGGGATTCATGTTGATCCATCTAAGGTTGACTCGATCAAGAACTGGCCTGCACCCCGTACACCAACAGAAATCCGCCAATTCTTGGGTTTGGCAGGATATTACAGAAGGTTTATAAAGGATTTCTCGAAGATTGCGCAACCCCTCACTTCACTGACTCAGAAGGGTGTCACCTATCGTTGGGGTGATGCACAAGAATCCGCATTCCAGCTCTTAAAAGATAGGCTTTGTGGCGCGCCTATCCTCTCATTGCATGAAGGCACAGATGATTTTGTGGTTTATTGCGACGCTTCCATCCAAGGACTTGGTTGCGTGTTAATGCAACGTGACAAGGTCATTGCCTACGCATCACGCCAACTTAAAGTTCACGAAAGAAACTACACTACGCACGACTTGGAACTGGGAGCAGTTGTTTTCGCCCTTAAGATATGGAGACATTACCTGTACGGTACCAAGTGCACCATTTACACCGATCACAGGAGTCTCGAGCATATCTTTAAGAAAAAGGAGTTAAACATGCGACAACGCCGATGGGTCGAGCTCTTGAACGATTACGAATGTGTGATCAAGTACCATCCGGGCAAAGCCAATGTTGTGGCTGACGCCCTCAGTTGAAAGGATACTATACCTAAGCGTGTACGTGCGTTACAGCTTACCATTCACTCTAGCCTTCCCGCTCAAATTCGTGATGCTCAGGTTGAAGCATTGAAAGCAGAAAACATCAGGGCTGAGTCCCTGCGAGGGTCGAGGCAGCGGTTAGAACAAAAGGGAGACGGCGCCTACTATGCTAACGGGCGCATCTGGGTTCCACTTTATGGAAACTTACGTGAGCTTGTGATGGATAAAGCACATAAGTCTCGTTATTCAGTACATCCTGGTTCGGATAAGATGTACCACGACCTAAAGACTACATACTGGTGGCCTAGCATGAAAGCCCACATAGCAACCTACGTCAGTAAATGCCTGACGTGTGCTAGGGTCAAGGTCGAATACCAGAAACCATCAGGCCTACTTTAACAACCAGAGATCCCGAAATGGAAATGGGAGCAAATTTCCATGGATTTCGTTACTGGCCTGCCTAGATCTCAACGCGGAAATGATACCATTTGGGTGATCGTGGATCGATTGACTAAGTCTGCACACTTCTTGGCTATCAAGGAAACCGACAAGTTTTCTACTCTAGCAGACATTTACCTAAAGGAAGTAGTATCAAGGCACGGAGTGCCAACCTCCATCATTTCTGATCGTTACTCACGTTTTACTTCTGAACTGTGGCAAGCTATGCACAAGTCCTTCGGCTCACGTTTAGATATGAGCACCGCTTATCATCCACAGACGGATGGGCAATCTGAACGCACCATCCAAACCCTTGAAGACATGCTTCGGGCATGTGTAATCCACTTTGGTAATGGCTGGGAAAAGCACCTCTTGTTGGTGGAGTTTTCATATAACAACAGTTACCACACCAGCATCCAGGCCTCTCCATTCAAGGCATTGTACGGATGGAAGTGCCGATCACCTCTCTGTTGGGCAGAAGTTGGTGACAGTGAAATCACAGGACCAAAACTTGTAGTGGATACAACCGAAAGGATTGCTCAGATACGACAACGAATGGCGGCAGCTCGTGACCGTCAGAAAAGCTATGCTGATAAGCGAAGAAAGCCACTCGAGTTCCAGGTTGGGGATCGGGTGCTACTCAAAGTCTCACCTTGGAAAAGTGTAGTTCGTTTTGGCAAACGAGGCAAGCTCAATCCGCGTTATGTCGGATCATTCGAAATCATTGAGAAAATTGGCAAGGTAGCTTACAAGTTGAATCTACCGGCAGAACTCAGCGGAGTTCACAATGTTTTCCATGTGTCGAATCTGAAGAAGTGTCTGTCAGATGAGACCCTCATAGTTCCCCTCAAGGAACTCACTATCGACGACCAGCTGCGATTCGTCGAGGAACCAGTAGAGATTACTGATCGTGATGTTAAGATTCTCAAGCGTACTAGAATACCTCTCGTCCGAGTTCGTTGGGATTCCCGTCATGGCCTGGAGTATACCTGGGAAAGAGAAGACCAAATGAAACTCAAGTATCCCCAGCTGTTTAAGAAGAGAGCAACCACTACTGAGACTGAAGCTACTGCAGAATTTCGGGACGAAATTCCAAACCAACAGGGGGATGATGTGACACCCCAGGAAAACCAGGAAACCAACGCAACATAACTAGCTTCCTCAGTAGTCAGTAACCACGTGCTAAATTTCGGGACGAAATTTTCTTAACAGGGGGAGAATGTGACAACCCTCAATATTCCATGTATCCGTACGATTTATTAATGATAATTAAAGTACTTGGTGACTGTGCTGAATTACTTAACTGCTTTCTGATTTTTGTGTCATACTTAAATGCATGTTAACATACTAGTCGTGTGCAGAAAATTTACTAAATGATCATGTGTGCTTTCCTAAGTGTTGAGAATTAAAAATGTTACAATATATATATATATATATATATATATATATATATATAGGACACTTTACGAATTAATTAAACGCTTTAACGGAACAATATCAAACCGAATAACCGGACATTACCCGGAACACCAAAATAATGCTAGAAGCATTGTTTTTATTTTTCTAAGCTAGTTAGGGTCCCCGAACACCCTAACACACTATATATTTCATAACACACCATAAACCACTAATTATTTCATTTATTCCTAACTAGATTAGTAACTAATCTTTACAACCCAACCAAGCACCCCCCCCCCCCCCCATTCGATGGTCACCCTAGAGGGAACCACCCTTGATTTCTTTGAATTAAAAATAAGATTATGTTTGGTACTTTACAAACACATTACACAAAGGGTTAAGGCATGTTGGAGGATTATATATATGACCATTAGATCACCCACCATTCTTATCCTCACAACTCAAACAACAACCCTTCCTTCCTCCTCTCTTCTTGTTCGGCCGAAACCACCCACAACCACCATCATCATCATCAAGTTCATTTCATGCAATCTCTAGTGATCCAAAGGTGTTAGTGATCATACAACGAAGCTTGGTGTGTTCGGAAGTCGAAGGACCACTCTCATCTTCTTTTATCCACCACTTTTCTACACTTGAACTTCCCTAGCCTTGAGCTAGTGGTAAGAACTTAGATCCTTGCATTTTACATTTTGTTTAAGTGGTTAATGATGTATAATGATCAAAATGTTAAGAACCTTAGTGAATCTTATGAAGAAGTCTTGAACATAAACTAACTTGGTGATAAAGTATGGTTAAAATAATGAAGAAATCATGATATTCATGTGTTGTGATGCTTGTTGGTTGTTGTTACTCATGTAGTTGATATGGATCATCATAGGGTCTTGCTAAATCATGATTAAAAACATGATCTAGCAAGATGAGAAAGTAAGAATGTTGTAGGATGATGGAATCATCCGCACATAAACTATGAACTTGAATGAATGGGTGATTCTTGAAAAATAAAGATCAAAGTAGGTTATAATCATGTAGATCTAAAGATCCTTGAGTGGTTTTTCAAAAGAACCAAGTGAAAAATATAAGTTTCATTAAAACTTGGATCTTACATAAACTAATCACATTTTTGGTAAATAAACAAATGTAGAAACACTTGTGTAAATAGAAAAGTTCACAAAGAAATATTCTTAGAAAATATGATTTGAAGTTGTAAACACTTAAACTCTTTAAAAATAAGGTTTTTAAAGAACTAATCACATTTTGGAAGGTAACAAGACTTACTAAGTATACTAGTAAGTTACTACATATTTTCATAAATATTCAAGTTCATGAGTTTATAGTTAATGCTTGTTTTGACAAGTTTGGTAAGTAGAGGTTGTATATTGTGGATTGGTGATTGTTGAATGATTTTTACAAAAAAGAAAATGATATGCTTATAAGCATGGACACCTCCATTTACAAAGGAAACTCTGGTGAAATTTTCTAAAAATACGACACTTAGAAAATATTATTCTAACAAGTGTTTACGAATATATTTTTAACTTTGTTTTCGAAATGAACTTCGCCAAAGGTTTTGTTACAAAATACAAAGTATCGGGGGTTGACTTTTACAAGTAAAATGGATAAATATATATATTTAGAATATATATTTTATATTAGAACACTTGTGTGGATACTTGTTTATTTTGTAAGATAGTTATATTATTTAGGGAAAAATAATGTAACTTAGCAATGCAACTTGACATTCGAATTGTGTGGTATGTGATAGAAGTAATGAGTAGATAAACCGTACGTAGGATACGCGTTATGCATGCACGAGAAACTGATTGTTATATGTACCTTATTAGGACGTGCTTGATTTCTGATTATTAGAGTAACTAATCTAACCGAGCAAACCAATGTGAGTTCACACACTTTCTAAGGCATGGGATTTCCCGGTGGTTGGGAATGGGTTAAAGAATTAAAACAGAACCTACATATCCTCCTTGGGTAGGATATGTACCGCCATCCTCCATAGGTAGGATGCCAATATTAATCCTGCGTATTCTTCTTGGGTAGAATACGTACGTTCGTCCTCCTTGGGTAGGACAACAACCTTAAAGCTTACTAGACAAAACTCTATCATTAAGTCCCTCATTTTATATCGACTTAATCGCCGAGGCCAATGGCGAGCGGGTCATTAGTTAATAGCGCTATTAGGTTTAACAAACCTCACACCGTGCCGTTCGGACGGGCGTGTACTAACGGACTATGGCAAACTGTCAGTGATGATAGACACTGATGTAGGGCACAACTATTGTTCGTCAGTTGTCGATATGGTACGGTCTAGTGGTTCACATGGGGAAGCCCTCACTGATTTTGGATACGGTTTGGGTAATAAAGAAGGAACTGGTTAAACATACTTTCAACTACGGGGTATCCCCCACGGCAATTAAGCCAACGAAAGACAAACCATGTTTTCGGAAACAACTTAAAACTGAACAACCAAACGTGAACTCACTCAACTTTGTTGTTGACTCGTTGTTACATGCCTTACAGGTCGCTAGATACTTATGGAGCTCGCACGAGGAGGAGGTCGTTGTGGGATACGGACTGTTATGTCCCGTGCTTATTAAATAAACTTTATGGAACTTATGTTCGGTCTTTAAAATTATGAACTATGAACTAACGTTTTATGCTTCCGCTGTTAACTTAAAATTGGTTACTCTCTTTTGGTCACCAATTGTATTGTGGTTGGTTTTACTTACTTAATTATGTTGTTCAATATGATTGGTGGCTCGATCCTGGTCGTGTCACGCCTCTAAGCGGTGATACTCCGCATGGTGGATTTTGGGGGTGTGACACAATGCATGTGAAACATATGAATTTATCGAGTAATGAAGCAAATGAGTGTCCGCTACTCTGAAAGAAATTATCGTGATACAATGACCATTAGGAGGAGTAGAGATGTGAAAACCTACTCACTAGATGCAAAAGTTGGAATTTCAATAAAAGAAATTTAAGGACTTTACATAGGGCTTCATGTGATGACCGGTTGTTAGGTGACATTACCATGGAATGTCGAACATAGCGTATTCTTCGTTAATGAGATAGGGGGAATGAGAAACATGCGTGTTCTCCTTGGCGTGATTCGTGTCATTGAAGGATCGTGTGACAAGTTGCCTCATCCTGATCGGTAGCTCTCCTGCTGACAGGATTAGCATCGTCACTGAAATGCTCCATTGTGTCTTCTCGAAGACCTTGCCTCGAAGGTCGTATGCGACGTACTTCAACCTCTGTTGATGTGTAGATTGAGTTTTGTGTAATTTTGCGCGCCTGTACTTTGCTTTGCGTGGGTTACCTGCTCAGTTAAATAAAATAGCATGGACAACGTAGTAATGGCGTTTGCCTGCGTTAATAGACGTGGTTCCTATGCGATAACCTTTAATGAACTTCTACATAAGTTTCAAAAGTTTCTAAATGCATGTTTCCTAAACTCTCAAAGTTTTGTTTACTATATGTAATTGTTTTATGTACCATGCATAAAACACAACATTAGCGTATATTTAAAAACAAAATTTTTGACTCATTGTTTTCGACAACAATTGGAAACCATATTCGAGTCTTAGACGTTCTATATGTATTCAAAGTCTTAATAATCTAAGTCCCCAGAGGAAAGTGAGGTTAGAGCCTAGGTATCTCTACAGAAAACCCTATTCGCTGAAACCTATAACCCTGATACCAATCTGTCACACCCCGATAAATCAGAGTTGGCGTGACCGGACTGGTAACTTCATTGCACAGCAGAAGAAGTTAATGCTAAGACTTCTAGAAAGCGAACACCCACTAAGTACTCAAATCCTCATGGTCCACCTATTCCAATCGTGCCATAATTTTGAAATGCAACCTGGGAAAGAAACATGCAAAACAAATCAACATAAAGTTGAGCGAGTTCATAGTTTGTTTATAAAAGATTTGGAATAAATCTTTTTGAATAACTGATTTTTAAAATATTGAGAAAACAGATTAAAAATCATTTTCTTTAGCATGTTATATGAAAACTTTGTATTCGTGAAACTTCGTATGTGTAACGCATTATGAAAACTTTTGTGTTTGTAAAATTTGTGTGACGTCAGTGTCCACCCTGACAATGACAACATGCATGCATGAACCTATGACTTGTGTTTGTATGAAACATGGTATGTAAATGTAAATTGTATTTGTAAAATATAAATTGTGAGTTGCAAATGTAAGGAAATCGAGATCGCTAATGTGTAGCTAGGACATTAACATGTGTGACGACATAGGAAGCATCCGATCCTAGGCGATTTTTCCGTCGTTTCTCGACTGAGACCCAAAAGCACTCTACAACAAATGTAGGGGCCAAGAGTGAGGCTGCCTATACCCGTTAGATCTAACCTTTCGCTTCTCGGTCTAAATGTATACATGATTAATGGTGCTTAAGATTCACCCTATTTGTAACATGATCTATTGTATCATTCGTTAGTTTAACATACCGTTTGTACGTGTATTTTCCCCGAAGTTTAGAAAACTAGAAAACGTTTGTATGCACGTATCGAAAATACGCGTGTTTGAAAAACTGGTATATTTAGTATAAACTATAACAACCCTCGAAAACACCCCTAAACGCTCCTAGTATACCCCATATATGCTAAATTAAACTCGTATAACCTTAATTTTTATAAAAATCAAATAAAATAAGATATAACCGTCGCTCGCGGGCCACGACCTGGTTCTCCAGGTAAGTCACGGGGCCCGACCGAGTGTCAGATGGCGGAACCCCCTTGAGCCACGTGTCCTTTAACATGTGAAGGCTATACCCATGATTAAGCGGGCCTCAGTCTTCCTCGTTCAAATTTTCTTTCTCTCTCAAAGGTATAGTGCGAATATTATCAGGAATAATAAACCTAAAACACAAAGCTCTGCCTCGTTGTAAGTATTTTAACCCCCGATCAATGATTCGTTACCCTACCCGATGATCTAGGGCTCCGTAATGCATGTCGAGGCTCTGCCTGACTAAGTTCGTTGGAGTTCTGTCTCGTGTTGTAAGGCTAATGTGATTTGGGTTGTGCATTGTTTAATTTTAATAGATAATAACTTGGAAAAGCAACAGGAAGCTATAGTTTTACCCGAGTCAACAATGTGAGTCATTCTCTTTTTCTACCAAACTGTTTTACCAAAGCCTCAAATGTTTTCAGTTATAGTTATCAGTGATTGAGTCTATGTGTTCTACAATTGCTGCCGGTATGTGGGGTTTTGTATACACTACTTGTAATCCGTTACTATTGGACGACGAGTTAGCCAATGAGTAACATGACCACAGTCATGGAACTGTGAACATGACAGATACTGAATGAGTATACTGATAGATATAAACATTGTAATCGCTCTCAATACAGTAAAATTATAAAAGCTTATTTTGATTAAACTGGGATGCACTCGCCAGGGTTTCTAGCTGATAAAAATCTTTTTAAAACGCGTTTCAGGTAACTTAATGTGAAGCTAATAGAGGCCAGCAGGGGAGCACTGAAGGCTTAAAGAAGTGGCTATAAAAGTTACCTAAATAAAACGGAGTTTATGTTTTCAATAATTAGGGTTTATCCCTAACAATGTATTATCAATGAAACTTGGGTTTTATCCCATTTATTTATTATAAAAGTTTGGTGTTTTGAAACTCTGATAATATTTCCTAACTACGGTCCTGATGTCTCATTTCCGCTGCCAAATTAATAAAAACCGATACCACTTGACTGGTTCGCGGCTTCCGCTCCTGGGTAGGTCGGGGGCTGGGGCAGAAAGGTGGTATCAGAGCCAATGCCATAGGTTTAAGCCATTTAGGTGTTCTACTAATACCTAAATTTTAACCAATTGTGTTAGGAAATAACTTATGTGATTCTGTGTAAATATGTATATTATTATTTTGTGTTATTTGACAATTTGTTAGTTTACAGTATGAGTGAGCAAGGTACCTCTGACGCTTACTGTCAATTACCTAGTTCCCCAAAGAATGAAGGAACCTCATCCCAGCCAACCTCGGGATATTCTGCTGATTATGAGGAAGGAATCTTTATCTTTAAGGCCCAATCTAAGGAACCATTTCCTCCTAAAAAGAGAGGCTGGTTTAGTAGAGGAGCGCATGAGAGGAGGAAAAGAATGAAAAACCTCCAACAACAGCGAGCAATAGCCAAAGCAAATAGAGGAATGAATGCACAAACCCAGGAAAATAGAGAGAGGAATACTCAAAATCAGGACGATAGACTATCGTGGGAGGAGGAAATTGATAGGCAATTAGCAGGTTTCCACATGTTAGCAAACACAACAGCAGATCCTAACCAAGTAGCTGAACAAGAACTTCTGCCTTTGTTCCTAACCAACCAATGGAGTTAGAACCAAACCAGGAGAACCAATTCCCAATCCCAGCATTTGACCCCAATGAGATCCCTAGAATCCCCGCACCTAACCCTATAGCGCAGTATACCGACCTGAACCCTTTAGACCCATGGTGGAACGATGACAAATATATTAAGGATGTATTAAACAACCCATACCCTTACAGAGAACCCATACCACGTTACCCTGACCCAGTACCAACACCACTACCACCCATGAGTTAAGAAAATGTGGAGGAACTTCACACATATGGCGAAGAGTTAGTTGAAGAAGGAATGGGATCCGTCAGATAGGAGAAAAACTCATCTGGAAGTATGACGAGCGTGAGATGCATTATTAGCCAAGCCAGCACCTAATATATATATATTTATAGAGGAGGAGTTGGGTAGAAAGTGGATTTTTCCTAGAAAGTCTAGGAAGCAATCAGAATGCGACATGTGGCATTGAAGGATTTTAACTAGAAGGGCAATTATGTACTTTCACAATCTATTTTTATTTTAGGAAATTATCTTCAATAACTAACTATCCATAATGAAACCGATTTGCTCCATAAATTTCAGAATTTTTTGTTTTCGATTTCTGATCTCACTTAATATCAATCTTTCCTTCGTTTTCTTGCTCACAAGATTCATCGCTGATCATATTTTTATACGGAGAGAAAAATCATGGCATCTGGAATCTATCAGCATGTTCTTGGTACTGTGTTTTAACAGTTAGAGAGTTAAAGTCAATGTTTTTATAGATCCCATAATATGAATGATGTTTGGTAACGCTGGAGGATTTCTTGACATTGTGTTTTAACAGCAAGCAGATTAATACAGTTGTGTTTTAGCATTCATGTTGGTAATGCTGGAGGATTTCTTGACGCTATGTTTTACCATTCATGCTGGTAATGCTGGAGGATTTCTTGACATTGTGTTTTAACAGCAAGCAGATTAATACAATTGTGTTTTAGCATTCATGTTGGTAATGCTCCTTGACGATGTGTTTTACCATCCATGCTGGTAATGCTAGAGGATTTCTTGACATTGTGTTTTAACAGCAAGCAGATTAATACAGTTGTGTTTTAGCATTCATGTTGGTAATCCTGGAGGATTTCTTGACGATGTGTTTTACCATCCATGCTAGTAATGCTGTAGGATTTCTTGACATTGTGTTTTAACAGCAAGCAGTTTGATACCGTTTTGTTTTGGCATTCATGCTGGTAATGCCGGAGGATTCCTTGACGCTGTGTTTTACCATTCATGCTAGTAATGCTGGAGGATTTCTTGACATTGTGTTTTAACAGCAAGCAGTTTGATACCGTTGTGTTTTAGCATTCATGCTGGTAATGCTGAAGGATTTCTTGACGCTGTGTTTTACCATTCATGCTGTTACGATGTGTGACATTTGTCACGATGTGTTTTCTTGATGTTGTGTTTCTTCATGAAGGATAGAAGGAAGAGAGAGAGACTAGAGAGAGAGACGAGAGAGAGAGAGAGAGAGAGAGAATCACAAGAAATGTGGGGTGGTTATTGAATGACAGTTATTTCCATATTTAAAACAATCTAAATGACATATCTACCCCTGAGTAATTAAATAATCCTATTTTTAAGACACACATATTGCCAAAATGTCACCAAGATGATCTCAACCATTAAACACACCCATTGGATGGCCCAGATGGCTTCCTAGACTTTCTAGGAAAAAACACACTTTCCATAGGATCCCCACTCTATATATATGTGTGTGTGTGTGTGTGTGTGTGTATTTTGTTACTTTGTATATATATATATATACATATATATATATACATATATATACATATATATATATATAGGATTAGGTTCAAATGTGAACAAATTCCCAAGAGCGAACTGCGTGAACTGATCTGAGCCATTAATTTCATATACATTTGACAAGGGCAAGATTGTAACTTTGCATAAAATCTTAAAATGGTTATTAATTTAAAATCTTATTAAAATGGTTATTAATTTTAATGTAACTTTTCATATACATTAATTTCATACGTGAACTGCAATATCAGTTTCATAAAATGGTTATTAATTTAAAATCTTAACATATTTTTTTTAATTTTCTAGATTATCTTTCATGATCTCTTCAATAAATATCCATATTTTGTTGATAATTGATCCACAATTCACGTACTTATCAAGTTTTCTACCCCAGAACATTGATCTATCGGAGATTAATAAACGACCGTCGTTCATCACGTCACCCTCTTCATCTCGCCGGACATCTCATCTCGCCGGACATCTCGACGGACTTCTATATTGTTGTCGTCGCCGTCACCTGCCGGACATCGGAAGATAAGTTGGACTAATATTCCGGCGATCATCGTAGCCCAGGTTGTTTAACTAAATGGTCATTCAGTTTGCGAAATTCTTTCACTTACAACTTCAATATTGATTTAGAACTTGATTGTTATGTTTTTGTAATTAAATTGGTGCGTTTGTCTACATTGAAACATAGTTGAATTATTTCCGGCAGGTGATACCGTAATTCATTCATGGCCGACCCAGAAATCGACAATCATAATTCTGACCAAAACGTTGGCGATAATGTCTACGTTACAACAATGGATGGTCCAGGTAGTGTAATCATATGACCGTTGATTTCCATAGATTTAAACGAACATGTAAGATTTTCATTGTTTTTTGGTCGTTTCTGCAATATTAGAATTATAGTTTACTCATTTTTTCGTTGAATTAGAGTTTTCAGTCCTCTTTTTTATTGGGTATAATATTTAGCTCCATCGTACACATGTGTAGTGCTGTGTTCTATACACTCCAACGCGATAGTACACATGTGTATAATATACGATGGTTACATGTAAATAGCATAATCTTAGTTAATGAACCTTTGAAGACCCGCATCATTGTTTGTCCTTGTTATTTTGAATGATCCTTTTTGTATTGTAATTGTGCAAAGTCGGTTGCTAGTAACGTTTACGAAACTCCAAATGGGCCCAAAGGAAATTGCAAAAAAGAAATTCAAAAAACATAGGAGGAAATGTAATTTTTGTGGCAAACGGGTGAGGAAGCATGATAAAAGGAATTGTCCACTTAAAAAAGGTAAACCAACGAAGGATGATTCGTCTACAGAAGAAGATGATGAGGAAGAAGATGATGAGGAAGAAGAGGATGAGCAGTATGTGTATGACGAAGGAAACGAAACCAGTACTGATGGCCATTTAGATGAGAGCGAAGATAACGGTAGTGACATCTAGGAATTTTCTTGGATTTACAAACAATTGAAACAATTTGGATAGTCTTTTCTTTTTATTGTTTTGTGATTTTCATTTAAGCGTTTAATCATCGCTTTTTTTTTCTGGTTGTTTGATGCGACATAATAAGACTTGGTATCACTTACAATTATTATTTTTCTTTTCTTTGACTGCACTTGTATTATGTCTTAAACAAAGTCAATATAGACATAAATAACATTCATCTCTATTGAAAAAATCTGAAAAAATAATCCGTACACATGTGCACTTATCTGCTAAATATTATACACATAAGCAACATTCCTCTCTATAGAACACAGCAGTACACATGTGTACGACGGAGCTAAATATTATACACAATAAAAAAGAGGTCTGAAAACTCTAATTCAACGAAAAAATGAGTAAACTATAATTCTAATATTGCTGAAACGACCAAAAAACAACGAAAATCTTACATGTTCGTTTAAATCTATGGAAATCAACGGTCATACGATTACACTACCTGGACGATCCATTGTTGTAACGTAGACATTATCGCCTATGTTTGTAAACAGGTGTACTTGTATATTTACATAACAAGTACTCATGTGCACTTGACTTTACTACGTTATAACTCTGCTCATTTTTTATTGTAAAAACGCTTAATTAGATTTAGTACACATAACCCATAATATGTACACTAACAACCTGTCAAGTAGTCTGACATACAAAAAAACCAAACACATACAAAATAATCAAAATACCAAACCTGTCAAGTTTCACTTTTTCAAAAAATATCAAAATACCAAACCGTCAAATGATTCTAGTTTGCCAATCACCACATGTTTATTAATCAAATACATACGAAAAACTCAAACCATCGCCTGGTCATGTTTAGCTGCTTCAGCCAATACGCGATTACGGTGCTTGTTAACCTTTGAAGTTACTAGCTTTATTGCGTACTTCTTCCTCAAACATGTCAAGCACGCCTTCTTGGCCGCATGCCCAAGTGGGAAGCCACTATCCCACTTAACGGCTGTTACCCCAAACCACGTTTCCCATTCCATAAGATATCCTCGGCCTGAACGCACAAATAACAACCAATGTATATTTGAATAATCGGCCACGCACAATTTAACATAGTATTCACAATTATAATACACCGTTTAACTTACAAAACAATTTGTATGGCCAAACAGTCGCGACTTTGTTCCTTTTACTTTATCAGCATGCCCGAATATATTGGATCCGCTTGTTCGCTCCTTTTCCTCAGAGTTTAGCATTGATGCAAAGCTATTTATCACTCCATCGTTAATCCACTTGCTTGGTTGTAAATCCATCATTTGAAAATGGTACAACCCAACGCCACTCTCAGTTTCAAACACCAATTTCCTGCAAAACTGTCATAATAAATTAATAATGTTTTCAATTAACCGAATGTCGGCCAATTACACTAGCATACGAGTACACCTGTGTACCAATCAGACACAAAGGACAACTAGCCTTGTGTGTCCAAAAGAAACTATCGCATTTTTTTAACCAAAAAAAAATTCCGACTACACATATGCGGTTCTCGAACCCAGACCCGTCAGTAAATATGCGTACATCGCATACTATGGTCATTTTTCAACTTCGAACACATGCTCATGTTCACAAAAAGTATGACATATGTCGAGTACACATGTGTATTGTCTTGTTGTAGTGATTTGAACACAGCAGTACACATGTGCAACTATATGGGTATACACATATGTACACCGTGTAAACAGACCTATTATTCAAATAACGCACTCAAACTAAAACGTGTATTGCACATAACATTTGTAGTACTACATGTGTGTGTTTCGGGGAATAGAGCACGTACACACGTGTAAATATATAATCAGTCTTGTTATCGAATATCAATCATTTTTCAGAAAAGAATATGATCCTTACGCATTTGTGTTGGCAACTTCGTTCAGTTCCGTTTCATTTTCCCTGTCTTTTTCTTTGGGCGACCAGTACACATGTGTACTTAAACCACATAATCATATATAACTCAACATACTGACGCCCTAACATCAATTAAAATCATGGCACAACCCTTCATTGTGTTTAACCAAACTTTTTATTCTACAAAATTAACAAACAAAACAAATCTAAAACTATTTTAACACTACATACACTGGTGTACATCACGAATTAACAAAATTATCAACAGAATTGCCAAAACCGTACACAGGTGTACTATGAATCTGAATCGATTGAAGAACATACTTACAATTCAATAAAAAACAGAACAACATCACAACATTCAAGCACTGAACATCGATTAACTACTTCAACGTAATCATACTCCGATTCGATTGACTCCTACTTAAAATCATACCATTGTAACTAAGATTTGTAAATAAACAACTTTCATAACACAACATTCAAGCCCTAGTTCTGATTTGCGATCTTACTTCATTAACAAACTAAAAAGAACATGCAGGTAGTTTCGATAACATATAAGGATTAAGATTTTCAAATGTGTAACTTTGATTGTTGAAGAAGTAGCAGATTTATCCTCTGCCGCCACCGATGAAGAATGGAGAAAAGGGGGTGTTTTCTTCCTCTGCCGTCGCCGTAGAAGAATGGAGCAAAGGGGTTTTTTTTATTTGATTAAAATGGATATCTAAACAAGTAATAAACAAATAATTAGATTATTATGGGATTTCATCTAATATTATGGAAATAATATTGTTTCCTAATTTTAAATAAGCAATTAACATAATTACACTTTTACCCTTTTGATTTTAAAAAAAAAACAATAAAAGATAACCTATTAATTACAATCATGCCGCCCCATCAACAAATCAAGATCATATTAATCGACGGTCAAGATATGTTCACGCAGTTCACTCTTGGGAGGTTGTTCACGCTGGAACCCTACCCTATATATATATATATATATATATATATAGACTAAAATACCTATCGATGCATAATTACTTGTGTGTTTAATTTTCATTTGTAATTTGTAATCGATGCATATATATAGATACATATAAAAAGAGTAAGGCGCAATGCTCGACGTTTTTGATCAATCTACTTGCGTGATTTTTTGTATTAAATTTTAATCTATGATATTAATACCTGATAAATGTTTACAATTCAGATGGACAACGAAGTAAATTAGGAAAACCAGAATAATGATAATAACGGGAACCAAGTGAATAACAATGTCATTGAACACATAGTAGCACAAGGAATCATAGATGCTATGCCATATATTATCAAGACTATTAAAGAAGTAGATAATAATAAATCTGTAATTGGAAGTAAACGTGCACCTACTGAACCAAGTCACAACGTGAACGAAAATCATGGACCACTTATCCATGCTCTAATTCCAAAAAGAAGAAGAACCATGTCATATGGTTGTTCTTATAAAGAATTCTTGGCCTGCAAACCAATAGAATTCTCAGGCAATGAAGGAGCCATTTCAGCCTTACGCTGGATAGAAAAGACAGAAGCAGTCATAAAAATAAGTAAATGTGCAGATGAAGATAAGATCATGTTTGCTTCTAATCTTTTTTAGAACGCAGCCTCAGAGTGGTGGAATACCATCTACAGTCTAGAGGAAGTGACAGAGTTTATAACATGGAATGGACCAACTTTAAGGAATTAGTTGAAAGAAAATTTTGTCCTCCTCAGGAAAAAGAACAGATTGCCAATAAGTTCCTAAATCATAAAATGACTGGAATAGATTGCAAGTGTTATACTACCATATTCTTTGAATATGCTAGGATAGTACCAATTCTAGCCTCACCAGAACCCGTATTAATCTCCCGTTACATCTGGGGATTAATTAGTGAGATCAGACACGTAGTCAATGCAGCTAGACCCCAAACCATAGAAGAAGCAGTAGAACTGGCCAACACCTTGACTTATGAATTGGTACGTACGCAAGAGGAAAACCAGAAAAAGAACCTAGCTCAAAAGCTTACTCAAGAATTTTGTTACGGTAATTCCTACCGTAGGAAAGGTACATGTTCTTCCTCTTCACCCAATTGCAAGTATTGGAAAAGGAAGCACTCAGGAAGGTGCTCAATATACTGCAAATTCTGCAAAATTTCTGGACATAAGGAAGAAGACTGCAGAAAAAAGCTAGCAATAGGCTATGCTTCAATTCTAGAGAAGCTGGTCATATCAAACCGAACTGTCCGAAACTAGCTCTAGCGACAACCAGCCAAGCTAAGTCAACCGAAGAACTCAAGAAGAATGCCAGAGCTTTCGCTCTGACAGCTGAAGAAGCCAAGATGATTCCGAATGTGATTGCCGATACGTTTTTAGTTAATGATATTTTTGCCAAAATATTATTTGACTCTGGTGCCAACCAAAGTTTTATCAATACTTCTTTCTGCAAACTTCTCAACCAACCATTAACTAAACTTTAACAAGACTATCTGGTGGAGACAGCAAATGGAGATTCTTTTAAGATAAGTGAAATCCTGCAGGGAGCAAGGATAGAAATTCTAAACCATAATTTTTCTGCTAATCTTTTTCCAATGAATCTAGCCGGATTCGATGTTGTGTTAGGAATGGATTGGTTGGTAGCCAATCATGCCAGTATTTTATGTGATCAAAAGTCTGTACAAGTAAGTACACCAAGTAGTAAAAGAATCACAATTAAAGGAGATAAGCCAACCAGAGCAACAAAATTCATGTTTGTGATGAAAGCTGCAAGCTGTGCAAGGAAAGGAGGAATAGTGTATATGATTTACATAATCATTAACACTAAAGGAAAAGAATTAAAAGATATTCCCGTAGCATCTAAATTCTCAGACGTTTTTCTAGAAGAGTTACCTGGACTACCGCCTGATAGAGAGGTTGAATTTAGAATTCACCTAATACTAGGAACGGTACCAATTGCCAAAGCACCATACAGACTAGCACCAATGGAAATGCAGGAACTGAAGAAACAGTTGGACGAACTATTTGACAAAGGTTTTATACAGCCTAGTTCTTCGCCGTGGAGAGCATCGGTGTTATTTGTCAAGAAGAAGGACGGATCGATGCGTATGTGCATTGATTACCGAGAATTAAACAAGATTACGATTAAAAATCGGTACCCATTACCGAGAATCAATGATTTGTTCGATCAACTTCAAGGAGCTCGACTCTTTTCTAAGATCATCTTACGCTCAGGATATCATCAATTGAAAGTACAGGAAGAAGACATTCCTAAAACTGCTTTCAGAACAAGGTACGGTCATTATGAATTGACAATTATGCCATTTGGTTTAACCAATGCCCCAGCTGCATTTATGGATATGGTGAACAGGATATGTAAACCCTACCTGGATAAATTCATAATTGTCTTTATAGATGATATTCTAATTTACTCTAAGAGTAAAGAGGAACATGCAGAGCATCTGCGTATACTTCTGACATTATTGAGAAAGAAAAAGCTTTATGCTAAATTCTCAAAATGTGAATTCTGGTTGCAAGAAGTGCAATTCCTTGGACATCTGGTTAATCATGAAGGAATTCATGTGGATCCTACAAAAATCGAGGCGATTACCAAATGGAATGCCCCTAAATCGCCCACAGAAGTAAGAAGTTTTATTGGATTGGCAGGATATTATAGACGTTTTATTCAAGATTTCTCTAGAATAGCCATTCCATTAACCAAACTAACTTGCAAATCAATTAAGTTTGAATGGGGACCAAAACAGGAGGAAGCCTTTTGGATTTTAAAACAAAGGTTAACCAACACACCCATACTCGCGTTACCAGAAAGAACTGAAGACTTTGTAGTCTATTGTGACGCATCTAAGTTAGGATACGGATGTGTGTTGATGCAACGTCAAAAGGTTATAGTTTATGGCTCTAGACAACTTAAGAAACACGAAGAGAATTATACAAACCACGATCTAGAGTTAGGAGCCGGAATTTTTGCACTTAAGATTTGGAGACACTATCTTTACGGTAGCAAGTTTGTTATCTTCACAGATCATAAGAGTTTAAGATATGTTTTTGGGCAAAAGTAATTAAATATGAGACAGAGACGTTGGATGGAAATTATTAGTGATTATGATTGTGATATCCAGTATAATGTAGGAAAAGCTAATGTAGTGGCTGATGCTTTAAGTCGAAAGTATTATGAAAAGCCAAAACGAGTACGATCTCTCAGGTTAAATCTGCAGATAGACCTAAATGAGCAAATAGAGAATTACAGGAAACAGTAATCAAAGACGATACTGAAGGTTTAAAAGGAATGATTAAGGAGTTAGAACAAGGAACAGATGAAATTTGGAGATTCCATAAGAAAAGGATCTGGATACGTAAACAAGGAAACCTACGCCACAGAATTCTAGAAGAAGCCCATAGGTCTAAGTATACGGTACATCCCGGTAGTGATAAGATGTATCAATATTTAAGAAAGAATTTATGGTGGATAGGATTGAAAAAGGATATAGCAAACTATGTTGCTAAATGTCTAACCTGTTCACAGGTTAAAGATGAACATCAGAAACCCTCAGGGTTATTGCAGCAATTAGAGATGCCGATTTGGAAATGGGAATTAATAACAATGGACTTTGTTACCAAATTACCCAAGACACGAAAAGGTAATGATACAATCTGGGTGATTGTAAACAGATTAACCAAATTTGCTCATTTCTTACCGATGAAGGAAACTTTCAGCATAGAACAGTTAGCCAAGTTATATGTAAATGAAATAGTTTCATAACATGGAATTCCTTTATCTATTATGTCTGATAGAGATAGCCGTTTTACTTCTCATTTTTGGACAAGTTTCCAAAAAGCAATTTGAACCAGGTTGAATCTAAGCACAACTTATCATCCTTAAACTCCAATCAGTTGGGCAGAGATTGGATAAAAGCAACTATCTGGACCAGAGATAGTACAAGAAACAACAGACAAGATTATTCAAGTCAAGGAAAGACTAAAAACAGCACGAGATCGTCAAAAGAGTTATGCACATAACAGACGAAAGCCATTGGAATTTCAAGTTGGAGATAAGGTATTGTTAAAAGTTTCTCCATGGAAAGGAGTGGTCAGATTCGTTAAAAGAGGAAAACTAAACCCAAGGTATGTTGGACCTTTTGAGATTATCAAAAGAATAGGACCAGTAGCTTATCAGCTACAACTGCCAGAAGAAATGGCAGGAATACATGATGTATTTCATGTATGTAATCTCAAAAAGTGCTTAGCAGACGAATCCTTAGTGATACCTCTTCAGGACATAGAGGTAAATGAGAAACTTAAGTTTGTAGAGAAACCGCTTCAGATAGAAGATAGAAAGATCAAGAATCTCAAACATAAGAGATTAGTTCTAGTCAAAGTGAAATGGGATTCAAAGAGAGGGCCAAAATATACTTGGGAGCTCGAATTAGAAATGCAATGGAAACATCCACACCTGTTCTAGTGAATCTCGAGGACGAGATTTAATACAAGGTGGGGAGGATATAACAACCCTCGAAAACACCCCTAAACGCCCCTAATATACCCCATATATGCTAAATTAAACTCGTATAACCTTAATTTTTATAAAAATCAAATAAAACAAGATACAACCATCGCTCGCGGGCCGCGACCTGGTCCTCCAGGTAGGTCGCGGGCCACGACCGAGTGTCAGATGGTGGAACCCCCTTGAGCCACGTATCCTTTAACGTGTGAAGGCTATATCCATGACTAACTCGGCCTAAGTCCTAGCTAGGATGGCTGGCGGGCCGCGACAGGCTTAGCCTGTGGGCTCATAAAAGGAGGCCGAAGGCCTCAGTCTTCCTCGTTCAAATTTTCTTTCTCTTTCAAAGCTATAGTGCAAATATTATTAGGAATAATACCCCTAAAACACGAAGCTCTACCTCGTTGTAAGTATTTTAACCCCCGATCACTGATTCATAACCCTGCCCGATTGATCTAGGGCTCCGTAACGCATGTCGAGGCTCTGTCTGACTAAGTTCGTTGGAGTTCTGTCTCGTGTTGTAAGGCTAATGTGATTTGGGTTATCTTACTAACACGTGTGCATTGTTTAATTTTAATAGATAATAACCAGGAAAAGCAACAGGAATATAGTTTTACCTAAGTCAACAATGTGAGTCATTCTCTTTTTCTACCAAACTGTTTTACCAAAACCTCAAATGTTTTCAATTATACTTATCAGTGATTGAGTCTATGTGTTCTACAATTGTTACCGGTATGTGGGGTTTTGTATACACTACTTATAATCCGTTACTATTGGACGACGAGTTAGCCAATGAGTAACATGACCACAGTCATGGAACTATGAACATGACAAATACTGAATGAGTATATTGGTAGATAAAAACATTGTAATCGCTCTCAATACTGTAAAATTATAAAACTTGTTTTGATTAAACTGGGATGCACTCGCCAGTATTTCTTGCTGATAAAAACCTTTCTAAAACGCGTTTCAGGTAACTTAATGTGAAACTAATAGAGGCCAGTAGGGGAGCACTGAAGGCTTAAAGAAGTGGCTATAAAAGTTACATAAATAAAATGGATTTTATGTTTTCAATAATTATGGTTTATCCCTAACAATGTATTATCAATGAAACATGGGTTTTATCCAATTTATTTATTATAAAATTTTGGTGTTTTGAAACTCTGATAATATTTCCTAACTACGGTCTTGATATCTCATTTCCGCTACCAAATTAATAAACACTGATACCACTTGACTGGTTCACGGCTTTCGCTCCCGGGGTAAGGGTCGGGAGCTGCGACATAAACCTTTCGTAAACATTCATTTGCAAGATGGTTTAGAAATCTATAGTTTTTGTTCATCAAAATATTGTGTATTTTTGTGAAACTTGCATGTCTTTCCACCCCCGAAAACATGTATAAAATACAAAACTGTAAAAAGCGGGGGTTATGAACTTACCTTGATATCCTTGTGCAAAGCTAGCTAAATGTGCATCCATAATGTCGTTTCCAAATGTGACTCGCTAGCGTGTAATCTATAACATTCCTAACACGGAATAGCTATAAGTTCCTAATAAAATGATGTAGCTAAACTACGTGTCACCGAGCTCTACCGATAGAATCGCGTTAGTCGTCTTGAGAAGTAGTACGTGTATATAACGAATATTTATAAGAAATTAACATAATGTAAACTCGTATAATCTATAGCGTCTCATAGATGTTTGTCAAAAATATATGTATATTTATTTTTATAAAAGAATCCGTGTTGTTTGATGTTTGAAATAAATAATTATACTTGTTTTATAAAAAGTTTCGCGTTCGACTTTCAAATAAAACACGTTCTTTGAAATGTTATCGGCGTTTCCGGAAGTTATAAAGTGTTGTCGTAAATAAATATACACTTGCATTTGTTTTATAAAATATAAGTAAAATCTGATTGGTTTTGTTTTATAATAAAACGCATTTTATTTTATGGATTTTCTCGAAAGATGGGCAGCGTTTCCTCTGTTTTTGGACGGCCCCGACAACACAAGTTGTCAGTATATTTTTAAAACCTAACAAGATTCAATCATAATATATAAAATTTTATCAAATATATCAAAAAGTAAACTGTACTTTAATTGGATTGGTTCGAGCTCGTTTTCACGTAATAAATAAAAACTATAAAAATAACATAAATAGTCGCGCAGTTAAACCTTTACCAATCTCTCGTGTCAAAACGTTGACTGAGTGTCACACCCCTTTCTAAGGCGGAAGCACGAGGTGTAATCTTGAAAGGTTCTCATTCCATATGAAAGGTAAACTTACTACATGTTCGTAAAACAACTCCAAATGCCATCATCATTGCATAATTAAAACATAACATAGGTTAAGTGTTTACATCACAAGACAGCATATTGTCTGAATAGTTTACAACTTTATTTAAAAGACGAACATCGAGAACTTGGTTCTTATATCCCACATAGGATGAAATATAATAACCAATTCCCACAAAAACAGGCATCGGAGTCTTGACACAAGATAACTAAAAACATAAACAACATCCAAGAGCAAGAGTATGACCGCGCGCACATCCACTTTAGTTACCTGAAATACATGTGAGTTTTTGGAAAATCGTCAACATAATGTTGGTGTGAATTCATGCAGTTTTTGTATTGAACGTTTGTATACTTGAATGAAAACATGGTATGTAATTCGTATGAAACAAGTATTTCTGTAAATATAAGGAAATCAAGATCGCTAATGGTTTGCAAGGCCATTAACATGTGACACGACATAGGAAGCATCCAAACCATAGGCATTTTTAGTTGTCGATTCACGACTAGAGACACAAAAGCACTACTTGGTAAAAGAGTGGCCAAGAGTGTGGTTTCCTGAAACCCATTAGATCTAACCTTTTATTCCGCGGTCTTGGTATGTAACTGATTAATGGTGCTTATGGCACCCTATTCGTGACATGATCTAAAGTATCATTCCTTAGTTTTTGTATTCAACATACCATAACACATGTATTTTCCCCAAGTTAGAAAACAAGTAAAAGTTTAAAAGTGGGGACATGAACTCACAACTTTGTGTATCCTGTGCCGTAAACTTCACCGGTTGGTTTTATAGCGACGTGACCTATACGTGTTTTATTAATGTTAGTCACTAGACTTGTATCGTACAAGTACAAGTCACCATCTTTTATGTATGTGTTTAATCTTGTTATCCACCCGAGTTATATATTTTCGTCCAAAAATACATTTTAAGTTCATAACTTGTCCAAGTTAAATAATATATTAAGAAATATATTTTCGTAAATATATTTTCTTGAATTTGTCTATGCATGTTGTATGTGTATTTTGTATTTTTACTCCTTAGGAGTATTTAGTGTATTTTCAACTCCTAATACACTATTACATATAATACATATTACATACACTTAGCACAAAATTTGGTGACCAATAAATATATATATTTTCCTCAAAAATATACATACTTAATATCAATTTTTATCTTGAAGAAATCATCATTCCTTAACTTTGAAATTTACCCAAAAATTAGGGAAACCTTGGTAAATATTTTTAGGTGAATTTTTAGGGAATAAGTTTCACCAAAACTTATATTTTTCTAAGTGTCAAAATTTTATAAAAAATTTGACATAGTTTCCCCTAAAAATGGAGGTTTCCCATGTTTTCAAAACATTTGTTTATTTTCTTTTTAAAATCATCACAAACAATCAACAACTCATTCAACACTTACCGAGTGCCAAAATCAAGTAATTTTACCTAACAACATGAACTTGAACTTTCATAAAAACTTGTAGTAATTTGGTAGTGTGTTTAATAGGTTTAGTTACCCTTTAAAGTGTGTTTACTTCTTTAAAAGTTTCATTCTTGAAAGATTTAGGTGTTTACAACTTGTAAACATGTTTTACAAAAACATTTCTTTATGAAATCTTCTTGCTTCCCAAGTGTTTCTACACAAGTTTAACCCTTAAAAATAGTGTTTGTTTATGTAAAAACCAAGTCTATGTAAATCTTGTTATTTAACTTAGTTTCTTTGGAAAACTATTTTGGAAATCATCCACTTACAAGACTTGTATTTTGTTTAAATCATCTTTACATATGAAAACAAATTTCATCATTCAAGTTCATGTATACAAAGTATGATCATCTTGGACTTTCACAAGATCATCACCTTAACTTACTAGATCATGTGTTTAATCACAATCTAGTAGGTCTCATATGATGTCTAACATCATAAACACAAATCAATCATCAAGAAGCAAAACAACACCAAACAATATGTATTCTTATGTTATTAAGCTTTATATGAAGGTTTATCTTCTTGTTCATTATGATTCTTCATGATTATCAACATACTACATCTTTTAACCAACTAAATGAGAAGTAAAATCAAGTGACAAGAAACTTACTACTAGCACAAACGCTAGGGAAGAACACTAGAAGATGAAGGTGACAAATGTGATGGATAAAAGCAAATGGGAGAGGTCCTTCAAGATCCACAAGCTCCACACTTCTTAACTTGGCTTCTAACACCTTGTGATCACTTGAGATTGGATGAGATTGAAGTGAAGATGGTGGTGATGTGGGTGGTTGATCTCGACCGAAAAGAGGGAGAGAGTATTTTGTGTGTGTTAATGGGTGAAAGATAATGAGGTCTAGCTCCTTCATACATTACTTATATCCATGTTTAGTGTTTAACCATTGTATAATATGTTCCAATAGTACATAACATGATCTCTAAGCAAATCTTCACAAATCTTATAAGATTAAGAAAAATCTTGGTGGTGGGGCCACCTAGTGACCGTCCACATGAGGGGGGGGGGGGGTCTTGGTTGGTGTTTAATGGTAAGTTAAGTTAATTAGTTAGATTTCAAGTGTATAAGTTAGGTGTTATGCATATGATGTGTTATATAGTGTGTTAGGGTGTTCGGGGATAATAACTAGCTCAGAAACATTAAAACAATGCTTCTAGTATAATTTTGATGTTTCGGGTAGTGTCCGTTTGTTCGGTTAGATACCGATTTGTTAAAGTGCTAAATTATACTGTTTAATGTCCTTTATGTACCCTTTTGTGACAGTTTCAATTCTCGACACTTTGTAAGTTATTTTGGACAATAAAACATGAATTCTGCATGATATTTCAGTGTTAAAATGCTGATTAAAGCTGAATTATTGCTGAAATATGTAAAATTCAGCATTTAAAGTGTGTTTCGGGTGCTTTTTAAATCATAGTTTAGCTTCCGGAAAGTTTATATGTTAACCCATGTATCCATACTTGGGTTTTAATGTATTTTAGACGTTGGACCTACTCCTAGGTCCTAATTCCATTATCTGACTACTTTCTGCAAAGTTGCTGACACAGTGTGTCTTACCAGTGAGTTTACTAGTCTTTCTGACGCAACGCTAACAGTAATGCATAAAGCAATATTTGAAGTATAAAACGTGCATGAATTCACATGTATAGCATATAATCAGACAATGTTGACATTTAAGCACACAATTGTAGATATTAAATAATAATTAAATTGTACAAAAATTACCGGTTTGGTGCCAGTTGTCACAGTCTCCCCCCGTTAAAAGAATTTCGCCCCGAAATTCAGGCTGAGCTATCTCTCGCAGGAGTTTTCTTGAACAGGTGGGGTACTTGTCTTTAAACTGGTCTTCACATTCCCACGTGTACTCGGGTCCGTGCTTAGAGTTCCAACGTACTTTGACAAGTTTGACACTACTCCTCCGGGTCTTGTTGATTTTCCAGTCTGTAACCTCAATGGGTTGTTCTGTAAATCGGAGTGTGTCGTCAATATGCACCTCATCCGCAGGGATGATCACTGTTTCTTGGGTTGGACTCTTCTTGAGGTTGGACACATGAAACGTATCATGTACTCCGTTAAGTTCTTCCGGTAATTCCAACTTATATGCCACGGTACCAATTCTTTCCAAGATCTTGAATGGTCCGATGTATCGTGGATTCAGCTTTCCACGTTTTCCGAATCTTACTACGCCCTTCCAAGGTGAGACCTTCAACCAAACTTTGTCTCCCACCTCGAATTCTAAGGGTTCTCGTCTTCGATCAGCGTAACTCTTTTGTCGATCTCAAGCCGCCTTAATGCGCTCTCGGATCTTCATGATTTTGTCGGTGGTCTCTTGAACAAGTTCAGGACCAACCATACGTTTGTCTCCAGCGTCTGCCCAACATAATGGCGAGCGGCACTTGCGGCCATACAGAGCTTCAAACGGTGCGGCTTTTATGCTCGTATGGTAACTGTTATTGTAGGAAAACTCAACTAAAGGTAGGTGAGTATCCCAGCTGCCGCCTAGGTCCATAACACATGCGCGAAGCATATCTTCCAGCGTTTGTATGGTTCGTTCGCTCTGGCCGTCTGTTTGCGGATGGAATGCCGTGCTTAGATCTAATTGAGATCCAAAGGCTTCCTGGAAGGATTGCCAGATCCTTGAGACAAAACGTCCATCTCAGTCTGAAATAATTGAGATAGGCACCCCATGACGTGCCACGATTTCTTTCAAGTACAGCTCAGCAAGCTTTCCAGTGCTATCCTTCTCTCGGATCGGTAGGAAATGCGCAGACTTCGTTAACCGATCGACTATCACCCATATCATATCGTGTCCTCTAGGGGTCCTGGGTAATTTTGTTATGAAGTCCATCGAGATTTGCTCCCACTTCCACATGGGTATCTCTGGTTGTTGTAGTAGTCCGGACGGTTTTTGATATTCAGCCTTAACCTTAGCACAGGTTAGGCACTTTCCAACATAGATAGCAACATCGCTTTTAAGCCTTGGCCACCAATTGTATTCCTTGAAGTCTTGATACATTTTGTCCGATCTTGGGTGGATCGAGTATCTCGACTTGTGAGCTTCATTAAAGATGACTTCTCGAATACCGCCATAGAGCGGAACCCAAATACGCCCCTTAAAGTATAAGGTTCCCTCTTCATTTGGCGCCAAATTCTTCAGCATACCTCAGAGGTATTCAGCTCTACGATTCTCCCTCTTAAGGACTTCTTGTTGTGCGTCATGAATGCATTTTGTGAGGTTCGTCCGAATAGTCATTTCCAATGCTCGAACTCTTAGGGTCTTAACCCTTTCTTTTCTACTTAACGCATCTGCTACAACGTTTGCCTTTCCAGGATGGTACTTAATCTCATAGTCATAATCGTTTAGCAGCTCGACCCATCGTCGCTGCCGCATGTTTAGTTCCTTCTGATCAAGTATGTGCTGCAGGCTTTTGTGATCTGTGAAGATTGTACATCGAGTACCATATAAATAGTGTTGCCAGATCTTCAAGGCGAATACCACCGCGCCTAGCTCCAAGTCGTGCGTGGTGTAATTCCTTTCATGCACCTTCAACTGTCTTGAAGCGTAAGCGATGTCTTTTTGGCGTTGCATGAGCACGCAACCCAAACCTTGATGTGAAGCGTCGCAGTATACTACGAAGTCTTCAGTGCCTTCGGGTAAGGATAGTATCGGTGCATCACATAGCTTATTTTTGAGCAGTTGGAAGGCTTCTTCTTGCTTATCACCCCAGTCGTACTTCTTGTCTTTCTGCGTAAGGGTAGTCAGCGGTTGAGATATCTTGGAGAAATTCTCGATAAACCGTCGGTAATAGCCCGCTAAGCCCAAAACTTGTCGAACTTCAGTTGGGGTTTTGGGGGATTCCCAATTCTTTATTGCTTCTATCTTGGATGGGTATACATGAATGCCCTTCTCGTTCACAACGTGACCAAGGAACTGTACTTTGCGAATCCAGAATTCGCACTTTGAGAGCTTCGCATAAAGTTTCTCTTTCTTCAGTAGTTCCAAAATGGTTCTGAGGTATTGCCCGTGCTCTTCTCTCATTCGTGAGTAAATCAGGATATCATCGATAAATACAATCAAGAATTTATCGAGATATGGTTTGCAAACGCGGTTCATCAGATCCATAAATACCGCTGGCACGTTCTTCAGTCCGAATGGCATCACAAGGAACTCGTAATGCCCATAACGCGTCCTGAATGTAGTCTTTGGTACGCTCTCCTCTTGGATCCTTAGCTGATGGTATCCCGATAGAAGGTCGATCTTGGAATAGTAGCTCGATCCTTGCAACTGATTAAATAAGTCATCAACCCTCGGTAGTGGGTACCGATTCTTGACAGTGAGCTTGTTCAACTCTCTATAATAGATACACATCCGCAGAGTTCCATCCCTTTTCTTCACGAACAATACTGGAGCTCCCCAAGGTGAGAAGCTTGGCCCTATGAATCCTTTATCCAACAACTCCTGGACTTGTGTAGACAATTCTTGCATCTCGGATGGTGCAAGCTGATAGGGTGCCTTGGCTACAGGAGCAGCTCCTGGAACCAAGTCTATATGGAATTCGACTTGTCGTTGCGGAGGTAGTCCTGGCAGATCTTCGGGAAAAACATCAGGGAATTCCTTTACCACAGGAATGTCTTCGAGTTTCGGCTCCTCAGCCTTCTTATTTGCAACATGCGCCAGGAAAGCAACACATCCTTTCCTTAAGCACTTCTGCGCCTTCATACAATTGATGATTCGCAGAGGCGCGTCTCGTTTTTCTCCATACACGATGAGAGTTTCATCATTCGCAAGAGGGATGCGAATGATTTTCTCGTGACAAACAACTTCAGCCTTATTCTTGGACAGCCAGTCCATTCCAACCACCACATCGAAGCTACCCAATTGAACAGGTAAGAGATCGATACTAAAGCTTCGCTCACCAAGTTCTAATGTACAACCCTTAACAACTTCGCCCGATTCAACAAGTTTACCATCGGCTAGTTCTATGGAATAAGAAATATCTAATCTACTAGATTCTATTCCAAGCATACGTTTAAATTCCACAGACATGAAGCTATAATCGGCACCAGTGTCAAATAGTATGGATGCAAAGTGATTGTTAACGAGAAACGTACCGGTGACCACATCAGGGTCCTCGCGTGCGTTCCTTGCTCCAATCACGAATGCTCAAGCCTGAGCATTGTTCTCCCTTGGGAAATCTTTCTTGAAATGATCCTTGCTTCCACAACCAAAGCATCCTTGGTTCTGCCCAGCTCCATTACCATTCTGGTTACCATTGCCATTGCCATTTCCACCACCGTTTCTATTACCAGTACCGTTATGGTTTCCATTCTCGTTTTTATTACCACTTCCATTTCCTTTTCCCCAACAGTTCTCGGTATGGTGACCCAGTTTTCCGCACTTGTCGTATTTTGGAATGCGACAAACTCCTTCGTGATGACGCTTGCACTGATTGCATTTGGGCAGAGTGCCCTGTTATCCCCTGGCAGGAGCGTCATTCATGGCTGCAAGAGTTCTCGCCTCCTGTGGCGGATTGGGGTCGCGCTTCTTATTGTTGGAACCGTTGTTGTTACGTGTCGCTTGATTCAGGTTCGAATGCTTCCTCTTCTTGTCACCAGACGACTCAGCATGCGTCTCGGTCTTCTCAGTTGGGTTCAGCGATAACTTCTTCATACGGACAGCATCTACGGTAAGGCTGACAGCTAGACTTATGGCCTGGGTGATCGTTTCAGGTTTAGCCGAAGTTACCATGCTGCGAAACTCTGGGGCCAATCCCCAGATGTAGCGCTCAACGCTCTTAAATTCGGGAGTCACCATATAGGGGATCACTCTTGACAAATCATGGAACCTTCGGGTATAACCAGTAATGTCTGCACCTTCCATGGTCAAGTGCCAGAACTCAGTCTCCAAACTTTGGAGTTCAGTACGAGAGCAATACTTTTCCCTCATTCTCGCCTTCAACTCCTCCCAAGTCATACCATATGCTGCATCATCTCCCAGGGTTTGGACTTGCAAATTCCACCAAGTCAAAGCTTCATCAACGAATAACCCAGTAACAAAAGTGACTTGCTGATCCGCAGTACACTTGCTCATACGGATAGTGGAATCAGTCTTCTCCGTCCGGCGTACAAAAGCCACTGCACCTCCAGTGCCGTCATAGTTCAGTGGTTTGCAGTCGAGAAACTGCTTGAAGGTGCAGCCTTGAGTTGTGTTTCCTCCATATGAATCTCCCTGCCCATTACGTCTAGCATTCCTTGGTCCTCCACTTTGTTTGGTGCGGTTCGCCTCGTATTGGACGATAGCTGCGGTGATCCTTTCTTCCAGTAGGGAGTTAGTTCTTCAACAGTCCTCGGCAGTAGAGGAGGAGGGGGTTGATCAGAATCCTGATTGTTCACAGCTCTCCTAGGTGCCATGTTCTGTCAGAACATAACACAACAGGGTTAGACATTTGTTTGATATCGTCATACGAGACAGTAGTAGTATATATACACAGGCATATACCCACATAAGTGACATCAAACAATCCACCAAACGTATAAATCAATTCATACAGCAACAAGCATGCATAAATAGATAAATACTGTTGTGTCATAGGATATTCATCGAGTCTTTATACATATCAGGACAACTTGTTACATCATTGTTTGCGAAGTAAACAAAATGCATAAGGGTTACATCACCCCATGGTACAAGTTTAATATATGTAAAGGACAAAATATCTTTCTTCACATTGGCGGTTCTTGTCTTTATACCCTAAATCATTACTCCAATAGAGTATTTAATAGGCTGGGGGAAGGGTGATGGTGTTCACGTTTGACCTTTTCTTGTATTGAAGGAATCTCGTTTGATACGTGACAAGACTTGCTGTGGTTTCTACGCACTGAATTCCATAATTATGTATGCATCCATAATTACGTAATTCCTTGCACAGTCCGCACAGTTCATTTCATCATCGGATCACTTCCTTCAGATAGGCCACTGTTTTCAGACGAAGACACGTGTACCTGTGATATTCTATTTCTAGTATATGTATATATTAATTATCACACATAGTTGCAAGTAATTTCTAGTCAAAGACAAGTGCTACTCCAGTGCACCCTAAGTTTCATAGTGTCCTTACTTGACTCTTTGAAAATAGTTTCAGGTAGTGGATGTCGCGGAACGTTTTATGCAATCAAAACTTTTGAAAAATTGTTTTCGTGAGAGGTTCCTAAAGATTGTAGTATAGACTCGAGAAGGAATCCTGGTTCACTACAATCGCAGCTCTGATACCAATCTGTCACACCCCTTTCTAAGGCAGAAGCACGAGGTGTGATCTTGAAAGGTTCTCATTGCATACGAAAGGTAAACTTACTACATGCTCGTAAAACAACTCCAAATGCCATCATCATTGCATAATTAAAACATAACATAGGTTAAGTGTTTACATCACAAGACAGCATATTGTCTAAATAGTTTACAACTTTATTTAAAAGATGAACATCGAGAACTTGGTTCTTATATCCCATATAGGATGAAATATAATAACCAATTCCCACAAAAACAGGCATCGGAGTCATGACACAAGATAACTAAAAACATAAACAACATCCAAGAGCAAGAGTATGACCGCGCGCACATCCACTTTAGTTACCTGAAATACATGTGAGTTTTTGGAAAATCGTCAACATAATGTTGGTGTGAATTCATGCAGTTTTTGTATTGAACGTTTGTATACTTGAATGAAAACATGGTATGTAATTCGTATGAAACAAGTATTTCTGTAAATATAAGGAAATCGAGATCGCTAATGGTTTGCAAGGCCATTAACATGTGACACGACATAGGAAGCATCCAAACCATAGGCATTTTTAGTTGTCGATTCACGACTAGAGACACAAAAGCACTACTTGGTAAAAGAGTGGCCAAGAGTGTGGTTTCCTGAAACCCATTAGATCTAACCGTTTGTTCCGCGGTCTTGGTATGTAACTGATTAATGGTGCTTATGGCACCCTATTCGTGACATGATCTAAAGTATCATTCCTTAGTTTTTGTATTCAACATACCATAACACATGTATTTTCCCCAAGTTAGAAAACAAGTAAAAGTTTAAAAGTGGGGACATGAACTCACAACTTTGCGTATCCTGCGCCGTAAACTTCACCGGTTGGTTTTATAGCGACGTGACCTATACGTGTTTTATTAACGTTAGTCACTAGACTTGTATCGCACAAGTACAAGTCACCATCTTTTATGTATGTGTTTAATCTTGTTATCCACCCGAGTTATATATTTTCGTCCAAAAATACATTTTAAGTTCATAACTTGTCCAAGTTAAATAATATATTAAGAAATATATTTTCGTAAATATATTTTCTTGTATTTGTCTATGCATGTTGTATGTGTATTTTGTATTTTTACTCCTTTGGAGTATTTAGTGTATTTTCAAGTCCTAATACACTATTACATATAATACATATTACATACACTTAGCACAAAATTTGGTGACCAATAAATATATATATTTTCCTCAAAAATATACATACTTAATATCAATTTTTATCTTGAAGAAATCATCATTCCTTAACTTTGAAATTTACCCAAAAATTAGGGAAACCTTGGTAAATATTTTTAGGTGAATTTTTAGGGAATAAGTTTCACCAAAACTTATATTTTTCTAAGTGTCAAAATTTTATAAAAATTTTGACATAATTTCCCCTAAAAATGGAGGTTTCTCATGTTTTCAAAACATGTGTTTATTTTCTTTTTAAAATCATCACAAACAATCACCAACTCATTCAACACTTACCGAGTGCCAAAATCAAGTAATTTTACGTAACAACATGAACTTGAACTTTCATAAAAACTTGTAGTAATTTGGTAGTGGGTTTAATAGGTTTAGTTACCCTTTAAAGTGTGTTTACTTCTTTAAAAGTTTCATTCTTGAAAGATTTAGGTGTTTACAACTTGTAAACATGTTTTACAAAAACATTTCTTTATGAAATCTTCTTGCTTCCCAAGTGTTTCTACACAAGTTTAACCCTTAAAAATAGTGTTTATTTATGTAAAAACCAAGTCTATGTAAATCTTGTTATTTAACTTAGTTTCTTTGGAAAACTATTTTGGAAATCATCCACTTACAAGACTTGTATTTTGTTTAAATCATCTTTACATATGAAAACAAATTTCATCATTCAAGTTCATGTATACAAAGTATGATCATCTTGGTCTTTCACAAGATCATCACCTTAACTTACTAGATCATGTGTTTAATCACAATCTAGTAGGTCTCATATGATGTCTAACATCATAAACACAAATCAATCATCAAGAAGCAAAACAACACCAAACAATATGTATTCTTATGTTATTAAGCTTTATGTGAAGCTTCATCTTCTTGTTCATTATGATTCTTCATGATTATCAACATACTACATCTTTTAACCAACTAAATGAGAAGTAAAATCAAGTGACAAGAAACTTACTACTAGCACAAACGCTAGGGAAGAACACTAGAAGATGAAGGTGACAAATGTGATGGATAAAAGAAAATGGGAGAGGTCCTTCAAGATCCACAAGCTCCACACTTCTTAACTTGGCTTCTAACACCTGTGATCACTTGAGATTGGATGAGATTGAAGTGAAGATGGTGGTGATGTGGGTTGTTGATCTCGGCTGAAAAGAGGAAGAGAGGGAGAGAGTATTTTGTGTGTGTTAATGGGTGAAAGATAATGAGGTCTAACTCCTTCATACATTACTTATATCCATGTTTAGTGTTTAACCATTGTATAATATGTTCCAATAGTACATAACATGATCTCTAAGCAAATCTTCACAAATCTTATAAGATTAAGAAAAATCTTGGTGGTGGGGCCACCTAGTGACCGTCCACATGAAGGGGGGGGGGGGGGGTCTTGGTTGGTGTTTAATGGTAAGTTAAGTTAATTAGTTAGATTTCAAGTGTATAAGTTAGGTGTTATGCATATGATGTGTTATATAGTGTGTTAAGGTGTTCGGAGATAATAACTAGCTCAGAAACATTAAAACAATGCTACTAGTATAATTTTGATGTTTCGGGTAGTGTCCGGTTGTTCGGTTAGATACTGGTTCGTTAAAGTGCTAAATTATACTGTTTAATGTCCTTTATGTACCCTTTTATGACAGTTTCAATTCCCGACACTTTGTAAGTTATTTTGGACAATAAAACATGAATTCTGCATGGTATTTCAGTGTTAAAATGCTGATTAGAGCTGAAATATGTAAAATTCAGCATTTAAAGCGTGTTTCGAGTGCTTTTAATGCATAGTTTAGCTTCCGGAAAGTTTATATGTTAACCCTTGTATCCATACTTGGGTTTTAATGTATTTTAGACGTTGGACCTACTCCTAGGTCCTAATTCCATTATCTGACTGCTTTCTGCAAAGTTGCTGACACAGTGTGTCTTACCGGTGAGTTTACTAGTCTTTCTGACGCAACGCTAACAGTAATGCATAAAGCAATATTTGAAGTATAAAACGTGCATGAATTCACATGTATAGCATGTAATCAGACAATGTTGACATTTAAGCACATAATTGTAGATATTAAATAATAATTAAATTGGACGGAAATTACCTGTTTGGTGCCAGTTGTCACACTGAGTGGACCGGCTAAGTTGACTGAGGCAACCGGGTTGACTCCTATTGACTGAGTTGACCAGAACCAAAATCTTGAACCGATAATCTGACCATAAAAGAACCCAAAATTCTGTCGACTTCACCCACTTTGACCGTTGACCAGCTGATCCGAACTCAGCTGACCCGTTGACTAACGTTGACCCGAAACTGTGACCCATCCACGTCTTTTCCGCAGGTGAAACGAACTCGAAGTAAACCAACCACAATAATCACCATCTCCCTCGTCGACGCCAGCCGGAGGTCGCCGGAAGTGGTGTAGCACCACCACCACCATCTTCAACATCATTATCACCTGCCACATCCTCTGTCAACCACCACTACTATCCTGAAATGAAAATCAAACGGCCGGGAAGACGGGGATCGAGCCGGATCTAAAATAAAAGAAAAGAAAGGGACCATGGCTTACCGGAAAATCATCATCATCTTCACAGTTGTCGCCGGGAATCGAGGTCTCTGACTTCTTTACCGCCGAGCCGAAGGAAAGCTAACGCCGGCTGCCCCCGGGTCTCTCTCCTTTCCTGTAGCTCCCAACTCTCTCGATCTCTCTCTCAATCTTCCTCGATCTCTCCCTCTCTACGCTTTAGCCGCCGTATGCCACCACTAAAGGGTGGTGGCCGGTTGTTTTCTGTTCGGGTGGGAGGCTAGAATGAAGGGGGAAAAGTGGGTGTTTGTGTGGTTGGTCGTTGTCGTAGAAGCAGAAAAGGAGGCCGGTGGCCGGCCGGAGCATCTCTGGTCAACAGAGATGATAAAGATGAGGGAGCAAAGAAATAGGAGTTGTTGTGTGCGCAGGTATCGAATAAGGAACTAGGGTTTGTTTAGTTATTTATACTTAGGGTTTTAGTGGGCTTGGGCCCTAGGCCCACAAGCCCGTTTTGCAAGCCCGATACGTTTTCTAAAGCCTGTTTCCATCCCCAAACTTCGTGGATCGCCGTAAAAAGCCATTTAAAACTTAAAAACACGCGAAATGGCATCGGTAGTTGACGTTTGATGCGTACGTTCGTCGGTCCCGTTAAAAATCGTGTAAAATGCGTCGTTTGTCATTTTAATCCGTTTTTCGATCCGTTTTTGACTGCGGATATTAAAATTTAATTACGAAGCTAAATATATCGTGGAATTTCAGTTTTGAAGGTAATACGCGTCTCCGATGCTTCCATTTTGTTACCGTGCGCTCCTGTAGTCGCGTTTTTCGTTCACGTTCGCGTTTGTGACGTACGGAAGCACGATAAATCCGCAAAACTAAATTTATAAGTATAAAATATTCGTATAAAATTCGTATTTGTCGGCGTTGTCAGTATTTTGTTTGGTTTTAGTTCGTTAGCATTTAATATTTAGTAGACTTTTCGCAGATCATTATACGCGTGCTGTAAAGCCGAATAGGCGTTCCTAGACATACTAAAGGCCTAATTTAAGGTAATTCACGTGTAATTACACTACTTTTAATCATCCTAATGTTTGTTTTTCTGTTAATTAAGAGCAGTAAATTACCGGTTGTCACAGAATGCAAAGAAAATTTATCTTTTGTTTTGAAAAAAATAATATAATCAGATCTAGTGGTTCATCTTTGATCGGAGTGTCGCGCTCCAGTCAAAGATAATATTTATAAGCCCGAATTACCCTTAAATATGAGTTAGCGGTAGTACGGGGTCGATCCATGAAGATTTTGTGGTTTACGTATGGATGTGATTGATTATAAACAATGCCACACTTTATGAAGCTTGCAATTTGGTTAATTTGGTTGTTTGATTGAAAAGAGTGTCGGATTAAACCGACAAGTTTACTATAAAAATGATGAACTATGAAAACTAGGTAACTTGTGATTACATGAAAACTTGATTGATTGGTTTAAACAATAATTGGAGAACAAGGTTCGCACCCGGTTCGGTAATTGAAGACCTGGGGTTTCTACACATTTTAGATTTACTTCAATTGCATATGTGGTTGACGGATTTAGTGTTGCGTGGCGTAGGTATCAAGAGCTATCAACGTCGTAGACGACGGTCTTCAAATTTATTTAGTTACCAAGAACATTTAAATCCTACCAATTGATATGGCATAAGTGCACAAATACATTTTGCAAAGTCAAATTTCATAACTCATTCGACAATTCACAAATTCAATTCAAATACACGAAAATTATCAAAAGCTTCAAAATAAAAACACAATTTGTCACAAATCAAATCTCAAAACAATGTCTAACCCTAGAATCTTACAAAACCTACACCGTGGTGAAACCCGCGAGAATTAGCCGCTCATGGTAGACGGAACTTGATCACCGGATGATTGAAGCTTGAACTTGAACATCTTAAAGCTTTGATGAATGATGATGATGGTTAGGGTTTGTAATGGATGATTGAAGTTAAGGAATGATGGATTGGGTGATGATTCGGATGATTCGTATAGAAGAATGATGAAGGTAGGTGGGTTCTTCACTCAAAGATGGTGTTTCAAATGTGACAACCGGTAATTTATGGCCCTTAATTACGTGATTAACAGGAGATTAACGCAACAATAATTAGTGTTTACAGCGCAAATTGACTTAATTAGGCCTTTGGAGTGCCTAGGAACGCCCGATCGACTTTACAGTACGCGCATGACGGTCTACAGAGAACCGGCTAAACGATAAACGATGACGATCTGAAACCGTACGAAATACTGACGACACCGACAAATATGGATGTTACACGAATATTTTATGCTTATGGAATTTGGGCCGCGATATCGGGTCTCGTAGGAATTACGGGCCACTTACACATGAGATGGGCTTGTGGGCCCTGGGCCCAAGCCCAAAACCCACAAGCCTAAACCTACACATAACGTATAAGATCTAAACAAGATTCTCATAATCTTGCAAAATCTTTACAAAAGATCTTGATTCAAAGGGTAGAAGATGTGACCTGAATGTAATACTAATACACACAAAACCCTTAATCCTTAAATCTCTATATAAAGGGCATTCTATTTGTCTGCATATTCACACACAAACAAAACAAATGTGCAGACCCTATCTTCAACACCATCTCCCTCTCGATACAAACACAGACACAACACACTCCCATCCCTCGGTTCCCTCTCCGGTGCTTATTCCGACAACGAATCGGCTCCGATCGGAGCTCCGACGAGCCACAACCACACCGGTAAACCCCCACACCTACCCCATTCGATCTCCACTCCCCTCGGTTCCCCGATCCGGCGACACCACCCCCCCCTCGGCAGATTAAGCGAAGACACCACCACCGTGCGGTGGTGGTGAGCGGCGGCGGCAAAGCAGCAGAGGAGAGAGAGACGGAGCAGAGGTGACGGACCGGCGGTCGGAGATTTGGTCCAGCGGTCCCGGTATCGAGCCGGTGGTCCCTGTCTTGGACCGGCGGATCTTGTTTTTATCCGAAGAGTTTCGCCGTTTTACCGACGGTTTGTGTCTCGATCCACGAGATTTCCGGTAAGGACCAAACCCCCTCCGATCTTCTTCATTTCTTTTACTGAATATTGACTGATGATGTTTAGATTGGGTGTTGTTCACGTCTCGGGTCAAAAGCAGACATCAACAGTTGGGGTTCGGGTTAGATGTTGAGCTTCAGGTTTTCGGGTGCAAGTCAGCGTTGTGGTTCACCTTGTTGCGGTTCACACGGTTCAGCAGGTTTAATTTTCGGGTCAACTGGTTAACGGGTTGACTCGGTCAAACTGAGTCAACTCAGTCAACAAGTCAAAGCTGGTCAACATCGAATCATTGCTCGGGCTTGGTCAACTCGGGTCAGATTAGGAAGCGGTTCGGTCGACTCGGTCAAACCGAGTCCACTCGGTCAACCCGGTTGACTCAGTCAACTCATTCAAACGTCACGCCACGAAGTCGCGGTAAAGAATTTAGGACGCAAACATTGATCTCGTTAATTATTTCGTTATTTTGTAGTGATAACGAGCTCGAACCGATTTAACTATAATTTACATTCGATATAGATATTTGACAAAATTACATATAGTTGAATCTTGATTAAATTGTGTTGAATTTTTTTGAAAATAAAACGACAACTTGTGTTGTCGAGGGCGTCCAAAAACAGAGGAAACTCTGCCCGTTTTTCGAGAAAACCCGTAAAACAAAACGAGTTTTATTATAAAAACGTGCTTTTCTTGTAAAACGACAACTATTGTTATAAGCGACATTTACGAGATACAAATATAAAGTTTCCTTCGATAACAACTTACAACTTACGAAAACAACGATTCGGAAAAATATTTACAACGACAAACATAGTTGTTTTGAACTTCGGAAATTTGACAAATTCGTTTTTATAAAAATAAATATAGTTTTATATTTATTTCAAATTTCAAACAACTCGATTCCTTTTATAAATAAATATAGTTATATATTTATTTTCCAATACAAGTCGACAATTCTTTTACAAAATAAATATAACTGTTATATTTATTTTAAACGCCTAGACGGCACATATGTATATTTTTGACAAATATAAACAAGACGCAATATATATAATACAAGTTTATTATATATTACTTTCATACGAATATTCCTACATACACAAACGACTTCTCGGAACTTAACAAGTCTAACTTAATCATTTTTATTAAGTTAACAATTTACCGTCAAATCGTTCGACTAACGATTCGGTAGAGCTCGGTAACACGTAGATTAGTTACCGCATGATTTAGAAACTTATGAGAAATTCCGTGTTAGGAATATTGTAGAATGCACGCTAGCAAGTCAAGTCTTGGAAACGACATCGCAAAGTCGTAATTAGCTAGCTTTGCACAGGAATATTCAGGTGAGTTCATAACCCCACCTTTTATGGTTTTACATTTTTCTAAATGTTTTCGGGGTGGAAAGACATGCACTTTTTGCAAAGCATACAAGAATTACATATTTATAAACCATTTTACAAGTAAGATTTATCTGACACAAATAGTTTACGAAAAGCTTATGTTTTATACCGGTTTTTCAAACAAGCGTTTACACGCGAATTCTAGTTTTCTAAACTACGAGAAAATACAAGAGTATACAAACACATGAGAATTGATACTTGACATAAAGAATACAAGAACTAAAAATTGATACTTGATATGATACGAGAAATGATACAAGAATTGATACGAGAAATGATACAAGAATTGATACGAGAAATGATACAAGAATTGATACGAGAAATGATACAAGAATGATACGAGAAATCGTGTCACGAATAGGGTACCATAAGCACCATTAATCGTGTACATACTTAGACCGCAGAACAAAAGGTTAGATCTAACGGGTTCCGGGCAGCCCCACTGTTGGCCACTCTTTTACCAAGCAGTGTTTTTGTGTCTCAGTCGTGAATCGACTACAGAAAAATGCCTATGGTTTGGTGACTTCCTATGTCGTGTCACATGTTAATGGCCTTGCAACCCATTAACAACAAGATACATACAGAATACTTGATTTATACAAGAAAACATGATACATACAAGAATACGTGATTTATACAAGAATACATGATACATACAGAAATACTTGAATTATACAAGATACATACCATGTTTTCATACAAAGTTTCTGTATAACTTGACAAGAAAATGATTTTAAATTCGTTTTCTCAACAATACTTCAAAAACCGGTTATTCAAAAAGATTTATTTCAAATCTTTTACAAACAAACTATGAACTCGCTCAACTTTATGTTGATTTTTCGCATGTTTCTTTCTCAGGTTACAGTTCTAAGACAAGGCACGGTTGGAATAGGAGAACCATGAAGAGTCGAGTACTTAGTGGGCGTTCACATACTAAAAGACTTAGCTTATTTTCTTCCGCTGTGCAATGAAGATACCAGTCCAGTCACGCCAACGCTCTGATATTTCGGGGTGTGACATCAAACTCAAGAAAAACGTAACCCTAGAAAATGGTCAAAACTAAGTGATATATCCGTCCCCAACATTCAAAAACCAAATTTCGCGTTTGGCATCAAACGAAGGCGTCGCCGACGGCCTACCATGGCGTCGACGATGGCATGTGCTTTCCCGAGTTCTTCCCGACGGCCTAATACACTGCTTACGACAGTTTTCTCCCAACGAAACATCTAAGGGGCATTTTCGATGGCCCTGTATGGCATCGGCAACGGCCTCTCAAATCTTTGTTCTCTGTTTTCTTCATTACGAGTTCTCGGCTGATCTGTTTTCCATCCCGACGCTCCATATAGCTACCGAATAGCTCCTTAAACTCCATTAGACCTGCAAAAGTTATGTAAAAACATGAACTTAAACATAATAGGAAACCGGTTTTCGACCACACATCAATCTTCATGCACAACTGTTTAAGAGCATAAAAAACCCTAACTTACAGACACAGTGTGACAATGGGATGGACTCAAACTATTTCCTAATTGAAGTCCATATGTCATCAAAACAACGCGGTACCGTGTCAGTTACCCATGCATGCTCCACTCCTACTTACAGAACAGAGGAAGTGTTACCTCGGTTCTGACGCAATCATCAGCGATGGCTATGGTCTTGCCACCAGACAACATAGACACCTATTATTTCCTGTCTTCGGATAATTTTTTGGAAATCAGAGCTAATGGAGGCATATTCAAGCGCCGATGGTCTAATCCGGCTACACCGTCATGTTTTAAGGTTTTGACGGTGGGTCTGATCCTTTGTCATCAAGGATGGGGTGGCTGAAAGTGTTGAAGAAGAGGGTGGTGGCCGTCAGTTGGTGGTTGTCGAGTGGGGTGGGGTGGGGACACCTTATACCGTCGGAACTATTTTCTCAAAGGATTTTCTAGTTTAAATCAAAAGAATAACGGGTTTCGAAAGTGATTTTATCACAAAAGAAATTATAATTAAATGGAATCAATAACCAGACACTTGACCGTCAATTGAAATAAGTGTCAACTGTGATTTAAGTTGGATATGATTTTCATGTGGATTTGGGGGAATGTTCGTGAGGAACTGAGAATAAAATGAAACAAAACTAGACAGAACAAAGAGAGATGAGAAGGTGGGGTGGGTTAAAATGACTGTTATACTCTTCAATTAAAGGAGGAAAAAGACAAAAAAGGAAGTGGTTATCAAAATGATGGAAACTTTGTGTAACAACCCGACTTTTCAAAGTCAAGTCAAAGACGAGTCGAGTACAAGTCAAAGTCAAGACATGTCATTGTTCAGATCTGTTATTTCTTGCTTAATTGACTTGTACTCTCGAGATTTGATAATAGTTAACCTTTTCGGTAATCGATATATTGGTTTTCGCTACATTTTAAACTATGTTTTATAACGCATTTACAACGCTTATTATCACATGCTAAACGCTATTTACAAACGCCTACTATTTAAACGCACTTTATCGCATTGTTACTATCGCTATCACAACACAACACAACACAACACAACGCAAACTCGAAACGCAGTTATTGGTATTGTTCTATGTGTGTTATTATGTGCTTTCCTTGTGTGTGCCTTATATATGTTTTGGGATGTTATTCCCAAACGCAATCGCAACGCTATCGCATCGCAATCTCGTCGCAACTCGAAACACAGATTTACTTTTATGCATTTATTTGTTAAGTGTGTAGTGATTATGAGTTATGTTATTTGTGTAACTACTTGTTTAAATGTTATGTGGTTGTCTCATCGCAACGCTTACTCGCAACTCGCTTAAACGCAACACAACGCTTAACTCATGAAAAAAAGAGTCGGAAACCAACAAAACGCAAGCCGCCTGATCGAATGACCCTTCGATCGAATGGCCATCCGTTCGGATGACCATCCGATCGGATGGCCATCCGATCGACTAGCCATCCGACCCTCGCACTCACTAAACCGCCTTTCTCCCTCTCACACTATAAATACCCACCTGTCACATCACTGTTCATTGAGGTGACAGCCCTATCCGATCAACTCGCTCTCAGCTCGCTCCCAATCACATTTCACTCGATTCAGGGTTATTTTCATAAGTTTTCTTCCTAAATCTTGTACTTCCATCATCAATACACACTTTCTCATCATTTTCTCCATCAAAATCTTACGTTTTCACCATGAAATCACCTGATTTGGACTACTTGAAGGTGATGTCATCACAGTTTCTTATGCAAACGGTTGAATGACATCATCTCATCAAGATTTGTTCAGATCTGAAGGATTTCTACATTATTTTACACAAATCACAACAAGATTAAAAGAGTTGGAAGATGTTTTCACATTTTTTATTCAATCTTTTATACTCTTCTACTTAAAACCGCTGGAATCTAGGCTCATTCAAGCTCTCTACTCATTTCCTAGTCGAGAGTCGGTCTGAAAACGGATTTCCACTGGAGAGACGACCAATTCACGGGTTGAACATGAAACTTCATCAAAAGAACAGTGAGTACGATCGAATGGGGTGATTCCCATCTGATCGGATGAGCTGGTCCTTGATGGGTTTCCGTTGCTTGACACGTCATCACGCCGTCTCCGTTAAAACTTTTAACTTAGAGAATTTTTCAAAGTTTTCAAACAACAGGTTGCCCACTCGAGTGGCCATCCGATCGAATGACCATTCGACCAGGTGGCTTGTCCTTATTAACATTCCTTGGAAATATTTATCAAAACTTCAAAGAATATCACCCTTCAAACGAATAGCCATCCGATCGAAAGGCCATCCGTCCGGATGACCATCCGACCAGATGACTTGACATCTAGAAATATTTGACACTTTCCAAAATGCTACAACGAAAACTTCATAGTTTTAAAACGATTTACAAACACACTCACCCAATCGAATGACCAACCACCCAAATGGTCATCTGTCTGGATGGTCATCCGATCGACTCACCATTCGACACTTCACTCTGTTACACGTTGTTCAATGCTTACACTATCGTTCTATGCTCAGGCCAATCTCCACGCGCTCCCTTCAATCCAAGACAGTGTTTATTTATTAAACACATACTGTGAGTATACTAGAACCCATTTTCTTTTAACGTACTTTTGGGTGTTACATACGTTACCATATCAAATCACATCGAACACACAATGCAAACACTTTTAACGCTAACCGCTCTCGCATGTTATACGTGACTCGATGAATGCTTGTATGTTATGTTTACACAGTGATTGTTTGTCTGACACCTTAGCAACGATAGTACTATAGTTTGGATTCAGTACCTGTAGTGGACATGGGTTGTTAAGGGTTTTACTTCACGTGGTCACAGTGGTGATAATGTGTTACGCATTCTACAACTCGCAGTCATGTCGGTTGCATACTTCATTGTCGACAGCTTACTTGCTTCACATTTCTACGTGTTACATGCTGGTTATGCATAAATGCTTTCGCTATACTATATGCTATGCAAACTTGTGTACTCACCTTTACACTATGTGATTGACTTTATTTTAACGTATGTGACAGGTTGATTAGGATGCTTTGCTTGCTGTGCTATGATGAACAAGCTAGGGAGTCTAGAAACAAACTAAATAAGTTTGTTTTTGAGAACATTATCTGTAATGACTGTTTATGCTTTATATGTTAATGGTATGGGACATTAATGTTAAATATATTGTCACTAATAGTTGTTATGGATTCTCTTGGACAATCTGTTTCGCTCAGTGCCATGCCTCGATGATTCCGCCATCGGTTGGGGTGTGAGACTTTGAACAAATGTATATCATCAAAGATAGGAGGAAATGATCAGATTAATATGAATATTCTAACAATCATGTTCTGTCTCATCACTGGGATAAACATTGACTATGGAACAGAGATATTCAAGCTAATGAGAAGATCAGTTTTGACAATGTTTGGGAGAATTGATTCTCACCTACCTTTTCCCAGATTCTGGTCAATACTTATCTCTGATGCTTTTGCTGAAAGGAATGTTGAAGTTTCTTTATCAGAAAACATATGGAAGACTGAAGTCATTAAACCATGGTGTGCAACTGGTTTCTGGAAATCAGACACCGATGTACCTGTTTGCCAGAAAGCATGATGAATCTGATACCAGAAGAATCACCTTTCAAGGGACAATATTTAGAAATCCTGAACAAAGAACCAGAAAGTGTTGAAGTTTATGACAACACATCCTCAACAGAACATGATGACCAACAGCCAGTGGCACCACTAACAGAGGAAGAAAATCAAATAGTCAGATTGTCAACAGAACCTGAGGAGGATGATGAACATAATCAACAGAGTCAAAGGGATGACCAGCATCATGCAGAGGCATCTTTCATGGCAGAAACAGGTGCACAAAATACTAACCTTAATGAAAACATTGTTGAAAATTCTGATTATGATGAATCCATTGAGGGAAGTTATGTTATACCACCTAGTAAACTTGTTTCTGCTAGTCAAAAAGTGAGTAGTTCCAAGGATCCATTCTCTAAATCAGATGATGAGGAGGAGAATGTGATGGCAACAGGTGGAGATCAGATTGCTGATCAAGGAAACCTGGTTAAGAAAAATCTGAGTTTCTCAACAACTTATGGAGAACCTTTCAAAGAAACGGTTCAAGGATATGAGGAAACCCCGAATGTGAATTTATTTCAACATTCTGGTAAAGAAGTGCAGGTTTAGGCTTATAACCAACCTCACAACTTTACAACAGTAGCAAGTGTGTCTTCTGCTAGAGTTAGAGGGAGAACATTTGTTGTTCCTCCTGTTACCAATCAACCAACCATGTCAACTGAACAACTACGTGAAGAACTAGATAACATAACCAAAGCATGCATTGGAAAGACACCTATAGAAGAAAAGATGGATTTGCTGTTGGAAGAGATCAAATGTCAAAGATCTGATATGATGTCACACCCCAACCGATGGCGGAAACATCGGGGCGCGGCACTGAGCGAAACAGATTGTCCAGGAGAAATCCATAACAACTAATATTACCAAATATTTAACGTTACGTCCCATACCATAACATATCCATCAAAATAATTATTACAGACATAGTATCTCAAAGATAAATAAATTGTTTCGACAACTCAGATTAAATTGTTTGTGGGTTTCTAGACCACCTAAACTTGATTCCATAGCAGCTAGCAAGCAAAAGCATCCTAAACACCTGTCACATACGTTAAAATAAAAGTCAATATACATAGTGTAAAGGTGGGCATACAAGTTTAATAGTATTATAGTAGCGAAAGCGATTTACGCATAACCAGCATGTAACACGTATAAATGTGAAGCGGATAGGTTATCGACAATGAAATATGCACAGACGTGACTGCGAGTTGTAGAATGCGCAACACATATCACCACTGTGACACATGAAGAAAAGCCCTTAACAACCCCTGTCCACGACAGGTGCTGAGTCCAAACTATAGTACTATCGTTGCTAAGGTGTCAGGCAACAATCACTGTGTAAACATAACATACAAGCATTCATCGAATAACACGTATAACATGCGAGAGCGGTTTGCGTATAAAAGTATTTGTGTTGTGTGTCGATTGTGATTTGGTATAAGTAACGTATGTAACACCCAAAAGTGCATAAAGTAAAAAGGGATCGAGTATACTCACAGTTCGTGTTTAGTAACTAAACACAAGCTTGGATTGAAGGGAGCACTGGAGAGTTAGCCTGATCAGAGAACGATAGTGTAAGTGTTGAACAGTGCGTTAATCAGCGTGTCGGAGTGAAATGGGGGACGGATGGTGATCTGGTCAAATGACCGTCTGGTCGGATGGTCATCCTGACGGATGACCATTCGGTCGGATAGTCATTCGTTTGAGAAGGATGTGTTTGTGTATGATTGAACGTTGAAGTTTTCGTTGTAGTATTTTAGAAAATATGAAATGTCTCTACACATTAGGTCGTTCGGTCGGACATGGCCGTCCGCTCGGATGGTGATCCGAGTGGGGACTGTTTCAGTTGAAGTTTTGAAAGTTGGCCAAGTGTTGAAATCACCAGTCGCCGGGTCGAATAGCCGTTCGATCGGATGGCTATCCGATCGGATGGCTGTTCGATCGGGCGACTGTTTTGGGTGAAAACTTTGTAAAATTTGCTAAGTTAAAGATTTTATAGAGACGGCATGACAACGTGCCAATCAACGGAAAGCACACCAAGTCCAACTCATCCACTCGGACGGAATCACCCCGTTCGACCAGACTTAACTGTTCTTGACGAAGTTTCTTGTTCAACCCGTGAATTGGTCATCTCTTCATTAGAAATCCATTCTCAGTCCGGGTCTCCACTGAAGAATGAGTAGTGAATCCGAACAAGTCCAGATTCTAACGGTTTTGAGTGAAAAGTTAAGAATGTTGAAAAAAAGTTTGAATCATTTGAAAGATGTTTAGATTTAGTTGAAAATGATGTAAAAATGTGTAGAAATCTGTTAGATTCGGACCATTCTTGCAGAGATGAAGTCATTCTCCGAAGTTCATAAGAACTCGTGATGACGTCACCATTGAACTGCCCGAAATCAAGTGATTTCATGGTTAAAAGTTGTGATTTGATGGTGAAAATGATGAAGAAGTGTGTAAAGATCATGGAAGTACAAGATTTGAGATGGAAACTTACAAGAATCGCGAGAAATCGAGAGAAAATAGGCTGGGAATGCATGGGTCGGAGGAGAGCTGTCACATCATGAACAGTAATGTGACATGTGAGGTATTTATAGGTGAAGAGGAGAAGAGGCGATGTGGAGTGATTCGGTCGGAGGGCCTTTCGATCGGATGGTCATCCGGATGGATGACCATTCGATCGAAGGGTCATTCGATCGGATGGCTTGAGTGAGTTAGTTTCTGGCTTTCATTTCGTGCGTTGAGCGTTGCGTTGCGTTACATATTAGTTACACAAATAACATAATCAACCTAACAACCATAAAAGTAACTTGTATTTCGGGTTGGGATGCGATGCGATAGAGTTGCGATAGCGTTTGCGAATAACATCCCACAATATATATAAGCACACACAAGTAAAGCACATAATAGCACACACACGTAAAACAATATTCAGAACCTGTAATTCGAATTGCGATGTGATAGCGATGTGATAGCGTTTAGTAGATTAGCGTTTAATTACGTTTATCGCATTGTTACTTCACATATTAATAAATCGTAAAAGAAATTAGCATCAAGCAAAGTATCAATTATCGAGTCAAAGAGTACAAGTAGTAATTAAATTAGAAATGACAGATTTGATTAGCAATCTTTTCTTCCTTTGACTTTGACTTTGCCTTGTACTTTGACTTGTACTTTGACTTCCAAAAGTTGGGTTGTTACATATGAAGACCCTATCAGAAATTGTTGAGGCTATCAGAAAACAGACAGAAAACAACACTATGATTCTGAACAAGCTGCAGCAGTCATAAAAAACCAAAGAAGCAACAGCAGATTTTGAAAAAGCTTTTAAGGAAATTCAAGAAATCAAGTCAAAGGTGGAAGAAGCTATAGTTGTAAAAGACAATACAATTTTTGGAAAAATTCTGGAAGAAATCCATATTTTAAGAGCAAACAACAACAGCCAAGCAGATGCTTTTGAGAAGATGGTGAAGGAATGGTCTACACAACAAAATCAACAAAAGCAGGAGTTCCAAAGGATGCATGAACAAGAGAAGAAAAATGCTCAAACATCAACTAATGTTCAATCATTAATAAAGAGTTTGCAGCTGAATATTGCCAGATTGGCAAAGATAGATGTGCAAGAACTTAGAACTCTTATTCCACAAGAAATACCATCAAAAGTAACAGAAACCACCCAGCAAACACAAACCAAACAGACAGAAGCATCAATTCAATCCAAACCAACACCTATGGGTCCCCCACCAGCAGTGCCAAGGTCAGAAAGACAGAAAAGGTTGACAATGACACCTACAAGAATCGCAACTGAGAGCACTTCCATCCCAAGAGGCCAACCAAAAGTAACCTCTTCTGGTGAAACTGCTTTCAGTGAACAAGTTGTTCATTATGAGAAGAGGAAGTGGGAAGAGTCAGTAACATCATTAAAGAAGCCAAGAACAGAGGTCAGAGAAGATCCTCAGGGAAAGCTGAAAGAGTACACGGTACTGGATGCTGATCAAGACACCATGATGTTTCCTGAACATCACCTGAAGGACTACTATTGGAACAATGAGAAAGATAAACTTGAAAGGCCCCTCACTCCTATAAGTATAAGAATAGTTTATGCAAGACTAAGAAGAGAAAGGACCATTCTACATATGCCTCTCACAAATCCAATATTTAAAATTGACTAAGTAAGCAGTCAGACTCATGCAGGTGAGATCATGGGAACACATGAACAGAATAAATACTCTCTGATCAGAATGGATGATAGTATAACAACAGTTGTGGATAATGATTTGGCTGATGAACTTCATCCCTTAGATATTGTAAAGATGAAATAGCTTGTTGATAAAGAGAAGGGAAATACAAAGTTCAACGGAAGGGCTATTAATAGCATCACTGATGTAGGAAGAAAAGTGTACCAAAGAGCAGCTCAGACAGATTTTAACCTGAGTATCTCATTTGAATTCAGTAAGAAAGTGCACACACCTTCTCCTAACACAACCATTCCAGCTGAACTCATGCCTGAAGCAAGAACAGGAGCCATCTTTGAAATACTTGAACTATCTGTGGCGTTCAAAGATGTTAATGATGAAAGGGCCTTGTTCAGAGTTGATGAAATTTGTAGGTACTCAAATCAAACCTTAAACTACATCAAGGACTGTATGAACAAGAAACAAGATCACCTCAAGAAGAAAGCAAGAAACAATGAACAGCTGAGAAAGAAAATTGAAAACATAATCGAAGAATGGAAGACTGCTAGGGGATGGTATAAAGATCTATACAAACAAACAAACAAGATCATTGACCACAAGAAACAATTGAGAAAGGGTGATGTTTACAGGAGTGGTTTGAAGATTGACTAAGGAAACTTATTAAGTTTTGTGTTTTGTTCGAAAACAATGTTTGTTTTGAACCTGTTTAACTTTTTGTATTTTAGTTGTTTAAAGTTCTTTTGAAGTTTATTTCTGTTTTGACATGAGTTGTCATTTTTCTTACAATACTTAGGGGGAAACTGTTAGGAAACTTTTTATGTAAGTATTGAAGAAAAAGATAATCAGCCTGATCAATAGGAGAAGATAAAGTCCTGAAGGTTAAAACAGCAAGAAGAAACGAGATAGGACACCAGAAATGAACAATACATCTTCCTCATGAATCAGAAGCTGGTCAAGAACAAGAGAAGACTATCAGAAAAGACTATTATGATGGATCTGATGATATTTCTGATGAATATCATCAGATTCTGGTGTAATCTGATCATCAGATTTTCTGATGATTTGTTCATCAGATTTCTGATGAAGTGGTCATCAGAAAATCTGATGAAAGCACTTGTCTGAACAATCACTATCCTGCCACAATTGACGAAGCAAGTTGACACAAATGGTTTCAATGAATATGTCAAAAAGCTACTTTTTGCAGGACAAGTGCATGAATAAACAAATGTTTATTCATGCCCATAACTTTCTATAAATAGAAAGTTCTCCAGCAAAGGACAATGAGTCAAGCCTAACATTTAATACATACTACAAAACTCCATTGCCCTTTCACCACAGAATTTCACAAGTATTCGTTTGTATTAGTTAATAACCTCACAATCACCTTGTAAACCATTTTGTTCCAAAGTGATATAAACTTGAAAATTTTGTAGTTCTTGTTTCTTGAAAGTTTGATTTCTATTTTTGCACACTATTTTCATATCTGTTGAAATCATTTGCCATATTACGAGAAAAGAAAGTTTTTACTCCATCTGGGACCAACAATAACCCTACTCCTAAATTACACCAAAATAATCCCACAACTAAGTCAAAGATGGAATGATAATTACGAATAACAATGATTTTCGACTCATTTAAAACCCTCTGTAATTGATCTATTTGAATGTAACTTAAAATATCTAATAACAAACATGCATATAATGTTTCAAGTAAACTAGGGGTATTTGAGTGTTCGCGTGTTGCACGACATTAGATACTAGTTTCACTTGGTTACGGCTGCGTGATTTTGTTATGCTAATAACTGAGTATCATTAACTTATCACACTGCTTTTAACAAACACAACCATCAAAGAACGCTATGTCCAAGCATACATGTGTCACACCCCGATATTTCCACGTATTTCCGGTGGGCCCGGTGGGGACTATCGTGACGTAGTTGATATCATCATAGTCAATTAATCACAATTTAATGCACAGCGGAAGTGTAAAAGTAATTATACAAACTGAGTTGAAAGTAATTATACAAACTGAGTTGAAAGTATAATAAAATATTACACAACGGATTGTAAGTGGATCCACAGGTGGATCTAAAACAGAAAGAAATATTGTTCAACAGACTTTAAGTATCAAAAGCTTGCAAGACTCTTTACTTAATACTAGGAGTATCCAGCCCATTACGCGTAGTACCTGCACATAATCTTTTTGAAAAATACGTCAGTTTACACTAGTAAATACAATTAACTGACTCTTTTTGAAAACATTTAAGAAAATTGATTTAAATGCACAAGGCACAAATGTTCTTTTATAACTTGGGACAATTATAAAAATAATCTTGTATACAGATTTATAAGTTTGTCGTACGTTCAGGACCCGGGATAGAATCCGGGACAAGATTAATAGACACACCGCATAATATAAACCCACGGCGAGTTATCCTCAACAAGCGGGTATATCTTTTTACATACGCAACTGTCAGGTGTATGCCTACACCCCGTGCTTAAGTTGTGGCCATTTCAAATGAATGAGCCAAGGATATCCAGGACACGGTCATTAACCCCCCAAAGGCTTAGATCAAACAAAACAGATTAAAACGGGTTATCTCAATAATTTAACCACTAATCGATTAAAGATTCAATACCCGACCAAGCGGTAATAATTTACCGTATCCCAAGCCCGTATAAGGGAAAATAAGTTAAAAGTATTTACCTGAACTAAAATATAATTTTATTCTCAGCCGTATATCAAATCAGCAAGTATAAGTAGCTTTTACTGGGCTCCTAATCTGGAACGAATGTTTTAATAACCTATTAGATTCCTAACGGGTCTTATTTAAGTTATAGCTTAGACCGGTTAGTTTTAAAGAAAGGTTTACGGTTCAAAACGCAAGATTAAGTGAAGACCGGATTAGAATGTGATTTAGACCCAACAAGTGTGAAGACTTGTATAAAATGGGTAAACTAAACACATTCTGGATTTTGAAGTAAAAATGATAAGGTTTGACCCGTTTCGGCTAATTTATGAAAACTAGTTATATAAACCGTACCGAACGCGTATTTGCATAACGGGTAACCGAATGTGTCATGTACAAGTTCCACAAGTTAATATTCTTTAAATATGACATGATATCAGTAGGATATCTCACATTATTCCCAAAACGAATTTAAAACCAATTTAAGCCCCATAAGGGTATTTTGGTCATTTTAGTGTTTATAAAAGAGGTTAAATATTAAACTGAGGTTCTGGTCCAAAAATATCAGTAAAAACATTTATTTTAACAAGTTACATCAGCAAGATATCATACTTATGTGAAATTTATCATTTATGGTCAAACTATGCACCGTATGGGCATTTTGGTCATTTCACACATGCTTTAAGGGTCAAATTTGGAAATCTGAGTTCAAGACTTTTACTTACTATTAAAGTATAAAAAATTTGCTTATAACATCAGTAGTAAATAAGTCTTAGGCGTTAAATATGGTTTTAAACCATACTATGCGCTTAATAAGCGTAAAAGTCGGTATTTGACGATATTTGAAATGTTTATAAAATTTTGAAGTTTTGATCAGTCTCTAAAGCTTAAAATATTTTATTTAAAATATGAAATCAGTAGGAAAAGGTTTGGTATCAAAATGATATGTAAAACTCATTTTATCAATGAAAAGGGCAATTTCGTCAATTACCGAATTTATGCTAAAACTCTATAATATGATCAGTATAAAATTTGAAAAAAATTTCCAAAAATTCCTAAATATTATTTTATAACAGTGGGTAGCAAGTTTGGTGTCAAAAATTGGGTTTAAAAATGATCTATAGCAAAAATGCCATTTAATTAACAAAAAGCTTAGTTTTACGATATCTTGCATATCTTTCATTTTAGACCATAGACTGATGTCAAATTTTTAGGACATGCTTATAAATCAGTGATAAATATTTTTGTCCTCTCGCATTTTAAAAAATCTCGTTTTTATATCAAAAGGGCATAACGGTCAACTCTTAAACATTTAACGGAAACATGCAATGAACTAGGATTTCTATGGAACCATGTTGTATAACCTCAGAGGGTTATACTAACATATAATATGGTCCTAAAGAAACCCTAAGACATATCTAAACTAAGCTAAATCGGGTCAGAACTGAAAGTCAAAGAAAAAGTCTACTTTTGCGACTTTCGGTTGCGAACCGAACCTAAACTCAGAATTGTCGGGTTGAACATGCCTAGACATGTTCTTATATTATTTACCAAGTTATTTAAGTGTTAAAACATGTTCCATAACTTCAACATTATCAGTTATGAATTATTTTGCAAAAACTGACTCGTTTGACTTTTTGTTAAGAAGTTTGACCCGACAATTGACTGAGATAACGTGATAATTCGGAGGTGCCCTTTTAAGGGTTTAACACCTACATAATTACCAACACATAGCCACTTTCAATTCGAATAATGGCGGGACCGTTAGTGATTAATCACCAAGTCAAAGCTTAATTACGCTAACTTTGACATTCGGTCATTACACTAATGAAAACTTAATTACAGAGGCTAAGAGCACTTACAAGAGTCCTTAGCACGAAAATTTATACTAAGAGAGCTTCCTTCCAAGGTAGGATGCTCCAGAGAATGAGTTTGAAAGCTCCAAAGCTTGAGAGTAAGTTTAAGAGTATGAAAATTGAACTTGCAAGTGAGAATGCTGGCCAATCTTCACCTATTTATACTACTAGAGGTTGCCACCAGATCATTACAGGTGTTAGGGCTCTTATCTGATGATCACAGGTGTCCAAAATGGTTTTTAAAACCATCAAACAGTCCATAGAATCGAATCAAAACATGCAATAGTGAAGGAAATGGCAGAACCTGCACTTGTGCACATTTTCTGCCCAGGTCATGCCGTCGCGTCGCGCGACGGAAAAGGGACATATGTGTGGCGCGACGCCACAGGTGGGTTACCAGCCAAACAGGTTTCAAACTTGACAGTTTCACCCCATGAACCTTATAAAACGTAATAATTTCCATTTCAAGCATATTTAACCCATATAATTTATATTTGTGTGATCCTTAGAGTATAACCAAAATTCGTTAGGTCCGGTTTCGTTAAACGATAACCGAAAACACAAGTTTTGCCTCGTTGACGCTTTTAACCCTTAAATCACGAAAGTTAACATATTTATCTCAAACGACATCGAAACCTTGTGAAATTTTCGTCACTTGTTCTTGGGAGTATAATTAATCGTTACAAAGCTCTAGGTTCATTAAAAGGTCACTCAGAGGTATTAATTCAACATGTTGACACATTTAACCCTCGAGTCTTGTAAACTTTCACTTTCTTCCACAAACGGCTTCGTACGCTTCAAAATTATTCGTTTAAGGGTATAAGCATCATGTAGGTTCGTTGAAAGGAAAATTTTTAAATGTTGACACTTTGGATCCTTCTACACACATACTTTCTTCGTTTGTCAACTTTAGTCCCTTGAAATCACTTCGTTACACGTTTAAAGATCATGACACGTGTCGTTACTATATTGGACATGATTTTCTGAGGTGTTACAACATGTTAGCGTTATTCACATTCAACCATTAATTACATGTTTTAGAAGTCTGATGTGGCTTGCGGCTTCTATATGCAACTTGTAATTAGTAGGCGCTCAACATCATTTCTACAAAAGGAATTAGTTGACTGTATCCATTTAAAAAAAAATCTTTTGCGCAAAAAAACTGAAAAACAAATAAAAACATAGAGAAAGTGTTATAGGACCTGATCACCTCGTACTTCATCGAAGAACAGATCAAGAACGAAAGTTGGGGCTCGAAGACGATTAGATATCGTCCTAGTCTTAACCATAAATGATGTCGACCAGGGATAGCGGATGTTGCTTTTAGGACTCCGTTGGCACCTTATGAGAAATCAAAGTTTTTGGGTTCCAGGGGGAGTATGGTCGCAAGACTGAAACTTAAAGGAATTGACGGAAAGACACCAACAGGAGTGGAGCTTGCGACTTAATTTGAAAGCAGCAAAGCATTAAAAATTATGTTGTTGAATTGTAAAAATTTTGACCTTCCTTATTATTTTATGGTCTGTGTAAGTTGATTAAAGCTTTGACTATTTTAATATAAGAAGAGAAAGACTAAATATTACTGACCATTTACTAGATAGGGTGTAAAGAGAAATTATGTGATGAGAAAACCCGATTTAAGACTGTGGGGTATGGGGTGGGGGTTTGGGCGTGGGTTGGCTGAAAATGCCCAAGCCACCACCCCGGGTGGGCTTGGGTTTGGGCGTGGCCCAAGGGGCGGGAGTATAAAGCCGGGCGTGGGGCGGGGCTACGAGACTGACTTAGCGGGATGTGATTGGCCAACAAAACTAGTCGTTTGGGCTAGCCGTTGGGCATTTAAAAAAAAAACTTTTTTCCTTTATAAATACCTTACCATATTTAATCTTTTTCTCACACAATATCAAACACATAAAACACAATCTTGCCATGAGTTCTTCAAGTTCAAGTGAATCGTCATCATCATTTGACGATGGTGCGGAAATATTTCTACAAACGATCGCGACGGTGGTGAAAGCTATTGTGGAAGACGATGAGGAAGAGACTCCGCAACCTAAACGGAGGAGGTACATCGCTCGTGAACGGCACACCGCTAACAATTTGTATGATGAAAAAATGTTTAGGCGTCGTTTTCGTATGAGTAGAAACTTATTTTTAAGGATATCTAGAGATCTTGAGGAGAAGTATGTTTATTTCCAACAAAAACCGGATGTAACAGGTCAATTAGGATTTAGTACGTGGCAAAAGGTCACGGCCGCACTTAGACAGTTAGCGTACGACAATAGTTCGGACATTATGGATGACTATTTAAAAATGTCTGCACGTGTAGCTAGAGAAAGTCTTCACAACTTTTGTTCGTGTATTTTAGAACTTTATAGGAAAAGATATTTGAGGAAGCCCTCGTTCAGTGACATGCAACAAATATTGGAACATCACGCCGATTATCATGGGCTACCTGGGATGCTAGGTAGTTTAGATTGTATGAAATGGCCTTGGGAACTTTGTCTAACCGCATGGCAATGCGCTCACACGAGTGGATTTCATGGGATGCCAGACATCATGTTTGAAGCGGTTGCATCCCAAGATCTTTGGATATGGCATGCGTTCTTCGGTATGCCAGGTTCACATAATGATATTACCATCATAAACCACTCGCCCCTTTTCAATGATCGGGTAAATGGTATAGGACCCAAATGAACTTTCTTTGTAAACGGGGTTGAGTACGTGTAAGGGACCTAGTTGATGGGATTTACCCAGAGTGGGGGGTTTTAGTAAAATCGTTCACAAGACACGGTACCATAGATCCAAAGAGATTAAAGTTTAACAGGGTCCAAATGGCTGCACGTAAAGACATCGAGCGAGCATTCGGTGTTTTGAAAAAAAGGTGGCGAATATTGGCAATGCCTTGTCGACTATGGGACAAGGATCAGATTGGAAACGTGATGTACGCATGTATCATTCTTCACAACATGATTTTGGAGGATGAAGGTAGAGCGGTCGTTACCTACTATGATGACGATAACTCCTAACCAGGTAACGTAACAGTTACAGACGAAGATAAAACGTCAAATGAATTTTTGATCAAGTCAAGGGATATACATCACAACCTTCGGTCTGATTTAGTGGATCATGTTTCAACGATTCCTAGGTTTGAAACCGACGAAGACGACAAAGAATGATTGTTTTTTATTTTGATAATTATTATGTATGTTTATATAGTTTTTAATATATATTAAAAAAAATTGATGTGGCTTGGCCACGCCAGCCCAGCCACACCCACCATACCCCCTACAACCTGGGTTTGTGTATTAAGTGCCCCCTAATCCACGTGTCAACTCTTGCCCCAAACCCCCGCTCCACCATACCCCACGGTCTAAATATGTAATGCACTCACAATAAAGTCATAATCCCCTTCTCTGTACACAAAACTGCTACATCATGCTTTGGGACATCAACCCTCATCTTCATCCGACATCCTCCCCAGTTTGGGTTAGAGTATTACAACCCATACGAGCTGTCACCACCATATCTTAATCACTGCCTCCAACACCACAGGGCTCCACATGAGTGTGTTGGCAGACATGAAAATGAGAGTGTGAAGAGGACCCCATTTTTGAACCCACAAGGCCATAGATTTTCCATTAAATAAACGGAAACACAAATTAAAGGCATACATTTATAACTATCAACAACTTTGACCGAAACATTAATTAATTCTTGAGTTAATTGCCAAAATCATCCCTGAGGTTTGGGTAGGTTTGTTTTTTTCGTTCAAAATGACACTTTTGTACCAAATTGCCCCCAACGTTTGTAACTTTTTGCCATTTTCTCCAAACCACAAACTTAGTTTATTTTTTCTGTTAAGTTGAGGATATTTGGATGAAACTGGAAAATATAAAACCACAAGGACGATTTTGACAATTTACTCAAACTCGTTTAAATTTCTTTTATTTAATTAATTTTGTTAAATATATAATAAAAATGAATATACATGCAATTTTTATATGAAAAAATAATAGCTTTGTCACATAATTTTTATAAATTTTCATCCAACCACTAACTAAGTTAATTTTTCTATTAAGGCAAAGGATGTTTATAAACTAAGTCAGAAATTAATTTCTAATTTTTTATATAGATCAGTTTTATAAAAATAAAATCTACTTAAACCTCTAAATTTTATAAAACTAAAATGCTAGTGACCTTATTGAAAAAGGTTAAATAAAAAAATCTTATCATATGTACCAAGTTTGTAATTCATCTTCTACTCTTTTAAATTCACTCCTAAGGAAAAACAGAAGTCAGTGTCCCCCCCCCCCCTCCATCAAACAACGTATTGTTACCAAATCTTAAAATTACCCACCAAATTGTAATTATAATGCTATGAACCAAAAGTTTCTTTACTCAAGCAACTCAGAATAAGTATTAGGGGAGTGGGGCTGGTCACTAGTGATAGAATTCTATCACTCCCAATATCCAATCAACTCATGCCATGTCATCACCCACTATTCTATCACTAGTGATAGAATTGTAGTGGCGGTGGTCACTAGTGATAGAATTCTATCACTCCCAAATTTTTTTAATTTTTATTTTAAAATTAGAAATTAACAATAAAACACTAAATTATAAATTTCATTAAAATTATAAAATAAATTACATAGCAAAATAAAAAACAACTAAACTTTGGAAAAAAAAACTTAAATTAAACGGGTGGCATCTCCCAACCCCACTTTGCACAAATCTCGCGCTTTTGTTGAATTACAATTGACTTAAACGGTTCGTCGAGATGGGCGTGCTTTTCACACAAGATTTTTAAATCATTTTGTCTTTCAACCATTTTCAAGTGTCCCATGTACGCCTGCTCGCGTTCAACTTTTACGGACATAATTTTGTCTTTTCTTTGTTCGGCTTTCTTGTATTGCGTCATTTTCTCCTCTTCGGTTCTGAATATCGACTCCGCCACCGCTTCCTTTCCTTTGCTTGACGATTCACCACTTTTCTTGCGTCGTGGCCTTGTAGGTGTATCTTCTTCAACGGGGTCGTCAACGGGTTGATCGGGTTCGTCAAGGGGGTCGTCGTTTAAGTTTATTTGGGGCAAGTTATCCGACGCGGAAGTCGTGTAGTTCCCCGAATCGGATGTCTTTGATCTTTTCGGACCTCCTCGTTTTTTTGGAGTCGTAGGACCACGCATGTCAACCAACTCAACCGGGACCCACTTCGGGTGATTTCTTGCAACTTCTCATGCCGCCACGTCTGGAAAACTCCTCTTTTGTAGAGATCGCAATACTCTTCGGTGGCTTGTCGCATGATTGTCGCCTCGCTCGCTTCACTTTGTGGATTTCGGTTCTACAAAAAATATAAAAGGTTATGTATTTTAAAAAAAAAATCTTGTTTTCTGTTTTAAAAAAAAAACTGTTTTCTGTTTTTTTTTAAATAAACTGTTTTGCTGTTTTTTTTTAAATAAAATGGTTTCTGTTTTTTATAAAAAAAATTGTTTTCTGTTTTTTTAATAAACTGTTTTCTGTTTTTTTTTAAATCAAAACTGTTTCTGTTTAAAAAAAACGGTTTTCTGCATTTAAAAAAACTGTTTCTGTTTTTTTTTTTATAAAACTGTTTCTGTTTTTTTTATAAAACTGTTTCTGTTTTTTTTTATAAAACTGTTTCTGTTTTTTTTTAAATAAAAACTGTTTCTGTTTTAAAAAAAAAAAAACAGTTTTCTGCATTTAAAAAAAACTGTATTTTTTTTAAAATAAGAGTTTATAAAAAAGATTTAAACTTTATAAAAAACATACATTTTGAATGAAACAAGCGATGAACTTACTAATTTTCCCGTTCAAATCCGTCCATTTCGACGTCATTTGGTCCATGTTTCGTTGCTTTGCACCGGTAAGTCGGATAAAATGATTAATGACCCGTCTCCAAAACGTATCATTTCTTTGCTCGTTGGCATGTTTCTTGTTCTCGGAGATGTGCAAGTACGCCTTCACCAAGGTCACCTCCTCCTCGCTCTTCCAATGTTGTCGGACGGTTGGGACAATTTCTTGAACGTCATCATTTCTTCTTCCTCTTCCTCTTCTTCTTTTTCTTCTTCTTGTTGTTCTTGAACGTAATCATCATCTTCATCGTCGTCAATGTTCACGATACGCGTTTGCAAATTGACGGATGAGGGTGTTGTCTTCTAGTAGTGGGTCGAGTGTGTGGGGTTGGGTTTGAAAGTTTTGAAACGATTGGGGTTGAAATTGGTGAGGTTGAAACGGTGGAACGAACGGTTGGTTTTGATACGTTTGCGATTGAAAGGGTGGATATTGTTGGGTTTGAAAGGGTGGGACTTGCTCGGCTTCGTCTTGCAACCTAAAGCGCGTCGGCTCGCCAAGATTCGCTCGAACCTTGGGTCTTACGGGATTTTTCTTCGTACCCGAACCTCTTTTTTTCGAACCCCCACCTCTCTTGCTTGAACCTTCCATGTTTCTTGTAAAATTTTTTAGTTGAATTGAAGAATTTTTGAGTTGAATTGGATAGTTTTTGAGTTAAATTGGAGAGTTTTTTTATTAAGTGGGGGAATTATTTGGATTTTATATAAAAAAACCCTCAAACCATTAAATTCCAAACGGCCAATTTTGTTCCAACGGTCAAAAATCAAACGGATAATATTCGAAATCAACACGTGATATTCTCCACTCGTTGAAAATTTCACGCGTGATCAAGTGGGAGGCGGCGGTGTTCGTGAACTTTCCACGCGTGGTGGGACGGCCATAACGGACCGCCCCCACTCCCCTTAGTTAGTTACCCTCATAATCTTAATTAAATAAATATTTTATTTCTACCAACATATTTCCTACGTGCTCAACACATTTAAAAAGTATGCAACGTTTTACAATTTTTTTTTCTATCTCTGCAACTGATAAATACTAAAAGTTGTAATCGATTGTTATGTGTTGCACACCAATGACGTTTTCTCTTTATAAAACTGATTTATATAAAAAAGCTGTAAATTAATTTCTGTCTTAATTTATAAAATTTAAAACATCCTTCACCGTAACAGAAAAAATAAACTAAGTTAGTGATTTGGACGAAAATTTATAAAAATTATGTAACAAAACTATTAATTTTTTTTTCTAAAAATTCCATGTATATTCTTTTTTTATTATATATGTAACAAAAATAATAAAAAAAAAGAAATTAAAAAGGGTTTGAGTAAATTGCCAAAATCGTCCCTGTGGTTTTATATTTGCCAGTTTCATCCAAATATCCTCAACTTAACAGAAAAAATAAACTAAGTTAGTGGTTTGGATGAAAATGACAAAAAGTTACAAATGTTGGGGGCAATTTGGTACAAAAGTGTCATTTTGAACGAAAATGGCAAACGTGCCCAAACCTCAAGGACGATTTTGGCAATTAACTCTTAATTCTTTAATACAAAACTCGGGGTGTATGTGGTAATCATTTTTTGAACGATAAATCTGGATCACTAACGGATTACTGGAGTATCATCGTGTCATCAGCGAAACCATCCAATCATCTTCATCTCCACTAGGTATAATGCCTATTGTAAGTGGTAATCTAACGCATTATTCAAGTAGCTTGCCATTTCATAAACCAAGATAACAAGGACGATGTGAGGATTATATTGTAACCTGTGTGTGGTATTGAAGTCATTAAAATTCACATTCAATATTGAATGAGTAAACTGCCATTTTTGTCCCTGTGGTTTGGTCACTTTTGGCACTTTAGTCCAAAACTCAAACTTTTTGCATCTGGGTCCCTGTGGTTTCAGTTTTATTGCCATTTTGGTCCAAAAATGAAATCAGGTTACATTTGTCTTATAAAATCCTCCTATTTTGTCCTTTTTCGCTAGGGCAAAATGGTCATTTCTTTTTTATAAGAGTTAATTGCCAAAATTGTCCCTGAGGTTTGGTCACGTTTGACATTTTCGTCCAAAATGATACTTTTGTACCAAATTGCCCCCAACGTTTGAAACTTTTTGCCATTTTCATCCAAACCACTAACTTAGTTTATTTTTTCTGTTAAGTTGAGAATATATGGATGAAACTAGCAAATATAAAACCACAGGGACGATTTTGGCAATTTACTCAAACTCTTTTAAATTTTTTTTATTTAACTAATTTTGTTACATATATAATAAAAAAGAATATACATGCAATTTTTATATGAAAAAATAATAGTTTTGTCACATAATTTTTATTAATTTTCATCCAACCACTAACTAAGTTAATTTTTCTATTAAGGCGAAGGATGTTTATAAACTAAGACAGAAATTAATTTCTAATTTTTTGTATAGATCAATTTTATAAAAATAAAATCTACTTAAACCTCTAAATTTTATAAAACTAAAATACCAGCGACCTTATTGAAAAAGGTCAAATAAAAAAATCTTTTCATATGTACTAAGTTTGTAATTCATTTTCTACTCTTTTAAATTCGCTTCTAAGGAAAAAAAAAAGCCAGTGCCCTCCCCCCTTCTATTAAATAACGTATCGTTACCAAACCTTAAAATCACCCACCAAATTATAATTATAATGCTATGAACCAAAAGTTTCTTTACTCAAGCCACTCAGAATAAGTACTAGTTAGTTACCCTCATAATCTTAATAAATAAATATTTTATTTCTACCAACATATTTCCTAGGTGCTCAACACATTTAAAAAATATGTAACGTTTTAATTTTTTTTCTATCTCTAAAATTGATAAATACTAAAAGTTGTAATCGATTGTTATGTGTTGCACACCAATGACGTTTTCTCTTTATAAAACTGATTTATATAAAGAAGCTGTAAATTAATTTTTGTCTTAATTTATAAAATTTAAAACAACCTTCACCTTAACAGAAAAAATAAACTGAGTTAGTGATTCAAATGAAAATTTATAAAAATTATGTGACAAAACTATTAATTTTTTTTCTAAAAACTCCATGTATATTCTTTTTTATTATATATGTAACAAAAATAATTAAATAAAAGAAATTAAAAAGGGTTTGAGTAAATTGCCAAAATCGTCCCTGTGGTTTTATATTTGCCAGTTTCATCCAAATATCCTCAACTTAACAGAAAAAATAAACTAAGTTAGTGGTTTGGATGAAAATGGCAAAAAGTTACAAACGTTGGGGGCAATTTGGTACAAAAGTATCATTTGGGACGAAAATGGAAAACGTGACCAAACCTCAGGGACGATTTTGGCAATTAACTCTTTTTATAAATAAATACCATATTTTATAAGACAAATATGACCTGATTTGCCCCTGAGGAAAATGACAAAATTCCAGGATTTTATAAGACAAATATGACCTGATTTCATTTTTGGACCAAAATGGCAATAAAACTGAAACCACAGGGACCCAGATGCAAAAGATTTGAGTTTTGGACTAAAATGACAAAAGTAACCAAACCTTAGAGACCAAAATGGCAGTTTACTCATATTGAATGCTAAAATTTCACCTCAAAGCATGGAAAACAACAAATATTACTTTTTCATGCAAAATATGATTTTCCTCATTTGATAATGAGAATACAATTATCCGAACCCCTAGCCCAGTTGGTCCCATGTGGTGGGGTTGGGCCGGTTCCTCCTTGGAGGTCACCGGTTCGATCCACGGCTACGGCGTTATGGGGGGAGGACGTCCCAATGATGGATCGTTCCTATCGAGGCATGGTGCGGTCCTGAGGGCAACCCGGTTTTCATCCAGCTGTTACCCCAGCGAGTCTCTCGTGTGGGGGCAGTATGGTTTCCGGGCGAAGGTCAGTCAGAGCGGCAGCCGGGGCCCGATAGAACATCGCGTCTGCGAAAGCTGGGCTGACGGGTAACCGTCCTTGACGGAAACCCGGTGACCAATGGTCCATGTACATAGTGAAAGTCACCCATAAAAAAAAAGATAATGAGAATACAATTCTCACATCGTAATTATGGTGTGTAATAAGTATTTGACTAAAAATAGTTGAAGTGTCTGCCACACAATTTTGATTTCCAAGCATGAAATGATATTTTGGGTGAAGTTGATGGAGGGCAATGACTATCTACCTTTTCAAATACGATTTAAATCGTTCCAAGATTATATGTTTCAATATTTGTAGAAATAATGAGCACACACAGAGTAATAACAACAGATTGAAAAAAAAGTTCAAATCTAAATAAATGTTACTAGTGTCAATGACCTCCAGCTCAAGTGGTAGGAGGACTTGAGTTCTTCTGTGAAGACTCAAGTTTGATTCCCATTTGGTGCAAAAAAAAAAGAGTGAGGCACTGATGGGTAATGATAGGAGACCCAGGGAAACCTGGGTTCGATTCTTGAGCCAAACAGGTTTTACCGGTAATTTCACCGTCGTGCCTACGGGCGGGTGGGTTACCAGGTTTTCCCCGGAAATGGTGGTGGATGACTGGGTTACTCTCGGAGTACTCCGTTTCTCCAGCGGGTGCTCCGAGAGTACTCGGGATTAATTTGTTGGCCGTTCAAAAAAAAAATGTTACTAGTGATAGATGATGCTTTATTTACATGTTTAATTGTATACATAAACATCTATGGAATTGGGATTGAATTAAAACATAACAATTATATACATAGTTACTTAATAATAAGATGATATCTTATGAAATAAGATAATGCTCTAGTTTAGTTACTTTAAATGCCTAATTCATTTGAAACTGCATGTGCAAGTTTTATGCATAAAATATTGTAGCTAACTTACAAACAAACTGAAAAATTGTGAATTGGTGATGCACACTTAAGGAGTTAAAGATCCTTTGTTCAAACACTAATCAAGTTGGATGGATAAGGTTGATGTTTAGATGAAATCTAGTTTGTCACTGATTGATTGCTGAATGAAATCTAGCTTCTTATTGAAATGTTGGATGAAATCTAACATCTTATTAATCGTTCTAGATTTCATTTTGACTCCTTTACACCTTTTTTACTTCTTAGTCATAAGTTGGTGATTAAAAGAGACTATTTTCTTTTTCGGGATTTAGCTAGTGGAAATACTTGAGAAATAAGAACATTAACAAAATCTCTAATCCAATTACAAAATTTTAGTTGAATTTATAGTGACGGTAGATATGCGAACCCAATTTTTTAATTAACAAATAATATTTTAGTAAAAAAAAAAAAAATTCAACAAAAGGATATGGTTTCTGCCTAAGATCATGTGTCATGTAACATGATAATTCTTACGGCCTAGAAGCCAAACAAAAAAAAAAGAAATTCACACCCAGTTAAATAGTGAGCAAATGAAATCCTTTTACTAACCATAATTCATGTTAAACGATAGTGAGTGGAATCACCCTTTGCCTAAATACATCTTATTGCATGTTTTTCGCAATCATTATTACTTACCATAACACAAGGTCTCTAGATAAAAAAGCACACGTTTTACGGTGTAATTTGTTTTGTTTTATTATTTTGTATGTTAACATATTTTATTTTGAAAATGAAAATGTTTTGTAGACTTTCACACACATATATATGGCTTATAGTGACAATCTCTTAGAACATTAGATCTATTAGATATTTCCTTTACGTGATAACATTTTCGTAGTTAACGTAAAGAACAAATTGTATCCACCAATGGATCGTTATATATGAATATGGCGAATACATGTGTTACATGACTAAACTAATAGTCTATATGTATGTGCTCAAAATGTATTACGGGGTAAATTAAGTTTTGGCACAAAATTAATCCTTAATTACAACATATTTTCAATTATTTCTTTTCATTAAGCAGAACCTACAAGTTCACAAGTTAAAAATGATACACACATATGCATATAATCCAAAATATCACGTTTTCAATTTCATAAGTCACTATCAATAACTTCAAATTGTATATTAGAGAGTGATGATTTTGTACCTATATTAAAAACATTCAAATTATGTTCACATGTTCTAAAATAAGTACACGACGAAATAACTAGCACCTCACACTTGTCACTTGCTGCCCATGGTTTTATATGCCTGTAAACTAGCTAAAATGTCATACATGCCTAACGACATAATATGTGAATAGGATATGAACTCGTGTTAATAGAAAACCACACAAAACCTTAGCTATAACTAAATCGTTTTCATCTATCGAAAACCAATCGTTAGAGATATTATACATGGTAAATATATTAGTATTGTTTGTAATGGGGTTAAGTGAGTTAAATACTGAACTCACCTGTATTCAAACTTGGATAAAAAAAAAATATACGTGTCAATTTAGTTGATTTCTAGCGAGTTTTATGGCAATTTGAAAAGTTCTACCTCCACTTCTTATGTCACATTTGCTTACTCATATGCTGATATGCATGAACACAGATAGATCGTAACCTAAGAAACGTAAGAAATTAGGTCAAACAAACACCGATTAAACTCATTTCTAGTAGTGTTGAAACTGGCTCATTGAACCATAATCAAATATTTAGGGTTTAGAGTTTAACTTGTATAGTTTAGCCTAGTCTCATTTAACCGGGGGGGGGGGGGGGGGGGGAGGAAAATGAATTAAGAGAGAAAAGGAAGGAAAAGATGTGATTTTTTTGTTCCCGAGTTGAATGAAAAGTAAAGGAAAAGAGAAAAAATCAAACATTTTATGTGTTCCCGAGTTAGGAGGAAAAGAAAAGAAATGAACAATTTTACCATTTTACCCATTATAACAAGGATTAGATATGAGGGTAATTTAGTAATTGATAAGATTTTCTCTCCTAATCTCCCCGATTTGGAAGGATAAATATTAGTACAAATTTTCTTCCCTTTTCCCTCATTTCCCTTCCCCTTCTATCCATAAAAATCTCGGGAACATAGTTTTTTCATATTTTCATCTCTTTTCTTTCTGGTTCCCCTGTTAAATGAGACTCGGGAATAGAGTGTAAGGTTTATGGTTTAATTTTTAGGGTTTGCAATTTAGATTTTAGGTTTAGGGCTTGGAATTAGGGTTTAGGGTTAAGGAGTTAGGGTTCGACGAGTCAGTTACAACGATGCTCCATTGAGGTTAATCGAAGTTCGTTTGACCCGTTTCCTACGTACATTTCTTAGGTTTAGTATGAGAGAGTTCTTCCCCTCTCTCTATACATCGACATACACACGCACAATAACAAGGTTTTTAATTTCTCATTCTTTTAATAAATCAACTTTCAAACATGTCCAACTTTGGTCCCTTAGTTTATTTAGTGGTTTTGTTTGGTCACAAACTTCCTTCCCTACTATTTAACTTGTATTTTAAATCCCATAGTTGAGGATTTGTTTTTGCGAACATAAGGGTTTGTTTATGAGTATGATTTTAGTGAGCGTAAATGTGTAAAATGTTAATTGATAAGACATGTAAAATTAAGAAAAGAAAAAACTTAGTGCACCGATGAAGAGGAAGAAACTTAAAATAGAAATCATTTTGTGTGGATTGGCGACGGATTTAGGGCATGAATACGGTTCCCGGTGACCGACTGGGCCGTGGACTTTACATTTGATGTCAGCCCATTAAAGTAAGCCATTAAAAATTTATGGTGACACAATTAAAGGAACAAATAAAATCGATTCAAGTGTTTCTTAAATTTCACACCAACTTTACATACGTATATGAAGTATAATATATGGCCTAATTTATAACCTTGTAAGCTGTTCAATTTGTAATAACGCAGATAAGTGGATATAACATTTTGTTTAGTAATATTAAAAATAATTAAGCAAGATTATCAATGTTAAGATAATGTAGCAGCATTAAATACGTAAATAAATAAAAACCATGTCAACCCACGAATACACATGCGTGTTTAGGTCCGGGTTCACGTAAAGTTTCAGGATTCAAGTGATACGGCTTAGAATTGGACGAGCTCAAGATTGATAACAATGGTTGAACTCAATTAACGTTCAGGTAGCTAAGGAATTGAATTAGCTTCCGAGAAGTCGTAATGGCAGTTGATAGGAAGATTGAGAAGAATTTGTTATTATTTTCCAAAGATCCCTACACTATTACAACTTGACACTTTTATACTCAACTTCACAACTAACCTTCCAACAACTAACCTTTCAACTAACTCCCTATCTCACAACAACTCTTACACAACCTGTCATTTTCTAACTAACTATTACCACTCGATTAGTTCGTATCAATACCCTCCTGTTAAGATGATTCTTGACCCCAAGGATCAAAGTTAGGGAATTTTTGCATTAACACTGCTGCATCTTCCCATGTAGCATTTTCTGGCCCAACATTTTTCCATTTGATTAACCAATGAACAACCATCCTGTTGAACCTTTTAAGAACCTTTGAATCCACCACACTTTCAGGTTCTAATGCAGTAGGGTCAACTCCTCCATCCTCCATCACTGACATAGAATTAGGTGGTGGTCCATAGTATTTCTTCAGCATTGAAACATGCACAGTAGGATGGATAGAAGATCCATCTGGTAACTGCAATGTATATGCCATCTCACCAACTTTGGACAGTATCATATACGGACCAAAATACTTTGCTGCTAACTTTTGATTTGACCTTTGTGCCACCGACTGCTGCCTATAAGACTGCAACTTCAGGTATACCCAATCACCTACTAAGAAACTTCTTTCAGTTCTGGGGCCGTCAGCCAATTGCTTCATACGATGTTGAGCTTGCACCAAGTTATATTTAAGAATGTTAATGACTTCCTCACGAATCATTAAACTTCTATCCACTGCTTCCACATTACTCTCACCAGGAATATAAGGTAAATGTACAGGAGGTGGTTGACCATATATGACTTCAAAAGGTGTGCACTTTATAGCAGATTGGTAAGTAGTGTTATACCAATATTCTGCCAAAGGCAACCACTTAGCCCATTCATTTGGTTTTTCAAAACACATGCACCTCAAATAATTTTCTAAGCATCTGTTCAATACCTCCGTTTGCCCATATGTCTGGGGATGATATGAACTTGACATCTTTTGTTCCACCCCTTGTAACACCAACAGTTCCTTCCAAAAATTACTAATGAATATTTTGTCTCTATCTGACACAATTGACCTAGGTGGTCCATGCAGCCTATAGATGTGATCTAAGTATAACTGAGCCACATCCACTGCTGTAAAAGGATGGTGTAAAGCTATAAAGTGTGCTCCCTTACTTAACCTATCTACCACCACCAACACAGCCTCTTTACCATTGGATTTAGGTAAGCCTTCCACAAAATCCATTGCAATATCCTCCCATACCCCTTTTGGAATAGGTAAGGGTTGTAGCATTCCTGGATAAGCTATCGTCTCAGATTTACACTGCTGACATGTTGTACAATGCTTCACATAGTTTATCACATCCTTTTTGAGCTTTGGCCAATAAAACAGTCTGGTAATCCTATTTGCAGTAGCATGAATGCCAGAATGACCCCCTTGTACTGAAGCATGCATCCACTTCAATATTTGTTGTTTCAAAGTTTCTGAATTACCAATGACTAATTTACCCTTCCTTCTTAATTCCCCATTCTTCCAACTATATTGACTGTGAGACAAAGGATCTTTCTTCAAATCTTGAATAATGCCTACTAAGTCAGCATCTTGTTGCCACCTTTCTTTAATTGCTTCCCAAATGTCTGTATGGACTGAAGAGGCTGCTAGTTGTAAAACTTCTCCATGTGTGACTCTCGATAAGGCATCAGCCACCTTATTTTCAACCCCCTTCTTGTACATAATATCAAAGCTAAACCCCATTAACTTCGATAACCACTTCTGTTGGAAAGGAGTAGAAATCTTACTATCCAACAAATATTTAAAGCTATGTTGATCAGTTTTTATGACAACATGATTATGAGCTAAATAAGGCTGCCACTTTTGCACTGCATGTATGACTGCTAACAACTCCTTCTCATAAGTAGACAAGGCCATATGTCTGGGAGACAATGCTTTGCTGATGTAGGCAATAGGGTGACCTTTCTGCATCAGGACTGCCCCAATTCCATACCCTGAAGCATCAGTTTCTACCACAAAAGTTTCTTTGAAATCTGGTAATGCTAGCACAGGAGGTTGACTCATACTGACTTTCAACTGTTCAAAAGCCTGTTGAGCCATGCTAGACCATTTAAAAGAATCTTTTTTAAGTAATTGTGTTAATGGCTTAGTAATGGTACCATACCCTTTCACAAACCTCCTATAATATCCTGTAAGACCCAAGAATCCCCTTAATTCCTTGACATTAGTTGGTACAGGCCACCTTTGAATGGCTGACACTTTTGCTGGATCTGTAGCTACCCCTTATTGAGAAATTATATGGCCCAAATATTCCAATTTAGTAGCTCCAAATTCACACTTGCTTTTCTTAGCAACCAACTGATGTTGTCTTAAAACTTGCAGTACATTCCTTAAGTGAGACATGTGAGTATCCCAACATGGGCTGTAAACCAATATGTCATCAAAGAAAACCAGCACATACTTCTTCAAATATTGCTTGAAAACTTGATTCATCAATCCTTGAAAAGTAGAAGGAGCATTTGTAAGGCCAAAAGGCATTACCAGAAACTCAAAATGGCCACTGTGAGTTTTAAATGCAGTTTTATGTATATCAGCCTCATCCATTCTAATTTGATAATAACCAGCTTTAAGATCCAGTTTAGAAAAAAACTTAGTGCCATGTAATTCATCCATCAGATCCTCTACCAAAGGAATAGGAAATCTGTCTGGAATGGTAGCCTGATTTAACTTTCTGTAATCAATACACATCCTCCAGGTACCATCCTTTTTTTTTTACCAAGACCACTGGAGATGCAAATGAACTAGTGCTGGATCTTATTACCCCTTGTTCTAGTATAGTAACTCATTAGTCATTTTTTCTATCGCATCTTTCTGAATTACTGGGTGTCTATAGGGCCTTAAATTCACTCCTTCAGTTCCTTGTTTCAAAGGAATTCTGTGATCAAACTGGGCCCTTAAAGGAGGTAAAGTTTTTAAATCCTGAAAAACATCATCAAAGTCTACCAATAACTGCTGTAACTGTTGTTTCTGGACAGCACTCTGCTGAGTTTCTTGTAACAAGACAGAAGTAGCATTACTATACCCATCAACTGCACATAGTAATTTGTGTTCCAAGATGATCAATCTTGTTACATTACTATACCCATCCTGAAAAACATCATCAAAGTCTACCACTTTATCAAAATGCACATACCACTTTATTAAGAGGGCAGTTGATGGGAACTACTGAAGAAAGAGAAACTTTATGCAAACTTTATGAACTATACCCTCTTTGCTGATCAATCTTCTTTAGGTTGCCTTAGTAATTTGTGAAAAACTCTTACCCTGCTGCCCTCTTAATACCACTTTATGGCCTTTGAATTTGAATGCCACAGTTCTGTCATTATAGTTCATTTTGATACTACCCAAAGTGGTAAACCATTGTACCCCCAACACCAAATCACATCCACCCAGGGGCATAACATACACATGAGCCTTAAACTGAATTCCCTGCATTCTCCAACAAAACCCTTTGACCATTTGATCACACATTTCTTCATGGCCGTTTGCCACTTTTACCAACATAGCTGGTCCTTTAACCAGTTTACACCCTAACTGCCTTGCTAATGTAAAATCTAGGAAATTATGAGAACTCCCCGTATCCATCAACAACTGTAACTCATATTTCCCATAATGACTAGTGACCCTTATGGACTTGTACATATCATTTCCCTCAACTGCATTTACTGAAATCTGTGCACATTCCATTATCACCTCTTCATCTACTTCATTCTCAACCTCATCCTCTAACCATTCTACTTCTATATGATACAACTGGGGCCTTTTATTACCTCTATACACATGATCTTGGGAATACTTCTCATCACAATTAAAACATAACCCCTTAGATCTTCGTTCATCCATTTCACTTTTGGTTAAAGTTTTCCTAATCACATTTTTTTAACTTCTGAGTTAATAGGTTTGTTATATGGCATCACCTGCTTACTACTAACTGGATTAGGCAAAATGGCTGATTTAAACCCAAATCTACCCTTCTTGGCCTTAATAGTTGCTTCTTGAAGTTTTGCTAAACAAAAGGCTTCTTGAATGTTTTTAGGAATAAACATCCTTACTTGCAACTGTATCTCATCCTCCAACCCAGCCAAAAAACAACTCAAAGCATATTCCCCAGGCAATTGCAATCTACTAATAATAGCATCAAACTTATCATGATATTCTTGAACTGTGGCTGTTTGTTTTAAATTTTTTAACTCGGTCATTGGATCATCAAATAGTTTACCAAATCTAATTTTTAAAGCTTCCACTAATTCTACCCAAGACAATACCTCACCCTCAACCCTTTGACTAGTAAAAGATTGATACCATTGTAGCGTTTTATCTTCAAAATGAATGGCAGCTAATCTCACCTTTGTTGCATCTGTCACCCTGTCAAGTTGAAAGAACTGTTCAACTTTGAACAACCATGCATTAAGATCATCACCATTAAATCAAGGAAATTCAATTTTTGTCAATCTTGCTACAAAATTGAACCCCTTGTCACACCCCTTTCTGCGGCGGAAGCACGAGGTGTGATCATGAAAGGTTCTCATTGCATACGAAGAGTAAACATGCTACATGCTCGTAAAATAACATCAAATACCATGATTTGAAAACATAAGTTTAGCGTTTACATCGCTAGACAGCTTAAAACATTGTCTTAAAAGTTTACAACTTTATTTAAAGTTAAACACAAGCGACATCCACGAGCATAAGCAAGACCGCGCGCACATCTATCCTAGTTACCTGAAATACATGTGAGTTTTTGGAAAAACGTCAACATAAAGTTGGTGTGAATTCATGCAGTTTTGTATTTCACGTTTGTATACTTTGTATAAAAACATAGTTGTGAATAAATCAAGTTTTTCTTGAGTACTCCACGTACTTCAAGTTATATATCAATCTTCTTGAGTACCCCACGTACTTCAAGTTATATATCAATTTTCTTGAGTACCCCACGTACTTCAAGTTATATATCAATTTTCTTGAGTACCCCACGTACTTCAAGTTATATATCAATTCTAGTATGGTATGAATTTTATATAAATACAGTATTTCTGTAAATATCAGGATTGTTAATGGGTTGCAAAGCCAGTAACATGTGACACGACATAGGAAGTCACCAAACCTAAGGCATTTAATTGGTATATTCTGAGACACAAAAGCACTACTCGATTCTCGCCCTCACCGAGAGTGTGGCTGCCAGGCACCCGTTAGATCTAACCTTTTGTTCTGCGGTCTAAGTATGTACACGATTAATGGTGCTTCTGTACCCTATTCGTGACACTATTTCTCATAACGCATCCTACTTGGTTCTCGTCCTCACCAAGCGCGTTTCTTTTTATCATTTCTCATAACGCATCCAACTTGGTTCTCGTCCTCACCAAGCGCGTTTCTTATTATCTTATATTTTGTCACACTTGGTTCTCGTTCTCACCAAGTGTACTTCTTGTATTTATATCATACCATTTATAAATATTGTACTTTTATACATGTATTTCACCCCCGAAGTTATAAAAACTGAAAACAGTTAAAGAAAAGGGGGAGCATGAACTCACAACTTTGCGTTCCTTGCGTCGTAAACTTCACCGGATTTGCTTAAATAACGTCGTAACCTATACGCGTTTTCTTAACGTTAGTCACTAGACTTGCGTCGCACAAGTACAGTCACTCTCTTTTGTGCATATATCCTTGTGTTAAAAATATTTTATATTTTTAACTAGGTATCTTACTTATATTATTTTCTCTAAAATTAATATAAGTATCTTGTGTTTTGCACTTTGCACCCGAATTATGTATCTTGTATGTTGTATGTGTATTTTTATGTTTATACTCCTCATGAGTATTTAGTGTATTTTTAAGTCTTAATACACTAGAACGTATAACACATACTATATACACTTAACACAAAAGTTGGTGATAAAATAATATATATATTTTTCTCTCAAAAACATACATACTTATATCCATTTTTATTCTTGAAGAAATCCTCATTTCTTATCACCAAAAATTAGGGAAACCTTGGTAATACTTTTAAATACATTTTTAGGGAATAAGTTTCTCAAAAACTTATATTTTTCTAAGTGTCAAAATTTATAAAAATTTTGACAGAGTTTCCCCTAAAAATGGACGTTTCCCATGTTTTCAAAACATGTGTTTATTTTCTTTTAAATCGTCATCGATCATCAACAACAATTATCAACAATAATCACTAATTTCTCCATTTCATGAACTTGAATATTTACAAAAATGTGTAGTAACTTACTAGCACATTTAGTAAGTCTTATCATCTTTAAAAATAATTTTAGTTTCTTAAAAACTTTATTTTTAAAGAATATGAAGTTTCACAACTTCTAGTCGAGATTCGCAAAAATATTTCTTTGTTAAATTTTTCTTGTGACACAAGTGTCTACACACTTGTTTATGTACTAAAATGCTTTTAGTTCGGATAAGATCCGGGTTTTAACAAAACTAATATTTTTGCTTGGTTCTTCCGAAAAACCACTTGTAGATCTTTAGATCTACATGTTTAGAGTCTTATTTTACAAGAAAATTTACTTTTACACAAGTTCATGTCTTATGAATGGATGGATCCATCATCTTTTAACTTTATAACTTTTACATCCTACTAGTTCATGCTTTCTAACATGGACTAGTATGTCTAGATGATGATCCATCTTGTTTTTACTAACAACAATCATCAAATAATAACAATCATACAAGATTCACATGATTTACACACATATCTACTCTTTATCCAACTAGTTTATCTTTCTTTCAAGACTTTTAGTTATTTTCTTGTGTGTTCTTGCTTTTTAACCAATAAATCATCTATTAACCATCATAAACAAGATCAAGAAGGTGTTTTAGAGCACTTACTACTAGCACAAGGCTAGGGAAGAAAAATGATGAAAGTTGAGTGGGTAAAAGCAAACGGTAGAGGTTCCTCAACTTCCGAAAGCTCCTAGCTTCACTATGCGCCTTCTAACACCTTAATATAAGCTTGGAATGTGTAGGAGATGATTGGATGATGGTGGTTATGGTGAGGGGGGTTCGGCCGTGAGCCTTTGAGAGGGAGAGAGTGAGTGTGGTGATGTGTAGTGGTGATGAAGATGACTTCTTATGAACCCACCATGTACTAATATCCAAGAGTTAATGTGTTCTTGTAGTACAAGACAAATCTAGTATTAAATCTCCACAAATCTTGGTGAATCCAAGGAAAATTCATAAGATCTTCCAATTAAAGCATGTGGGCCGATTTTATTTGGATATGGGGGGGGGGGTAATGTGTAACTTGCAAGATCTTAATTAGATTTACCAAATCTAAGTGTATCAAAGTGAATCTATGAAAGATCTTGTGAATCTAAAAGAGATCTATGAAAGATCATGTAAGATTTTAAGGGATCTTGGCAAGATTATTATGGATTTGGAAAGATCTAGTAAATATTTGGATGTTCCGGGTAATATCCGGTTGTTCGGTTAGATACCGATTCGTTAAAGTGCTAAATTACACTTTTTAGTGTCGTTTAAGTACCTTTCTTGTACTCTTTCAATTCCCAACACTTAGGGAAATATTCTGGATAATAAAACGACATTTCTGCATAATATTTATATGTCTAAATGCTGATTTATTGCTGAATTATATAAATTCTGCACTTAAAGTGCGTTTCGGGTGCTTTTTAGTGCTTATTTTTGCTTTCGTATTGCATATATATTAACCCTTGTATGTACTCTTGGGTTTTAATGCATTCTTATTGTCGGACCTACACCTAGGCTCCAATTTTATTGTCTGACTGCTTTCTGCAGTTCTGTTGACACATTGTGTCTTACCGGTGAGTTTACTATTATTTTTGACGCAACGCTCTCGTTTATGCATAAAGCAATATTTTGTAGTATACAACGTGCATGAATTCACTTGTTTAATCATGTGTTCAGACATTGCTGACAATTAAGCACATAATTGCAATCATTAAATAATGATTAAAGTGTACGGAAATTACCGGTTTGTGCCAGTTGTCACAGTCTCCCCCCGTTAAAAGAATTTCGTCCCGAAATTCAGGCTGAACTAACTCTCGCTGGAGTCTTCTTGAATAGGTGGGGATACTTTTTCTTGAACTGGTCTTCACGTTCCCATGTGTACTCGGGTCCGTGCTTAGAGCTCCAACGTACCTTGACAAGTTTTACGCTGCTCCTCCTGGTCTTTTTGACTTTCCAGTCGGTAACCTCAACGGGTTGTTCTGTAAATCGGAGGGCTTCATCAATATGCACTTCATCCATCGGGATGATCACGCTTTCTTGTGTTGGACTCTTCTTCAGGTTGGATACATGAAACGTATCATGTACTCCATTAAGTTCTTCCGGTAACTCCAACTTGTATGCCACGGTACCAATTCTCTTCAATATTCTGAATGGTCCGATATATCGTGGATTCAGCTTTCCACGCTTTCCAAATCTGACTACGCCCTTCCATGGTGAGACTTTTAACAACACTTTGTCTCCCACCTTGAATTCTACTGATTTCCTGTTCGGATCGGCGTAGCTCTTTTATCGATCTCGAGCCGCCTTAATGCGCTCTCGGATCTGCGCAATCTTGTCGGTTGTCTCTTGTACAAGTTCAGGACCAACCATACGTTTATCTCCGGCATCTGCCCAACATAAGGGCGATCGGCATTTGCGGCCATACAGAGCTTCGAACGACGCGGCTTTTATGCTCGTATGATAGCTATTATTGTAGGAAAACTCAACTAAAGGTAGATGAGTATCCCAGCTGCCGCCTAGATCCATGACACATGCGCGAAGCATATCTTCTAACGTTTGTATAGTCCGTTCGCTCTGGCCGTCTGTTTGCGGATGGAATGCCGTGCTTAGATCTAACTGAGATCCAAAGGCTTCCTGAAATGATTGCCAGATTCTTGAGACAAAGCGTCCATCTCTGTCTGAAATGATTGAGATTGGCACTCCATGACGTGCCACAATTTCTCTTAAGTATATTTCAGCAAGCTTTCCAGTGCTGTCTTTTTCTCGGATCGGTAGGAAGTGCGCAGACTTCGTTAATTGATCAACTATTACCCATATCATATCGTGCCCTCTCGGGGTCCTGGGTAATTTTGTTATGAAGTCCATCGAGATTTGTTCCCACTTCCACACGGGAATCTCTGGTTGTTGTAGTAGACCGGACGGTTTCTGATATTCGGCCTTAACCTTAGCACAGGTTAGGCATTTTCCAACATAGACAGCAACGTCGCTCTTGAGTCTCGGCCACCAATAATATTCTTTCAAGTCTTGATACATCTTGTCCGACCCTGGGTGGATCGAGTATCTTGACTTGTGCGCTTCATCAAGGATGACTTCTCGTAGGCCACCATAGAGTGGAACCCAAATACGCTTCTTGAAGTATAAGGCTCCCTCTTCGTTTGGCACCATGTATTTCAGCATACCCCGTAGGTATTCAGCTTTACGATTCTCTTCTTTAAGAGCTTCTTGTTGTGCATCCCGAATGCGTGCAGTGAGGTTCGTTCGAATCGTCATTTCCAATGCTCGAACTCTTTGGGTCTTAACCCTTTCTTTTCGGCTCAACGCGTCCGCTACAACGTTTGCCTTTCCAGGATGGTACTTAATCTCACAGTCATAATCGTTCAGCAGCTCGACCCAACGTCGCTGGCGCATATTCAATTCCTTCTGATCAAATATGTGTTGCAAGCTTTTGTGATCTGTGAAAATTGTACATCGAGTACCATATAAATAATGTCGCCAAATCTTTAAGGCGAATACCACTGCACCTAGTTCCAAGTCGTGCGTGGTGTAATTTCTCTCGTGAACCTTCAGTTGTCTCGAAGCATAAGCGATGACTTTTTGGCGTTGCATGAGCACGCAACCCAAGTCTTGTCGTGAGGCGTCGCAGTATACCACGAAGTCTTCAGTGCCTTCGGGTAATGATAGTATCGGTGCATCGCAGAGCTTGTTCTTAAGTAGCTGAAAGGCTTCTTCCTGTTTGTGACCCCAATCGTATTTCTTGTCTTTCTGTGTAAGGGTCGTTAGCGGTTGAGCTATCTTTGAGAAATTCTCAATGAATCGCCGATAGTAGCCCGCTAAGCCCAAAAATTGTCGAACTTCGGTTGGGGTCTTGGGAGCTTCCCAATTCTTTATTGCTTCTATCTTGGACGGGTCTACATGAATGCCCTTCTCATTCACCACGTGACCAAGAAATTGTACTTCGCGAATCCAGAATTCGCACTTCGAGAACTTTGCATAAAGTTTCTCTTTCTTCAGTAGTTCCAAGATGGTTCTAAGATGTTGCTCGTGCGCTTCTTTCGTTCGCGAGTAAATCAGGATATCATCGATAAATACAATCACGAATTTATCGAGATATGGTTTGCATACGCGGTTCATCAGATCCATAAAGACCGCTGGTGCATTCGTCAGCCCAAACGGCATCACAAGAAATTCGTAGTGCCCATATCGCGTTCTGAATGCAGTCTTTGGTACGCTTTCCTCTTGGATTCTCAGCTGATGATATCCAGATCGGAGGTCGATCTTGGAATAGTAGCTTGATCCTTGCAGTTGATCAAATAAGTCATCAATCCTCGGTAGCGGATACCGATTCTTGATCGTGAGCTTGTTCAGTTCCCTGTAATCGATACACATCCGCAGTGATCCATCCATCTTCTTCACGAATAATACTGGAGCTCCCCAGGGTGAGAAGCTTGGCCTTATGAATCCTTTATCCAACAACTCCTGAAGCTGTGTAGATAATTCTTGCATTTCGGATGGTGCAAGTCGATAGGGGGCCTTGGCTACAGGAGCGGCTCCTGGAACCAAGTCTATACGGAATTCGACTTGTCGTTGCGGAGGTAGTCCTGGCAGATCTTCAGGGAACACATCAGGAAATTCCTTCACCACAGGAATGTCTTCGAGTTTTGGCTCCACAGCCTTCTTATCTACAACGTGTGCTAGGAAAGCAACACATCCTTTCCTTAAGCACTTCTGTGCCTTCATACAACTGATGATTCGTAGAGGCGCGTTTCGTCTTTCTCCATGTACGATGAGAGTTTCATCATTCACTAGAGGGATGCGAATGATTTTCTCATGACAAATGACTTCAGCTTTGTTCTTGGACAACCAGTCCATTCCGACCACTACATCGAAGCTACCTAATTGGATAGGTAAGAGGTCGATGCTAAATCTTCGTTCACCAAGTTCTAGTGTGCAGCCTCTAACAACTTTGCCCGATTCAACAAGTTTACCATTGGCTAGTTCTATGGAATAAGGAATTTCTAATCTACTAGATTCTATTCCAAGCGTACGTTTAAATTCCACAGACATGAAGCTATAATCGGCGCTAGTGTCAAATAATATGGATGCAAAGTGATTGTTAACGAGAAACGTACCGGTGACCACGTTAGGGTCCTCGCGTTCGTTCTTTGCTCCAATCACAAATGCTCTAGCCTGAGCATTGTTTCTCCCTGGGCAGTTCTTCATGAAATGATCATTGCTTCCACACTTGAAGCATCCTTGGTTCTGCCCTTTCCCGTTACCATTCTTGTTTCCAACACCGTTTCCATTTCGGTTCTTTCCTTTTCCCCAACAGTCTTCTGTTTGATGACCCAATTTACCACATTTGTCACACCTTGGAATGCGACAAGCTCCTTCATGATGATACTTACATTTTTGGCATCTAGGTATGGAGCCTTGGTATGATTTGGTTGCATGGGTTTTCGCCTCCTGGGACGGGTTAGCGTCACGCTTCTTGTTGTTGAAACCCTTATTGTTACGAGTTGCTTGGTTCAGGTTTGCATGTTTTCTCTTTTTGTCACCGGACGACTCAGCATGTGTCTCGGTCTTCTCTGTTGGGTTCAGTGATAGCTTCTTCATACGAACACAATCTTCAGTAAGGCTGACAGCCAGAGTTACAGCCTCAGTGATTGTTTGTGGTTTGGCCGACGTCACCATGCCACGAAACTCTGAGGCCAGTCCCCAAATGTAGCGTTCCACACGCTTAAATTCAGGAGTCACCATGTAGGGAAGCACTCTTGACAGATCGTGGAACCTTCGAGTGTAACCATTGATGTCAGCACCTTCCATAGTCAAGTGCCAGAACTCTGTTTCCAGCCTTTGGAGTTCCGCACGAGAGCAGTACTTCTCTCTCATTCTTTCCTTCAGTTCCTCCCAAGTTAGGCCATAAGCGGCATCATCACCCAAAGTTTGGGCTTGCAGGTTCCACCAAGTCAGAGCTTCATCGACGAATAACCCAGTAGCAAAAGTGACTTGCTGATCCGCGGTACACTTGCTCATGCGGATAGTAGCTTCAGTCTTCTCCATCCAGCGCACAAATGCTACTGCACCTCCTGTGCCATCATAGTTCATCGGCTTGCAGTCGAGGAACTGCTTGAAAGTGCAGCCTGGAATCGATTCACCAATTCACATGTGAGCAATCGAAGAAATAATGAAACAAGGACCGTTCATAAATTTCTCCATGCTTAGCAAATTGTCTTAAGATTACCTTGAGCTGCATTGCCTCCAGATGAATCTCCGTTCCCATTACGTCTAGCGTTGCTTGGGCCACCACTGTCTTGAGTTCGGTTTGCCTCGTACTGGGCGATAGCAGCGGAGATCCTTTCCTCCAGTAGAGCGTTCAGCTCTTCAGCAGTTCTTGGCAGTGGAGGAGGTTGATCATCATTGCGAGCATTCACAGCTTTCCTGGGTGCCATGTTCTGACAGAACATAACACAACAGGGTTATTTATTTGTTTGATATCGTCACACTAGACAGTAGTATCATATATATTCACAAGTATATATACCACATAAGTGACATCAAACAATTATTACTCTAGCAGAGTACTTAGTAGGCTTGCACTGAGGGAATCTATACGTGACAAGACTTGCTGTGGTTTCTGTGCACTGAATTCCATAATTATGTATGCATCCATAATTACGTAACTCCTTGCACAGTCCGCACAGTTCGTTTCATCCTCGTATCTCTTCCTTCAGATGGGCCATCGCTTTTAGGTAAAGTCACGTATACTTGTGACATTCTACTTCTAGTACATGCTAATTATCACACATAATTGCAAGTAATTTTCTAGTCAACGACAAGTGCTACTCAAGTGCACTCTAAGTCTCGTAGTGTCTTTTCTAGACTCATGTAGACAGTTTCAGGCAGTGGATGTCGCGGGACGTTTTATGCAATGAAAACTCTTTGAAAATTGTTTTCGTGAATGGATCCTAGAGATTGTAGACTAGACTCGAGAAGGAATCCTGGTTCACTACAATCGCAGCTCTGATACCAATCTGTCACACCCCTTTCTGCGGCGGAAGCACGAGGTGTGATCATGAAAGGTTCTCATTGCATACGAAGAGTAAACATGCTACATGCTCGTAAAATAACATCAAATACCATGATTTGAAAACATAAGTTTAGCGTTTACATCGCTAGACAGCTTAAAACATTGTCTTAAAAGTTTACAACTTTATTTAAAGTTAAACACAAGCGACATCCACGAGCATAAGTAAGACCGCGCTCACATCTATCCTAGTTACCTGAAATACATGTGAGTTTTTGGAAAAACGTCAACATAAAGTTGGTGTGAATTCATGCAGTTTTGTATTTCACGTTTGTATACTTTGTATAAAAACATAGTTGTGAATAAATCAAGTTTTTCTTGAGTACTCCACGTACTTCAAGTTATATATCAATCTTCTTGAGTACCCCACGTACTTCAAGTTATATATCAATTTTCTTGAGTACCCCACGTACTTCAAGTTATATATCAATTTTCTTGAGTACCCCACGTACTTCAAGTTATATATCAATTCTAGTATGGTATGAATTTTATATAAATACAGTATTTCTGTAAATATCAGGATTGTTAATGGGTTGCAAAGCCAGTAACATGTGACACGACATAGGAAGTCACCAAACCTAAGGCATTTAATTGGTATATTCTGAGACACAAAAGCACTACTCGATTCTCGCCCTCACCGAGAGTGTGGCTGCCAGGCACCCGTTAGATCTAACCTTTTGTTCTGCGGTCTAAGTATGTACACGATTAATGGTGCTTCTGTACCCTATTCGTGACACTATTTCTCATAACGCATCCTACTTGGTTCTCGTCCTCACCAAGCGCGTTTCTTTTTATCATTTCTCATAACGCATCCAACTTGGTTCTCGTCCTCACCAAGCGCGTTTCTTATTATCTTATATTTTGTCACACTTGGTTCTCGTTCTCACCAAGTGTACTTCTTGTATTTATATCATACCATTTATAAATATTGTACTTTTATACATGTATTTCACCCCCGAAGTTATAAAAACTGAAAACAGTTAAAGAAAAGGGGGAGCATGAACTCACAACTTTGCGTTCCTTGCGTCGTAAACTTCACCGGATTTGCTTAAATAACGTCGTAACCTATACGCGTTTTCTTAACGTTAGTCACTAGACTTGCGTCGCACAAGTACAGTCACTCTCTTTTGTGCATATATCCTTGTGTTAAAAATATTTTATATTTTTAACTAGGTATCTTACTTATATTATTTTCTCTAAAATTAATATAAGTATCTTGTGTTTTGCACTTTGCACCCGAATTATGTATCTTGTATGTTGTATGTGTATTTTTATGTTTATACTCCTCATGAGTATTTAGTGTATTTTTAAGTCTTAATACACTAGAACGTATAACACATACTATATACACTTAACACAAAAGTTGGTGATAAAATAATATATATATTTTTCTCTCAAAAACATACATACTTATATCCATTTTTATTCTTGAAGAAATCCTCATTTCTTATCACCAAAAATTAGGGAAACCTTGGTAATACTTTTAAATACATTTTTAGGGAATAAGTTTCTCAAAAACTTATATTTTTCTAAGTGTCAAAATTTATAAAAATTTTGACAGAGTTTCCCCTAAAAATGGACGTTTCCCATGTTTTCAAAACATGTGTTTATTTTCTTTTAAATCGTCATCGATCATCAACAACAATTATCAACAATAATCACTAATTTCTCCATTTCATGAACTTGAATATTTACAAAAATGTGTAGTAACTTACTAGCACATTTAGTAAGTCTTATCATCTTTAAAAATAATTTTAGTTTCTTAAAAACTTTATTTTTAAAGAATATGAAGTTTCACAACTTCTAGTCGAGATTCGCAAAAATATTTCTTTGTTAAATTTTTCTTGTGACACAAGTGTCTACACACTTGTTTATGTACTAAAATGCTTTTAGTTCGGATAAGATCCGGGTTTTAACAAAACTAATATTTTTGCTTGGTTCTTCCGAAAAACCACTTGTAGATCTTTAGATCTACATGTTTAGAGTCTTATTTTACAAGAAAATTTACTTTTACACAAGTTCATGTCTTATGAATGGATGGATCCATCATCTTTTAACTTTATAACTTTTACATCCTACTAGTTCATGCTTTCTAACATGGACTAGTATGTCTAGATGATGATCCATCTTGTTTTTACTAACAACAATCATCAAATAATAACAATCATACAAGATTCACATGATTTACACACATATCTACTCTTTATCCAACTAGTTTATCTTTCTTTCAAGACTTTTAGTTATTTTCTTGTGTGTTCTTGCTTTTTAACCAATAAATCATCTATTAACCATCATAAACAAGATCAAGAAGGTGTTTTAGAGCACTTACTACTAGCACAAGGCTAGGGAAGAAAAATGATGAAAGTTGAGTGGGTAAAAGCAAACGGTAGAGGTTCCTCAACTTCCGAAAGCTCCTAGCTTCACTATGCGCCTTCTAACACCTTAATATAAGCTTGGAATGTGTAGGAGATGATTGGATGATGGTGGTTATGGTGAGGGGGGTTCGGCCGTGAGCCTTTGAGAGGGAGAGAGTGAGTGTGGTGATGTGTAGTGGTGATGAAGATGACTTCTTATGAACCCACCATGTACTAATATCCAAGAGTTAATGTGTTCTTGTAGTACAAGACAAATCTAGTATTAAATCTCCACAAATCTTGGTGAATCCAAGGAAAATTCATAAGATCTTCCAATTAAAGCATGTGGGCCGATTTTATTTGGATATGGGGGGGGGGGGTAATGTGTAACTTGCAAGATCTTAATTAGATTTACCAAATCTAAGTGTATCAAAGTGAATCTATGAAAGATCTTGTGAATCTAAAAGAGATCTATGAAAGATCATGTAAGATTTTAAGGGATCTTGGCAAGATTATTATGGATTTGGAAAGATCTAGTAAATATTTGGATGTTCCGGGTAATATCCGGTTGTTCGGTTAGATACCGATTCGTTAAAGTGCTAAATTACACTTTTTAGTGTCGTTTAAGTACCTTTCTTGTACTCTTTCAATTCCCAACACTTAGGGAAATATTCTGGATAATAAAACGACATTTCTGCATAATATTTATATGTCTAAATGCTGATTTATTGCTGAATTATATAAATTCTGCACTTAAAGTGCGTTTCGGGTGCTTTTTAGTGCTTATTTTTGCTTTCGTATTGCATATATATTAACCCTTGTATGTACTCTTGGGTTTTAATGCATTCTTATTGTCGGACCTACACCTAGGCTCCAATTTTATTGTCTGACTGCTTTCTGCAGTTCTGTTGACACATTGTGTCTTACCGGTGAGTTTACTATTATTTTTGACGCAACGCTCTCGTTTATGCATAAAGCAATATTTTGTAGTATACAACGTGCATGAATTCACTTGTTTAATCATGTGTTCAGACATTGCTGACAATTAAGCACATAATTGCAATCATTAAATAATGATTAAAGTGTACGGAAATTACCGGTTTGTGCCAGTTGTCACACCCCTCTCCTTCAACCTGTATCTCTTGTCTCTGGTGATTCCTTGAGTTGGTTTGATTGTTGACTATCTGAGTCAACTGTAAAGACAACCCAGTCACCATGTTTCTCACCACTTCTAATGCCTTCGTATTTTCCTCTATTCGGTTATTCATTTGCTGACTAGTTTCAGTGTCATCAGCATCGTTGTGACCATGTCTTTTTGTCATTTTGACGTGAAATTGATCTGAACAAAGATCAATTGAGAATTGAACTGAACAGACAACAATTGAAGGAATTCAATCGAACCAATGATCGAATTCAGATTTTGAAATTGAACGTTTGTAGATTTCCCCAATTAGTTGAATTAGGGTTTCGAATTAATGCGAATCAAGAGTGTCCAAGGATAGACAGCTCTGATACCAATGATACGGCTTGGAATTGGACGAGCTCAAGATTGATAACAATGGTTGAACTCAATTAACGTTCAGGTAGCTAAGGAATTGAATTAGCTTCCGAGAAGTCGTTAATGGCAGTTGATAGGAAGATTGAGAAGAATTTGTTATTATTTTCCAAAGATCCCTACACTATTACAACTTGATACTTTTATACTCAACTTCACAACTAACCTTCCAACAACTAACCTTTCAACTAACTCCCTATATCACAACAACTCTTACACAGCCTGTCATTTTCTAACTAACTACAACCACTCAATTAGTTCGTATCATCAAGTCGGGTTCAACCCGCCAACACTGCTCGTTTAGCATCCCTTAGATAATGGTATCTTTTTTTTTTGAATGGCAATGGGAACCTCTATTAAATCGCAACCGAAAAAAAGTAGCAAGATGCTACAAGATTACAAAACTGGAAAAAAATAAACAAAAAGCATAGAAGTAAACATACAAGTACGACTGTACAATAACAAAAACACTCGACATACAAAAGGCTTCAGTCTATCTCACCAAATTTCCTCCAGTTATTCCAGTCTGTTCTGAAATCGTCAATCGTACTATACAATAGTTTTTTAAATTTTAATGAAGTTTATAATCAGTTGAACAGTGATCCAGACAACGATATGCTCAATCTTCTTATAAATATCTACAGGATTATCATTAGAATCGTATTCAGTGACGGACTTTTTCAAACACCCTTTGGGCATCTCATCAAACACTTTGGGAGTTTGGGGTAGACTTCATTTATGTGAATTGATTAGGGCTTTATGTCATTTCAGAGCATCACACTCAAGATGTAAAACAACGTACCTTAACTTGAGATTACTTCAAGGACACATAGATATTGTTGTTGGTAATCAATATTGATATGATACCATTCTTTAGGAGCAATTGGTAATTCGCGAATACGAAGAAGAATTAGAGTAGAAGGTATTCATCAAATCATTCGTAACTGTATTCATCAAGACCCTCGCATAAGTAGCACAATTACACAGTTAAGCTAACGTCTTCTGTTAAGGAAGTCCAAACTAATTAGCATTCTAGTCCCTAACTCCCTATAGTTTGAGTGTTTACTAGACCAGTCCTTTAGGTTTTAGCTACTGATTAACACTGTAACATACCTGTAGCGATTCAGATAATGTATACAATACAAGCAACGCCTATCGATTTGTATCCACAGCGAGATAAGGCTAAAATAAAACTACAATATATATAGTTGTTCAGATATACACCCGCGTAACTGCTAATCCACCTATTGTGTTCATAATGTATCAAAAGGAAGCAGTATAACTAAACCGAAAAATAAGTCTCAATGCACATAATGGTATCCTAAATATAGTATTGATGATATATATATATAAACACAATCCTTTCATCTTCATCTTGTTCTTGATTGTTGTTTCCACTTTGGTATAAACATGACCAGGTGAATTTTGTTGCATTTGTGTGTGGCATGTTCCTAGTTTACATGCACAGATGTTTGGTATATTCTTGTGAGAGAAATCATTTGTGGAGATCACTAGGGAGGTTTACATTAGACGAACATCATCACGGTCACCTGCATTGTTTCTATTTTGTGATTTAAGATTGGCGGGTATCTCTTGTATAAATCGACATGAATAGAATATTGACCCGATGCAAATTATTAGTGAGTCAATTATGATTATAAGAATAACATTTGACCCTTAGACGAATGAGGCTGCAATCATACCTTTTCCGTTTGGTCTTTAAAGCCGTAGAAGAGGAAGGATTGCTGTGCCAGTTGCGCTTCCTCTGATTGATAAACCAATTGTTTATCTGCTTCAACTGTAGCCCTGTTTCCTCAACCAATCGCGCCTTGTCTTCTTCCTGCACATTCAAAAACTTAAGTGATGGCAAGATGGGCCGCCGGGTAACTGGTCACTTTTACTACGGGCCGAATCAGGTTGGCCCACCAACACTTTTTTGTCCATTTATTAATTTCTTCTGTCCACGACTAATGCATTGATTAAGATTTTAATAATAGAATACTTTGGAATAATAGTTTCAATATATGAGGAAAACGATTTAGGCAGCTAGACGCATTAAAAATACAGAGGGGTTTCAAAGCATTTGACCCATTTCTTGTTCAGCTAATTCCTTTTATTTGACCCATTTGACAGAATAAACATAAAGTTCACTGACATGTACAGACTCTTTCATGTCAAAAAATGTGTTCATAATTTTAAACGAAATTCAAAAGAGTTGTAGGGAGCAAAGTTACAGTAGGATATGGCCATTTGGCATGAGATTGCCACCAAGCTTTTAGAACAGAAGTGGTATCACCAGGCAGTTTCCCCGCTCTCCTCTTGCGTAAGATCTCCTCTCTTATGTCCACAATCTTCTCTTTGTAACCCTAATCACAAAACGATCCAAGAAAATGATAATACAACTTTAAATATAATGATAAGTGGAATTGGAAAGAAACCAAAAGGATTATAACTTATAAGTGTCACCTGTTTGAGATCATGCTTTAGTTCTTGCCTTACGCGCTCCATCAACGATCTCTCACTCTCGGTTGGGACAAGCGGACCGAATCCCATGCTGTCTTGTCCATCCAAACTTCCATCAAACAAATTGACATCACTGTCTACTTGATCTTCATCGTCATCAGACATTGTTGCCCCAGTCCCTTCTCCAGGTGATACTCCTGTTCACAGTTAACTTTTAAGTTTCATCTGATTACATGAGCTTTGGTCAAAGGTTGACTAACGTTGTTTTGGATACATCACCTGTTAAGCTTTGTAAGGACTGCTCGGTCTCCCAGCAGGCCATTACTGCTTCCATTGCATGAACTCGGACATGTTGTTGTAATTGTTCTTTAAAAGAACAAAGCAACAGAACATAATGTGTCTGCATTGTAGTAAGGAGTATATAGTATCATTTTTACATGAACTAAATATAGTTTGCATCGACCATTGGACCATTAAAATGAGACAAAATTGTTATCAGAGGACACGGTCCAGGATAGGTCATGATAAACGTAGGATTAAGGTTAAAAATTTTTAGGGGAGGGTACTAATTTGTCTTAGCTATGGATTAGAGACTTAGATGTCCAAACGCTCTAGGTGGACTTCGCATATGTTTTATGACTTCATGTCTATTTGTTGTGTGCATCATGTTGTGGTCGTATCTATTTGTACTATGTTACTATTTCACCACTACCTTTGTTATTGGTAGCTTTCTTTTTCTATATATCTAATTTTGTTTCTTTGTTTGCTTTTTGTTTAACGCCGAGGGTCTCTTTAGAAGCAGCTTCTTTATCCCCAGGGATGGAGATAAGGTTTGCCTACATCCCACGCTCCCCAGACCCTACGAATAACTTTGCTATTTGTGGGATTTACTAGGTATGGTTATAGTTGCTTTTGTATTGATCTATTCATATTGACATAGATAGAAGAGAAAACGCGTGAAGTAGATCAAAGCTATCATCCAAAAACATACCCCTGAGTCTTTTCCTAAACAATAGAACTTGTTCTAAATTAACTATTACTCGTTCACACATCAAGTCGTTTAGATACTCGCATGGACACTAATGTAAAGTTTGTTACAAAACAAAAACAGGAGGTGGGGAGCTACTAAAAGATCATAGTGAGGTGAATTACTGGTTTCGTCACCAATGAACTTCATGCCTTAATTCCTTAACTAAAAGCACACATGTGATCAGTGCTGTTAGTCAAGTTTATCATCTATTATATTTATTATTATGTGATTCATCATTCATTTTAAGTTTGTTTGTTAGTTATTATTCTTATCTTTACTTTGAATATTAAGATATTTACCAAGATTTTATCATTATCATTATCATTATCCTTTTCATTTAAATCTCTCTATATAAAGAGATCCGGTTTCTAGTTACTCAACACACAATAATATTATTCACCAACAGCAATTCCTGCTTCTACACTAGATCTTCCTACTATGAAGATCCTGTAGGAGACCGCATCTGCGTGCATAATGATCTCCATATCCTCGCACTCCTTTCATGTATCTAACGCTGCGTATTGCCGTATAACAATAATCGTAAAACATGTATCAAATATAATATCTTACATGATATTGTTGTAACACTTCGGTCATGTGTTATTTCACTTCATAACAATATAATAGCTAGGGTTTATTATTGTACAATCAAAAAGATATAATTCAATTAGCTTTATTATTCTAATTATGTTCCTACTAAATAGCTGATCAACAATCGAGTATACAACAATATCATGTTTCTACAATCTACACAGCTAATCAACCACAGCAACGTAGAGATTAAGACGCACAAGGTACAACTCACAAAAGCACTAAAACAACAACGTACCATAAACTGATCGAGCTCCTTATCATCAGGATCAAAGTTACCGAGACCTGAATACTTGGCAACGATCTGCTGCGACTGCGCGAGCTGAGCATCGATTCTCGGCAGCTGATCCACCGGCGTTGCGATGCGCAAACAAGCGACGTGAGCTGCTAACAGCTGCTCGTACAGCGGATGCGACAGTACCTCGCCTTTTTGACTCGCGAATTGCCAATTCATCACCGCTCCGCCACCGTCGCCGGCGGAAGGTACGTCAGCGTCGCCGGTGTTGTTATCCACCTGTGAGTATGAGGGTTTCATTATTGTTGTAACCGACGGAATTGGGGTAGGATGGATGATGATGATGCACAAAATGTAAAATTAATTATAGATTATTGATAATGATAAATTATTTACAGAAGGAAAAAAGGAACTTTTTCTGTCCTTTCATTGGAAGGAAATAATATTATTTTATTTAAGTCAAACGTACCTAAGCTAATATTTTTACGCCCTATTTTTATTCATGTAATTTGTAATTTCTTTTAACTAGTAGAATATTATTATCGTCACTTAGCTAGTGGTCAACAGAAATTATTTTTAGGAAAATTTTTCCTTGTGTGAAAACTAAGCTTTAATCTTTTTAAGGTGTAAGTATTTAAAAGAAATAAAATTAGCCGTTAATAAAGTATAGTATTATTTTTATTATTATTAGAGAAAGAATACAAAGCATATCCCTATAGTAATGTAAGTGCTGGTAAAAACAAAAAAAAAAAGTTTTGTGGTAAAAACAAAAAAGTAGTCTTATTTTTTTATTTTTGGAAAGGAGCAAAAAAGTAGTCTTATTTTATCATTTGTAAGAACGAATATTTTAATATATCTTTTAAAATTAAACTAAAATTCACATAAAAATATATGTATAAATATACATTCGTTTGAGAATAAAAACCTGACTTTAGTGAAGAATAACGTTATTTTAGATGAAAACATTTTTACACAATACGTAAAAAAAACATGCAATTTCCACACCTTTTTAAGGGTGAAAAGTAAATTGTAATAGAATAACAAAAATATATTATTACTGTGTAAAAAAAAAAATACTATACAAACCCTCTAAAGGTTTGGTCATTTTTGCCCTTCATTAAAAGGGGGAAAAGACAAAAATGCTGCATGTTAACTGAAAAATCTGACTAGATTTTGGACGAAAATGACAAAAAATTGAAACCATAGGGACCCAGATTTAAAAGGTTTTAGTTTTGGACTAAAGTGCTAAAAATGACCAAACCTTAGAGACCATTTTGCTAGTTACCCTATTTTGATGTAACACCTCGAAAATCCACGTCCTATAATGTGTAGACACGTGTCATATGTTTAAAACGTGTGAAAGAATATTATAGAAGGACTAAAGTTGACAAACATGGAAAGTATGTGAATATACGTATTCTAAGTGTCAACTGTGAATAAATATAATGTACATTAACCCTACATGGTGCTCATACCTTCAAACGAATAAATCATGGATCATACGAAGCTAAAAGTGAGAGATTTCAAACTACAGGGGCTAAATGTGTCAACATGTTTAAGTTATACCTCTGAGTGACCTTTTGACAAACCTGAAGCTTTGTAACGGTAAATTATGCTCACTAGAATGCACGATTAAAATGTCATAAAGTTTCGTTATCGTATGAGAAAGTTATGATCAAATTCGTGTGCGAAGGGTTAAAGTGTAAACGTTGAAAGTTAGGACTTTTCGGGTGACAACAAAGTTAACCGGGGACCTAACAAAGTGGGTATATGTTTTAAAGCCCTTATAGATCAATTGTGAGGGTTCATAATGCAATAAACAAGTGCCTAATCGAGTTTTGAAGAGCCAAGGATTAAATTGCAAAATCTAAAATTTTGATTGTGTGCAGAGGAGGGTCGCGCGACGCCCCAGGGGGGGGGCCTCGCGCTACGCGAGGCCATGTCTGATCCGAGAAAAATGGGTTGTTGCCTGCCCTTGCCTTTGTGCGCGATTCTAACTCGATTCTCCACATCTCTTGATCAGTTGTGGTGAGTGCTAGACCTTGTTGTCAACATTTTGTGGTGTTTAGTTCACTATAAAAGGACCTAAGTTACAACAATGTTTCACACACCTTCATCTGCATTTTCTGCTCATTTCTGAAGCTCAATCCTGCTCTCAAGTGATCAAAATTCATGCATAGGACTCTTGTAAGTTAGCTTGACCCTTCTTAATTAAGTTTTAGCTTAGTTTTAGCTTAAAAGTCAAACCGTCGTAATTAACGGTTGACTTTAAGATTAATCAATAATGGTCCAGTGATTAGTCGAATCAAAAGTAATTATAAGTTGGTATTTATGTGGGTAATAAAACCTCAAAAGGGTTCCCCCTGATTACCACTCTAACCAGGTCAAAAGTCGGGTCAAACTTGCTAAGAAAAAGTCAACAGGATACTTAAAATGCCATTTATGCATAATTAACATTATAGATCACATACAACCTGTTGGATCATTGTTATAACTTGGTAATAAGTGTAAGAACATGTCTAAACATGTTCAACCCGACAATTTCCTGTTTAGACCCGGTTCGGAACCGAAAGTCACATAGTTTGACTTTCACTTTGACTTTCAGTTCTGACCCGTTAAGGCATGTTTTAGAAATGCCTCAGAGCTTTAATTGAACTAGGTTACATGTTAGTACAACCCTCTGTGATTATACACCTTGGTTCATTAGTTATCCAATTAATATGCATGTTTCCGTTAATTGCTCGTATGTTGACCATTATGCCCTTATTACCTTAAAACATGATTTTTGAAAATGTAAAAGAGTAGAAACCTTAATCACTGATATATAGACTTGTATGCAAAGTTTGACATCAGTTTGAGGTGTAGAATAAGAGTTATGCTCGTTAGCGTAAAATTAAAGCCTTATGTTAATAAAACGGCGTAATTAGCGTATAGCCTAGTTAAGCCTACTTTTTGATATCAAATATTTTACCCACTGATGTAATATATTATTTTGGGATTTTTAAAGATTTTTAATTAATTTTAGGCTGAGCATAACTCATAGTCGTAGGCTTAATCCGGTAATTGTCGGTTTTGCCCTTACGGGCCATAAAATGAGTTTTACATATCTAAACGACTCCAAACCTTTTGCTACTGATCACATGTGATAAATAAATTATTTTAAGACTTCTGGAAATATAAAAATATCAGATTTAAGTATCGAACCCGGAAATGGCCTTTAATCGCCTTATTAAGCGTTTTTAACGCAAAGTATGTATTAAAATTATATTGGACATACCCGGGTTGATACCTACTGATATATGAGGCAAATTATAATATTTTAACAGTAAGCAAAGGTTGATAAACTCAGACTTCAGTTTTGAGCTTTTCGGCTTATGTGAAATTACCAAAATACCCCTACGGGGCATAGTTTGGTTAAAAATGATAAATTTCACATATATGCTTTATCCTACTGATATAACTTAGCAAATTATGTATTTTTGCTGATTACATCAGACCTGTAACTCAGGTTGTTACTTAAACTCTTTTATAAACTTTTAAATGACCAAACTACCCCTACGGGGCCTAGTTTGTGTTTAAACACGTTTCGGGCATAATGAAAGACATCTTACTGATGTCACAACATATTTGAGACATAATTAACTTAGGAAACCTGTATATAGCTCTCATAAATACCCGTCACGCTTATTACGCGAACGGTTCAGTTTATGTAACAAGTTTACATAAATTAGCCGAAACGGGTCAAACCTTAACGGTTTTATCTCAAAATCCAGAATGTGAATAATAAACCCATATTAAACAAGTCTTCAAACTTGTCGGGTCTAAATCACATTCTATCCGGTCTTCACTTAATCGTGCGTACGAACCGTATCTTTGAAACTAGCCGGTCTAAGCTTAAGCTTAATTAAAGACCCGTTAGGATTCTAATAGGTTATTATAAAACCTTCGTTCCAGATTAGGAGGACCAGTAAAAGCTACGTGCATTTTTCTTATTGTGATTTATACATTGCTCAGGTAAATACTTTTAACTTATTTTCCCTACACGGGCTTGGGTTACGGTATATAGCATACCGCTTGATCGAGCATCAAATCCTCCACCATTGAGTGGGTAATTGACTAATTTGATCGGCTCGTTTAAACAGTCTTGTTACTTAAAGCCTTTGGGGGGTTAATGACCATGTCCCGGATATCCTAGGCATCATTTTACGAAATGGCCACGACTTAAGCGCGGGGTGTAGGCGTACACCCGTCAGTGCACAAAAGTATATTGTGGTGCGTCTATTGATCTTTAACCCGGACAAGATCCGGGCTACTGAACGCACAAGGAACATGTAATTCGTTCACAAGATTATAATATTAAATAATTCTCCCAAGTTAAAAAGATTAATTTTGCCTCTGTGCATTTTAATCAAATTATAAAAGATATTTTGTGCCACGTGCATCCAAATCAATTTTTTAATCATTTTTCAAAATGAGTCAGTTACTTGTATTTACCAGTGTAAACTGACGTATTTTCCAAAAAGGCTAAATGCAGGTACTATACAAAATTGGCTGGATATTTCTCCTTAGCATCAATAGAAGTCTCGCAAGCTTAAGATGCCTAAAAGTCTGTTGAACTATTGTTTCCATTTTATGTTCGATCCTTCTGTGGATAAACTTTCGAATATTGTGACAGTTGATATTACAATATTAAATTCGGTTGTATCATATTTTTAAATTTGCTTCCGCTGTGCATATAAAATATTGTGTTGTTTGACTATATTGTTGCCAACCACGTCACGATACTCCCCCACCGGGCCCACCGGTGACACGTGGAAATCGGGGTGTGACAGGTTGGTATCAGAGCCAACATTGAGTGAATTAAACACTATCCCTTAGTGTTTAATCTCAATGACACAGTAGCACATTCCTTGACCTTCTGAGTCTAGACTTAACATAGGATTATTCTCAATCCTAATCTGGAAATTTTGCTTCCAATTTTTATTGGATACATCGCCAAGCGAAGAAGCTGTAATAAAAATTCTCCACGTCTGGAGCCTTGAAATGCTGAGCTTCGTACCGCGACCAGGATGAGACGTGCAACCAAGGAGAAAGCATTCAGGAATTGAATGAAGAAGAAACTCCTTTTACTGAAGATCGTTTCCTTATTAGTCCTTATAAGGACACAATTATCTTTCAGTCCCTACAAGGACAACATTATTCCTTTCAAGTCCCGCTTAGGGCAACTTTATACTTTTATTTTTATATAATGGAATGATTAAGTTTAAACTTTCATTCTAAACAAGAAATATTAAATAAATGGAAAAATAACATTTCTTTTTTTGCAAGATCTACCATTATAATAAAATGGCAAAATCTAAAAGGACAAGACCTAGCTTCGGGTCATATTAAGACCGGCCAAGATGGCAGTTCCTCAATTTAGATTCAGATCCTTATTAACATTTCAATTTAGAAATTGTTCTGCGATAAATATTAACTAAGAATCTTTAGAGTGAAACCTAGCCTTAGGGTCAATTAAAAGACCGGGCCAAGATGGTAAGACCTGTTAAAAAGATTCAAATTATTAATTAAGAATCTTAAGAGTGAAACCTAGCCTTCGGGTCAATTATAAGACCGGGCCAAGATGGTAAGACCTGTTTAAAAGATTCAAATCCCTGTTAATATCTGAAAACATGTTAACACTCTTGGCAGATGTGATTTATTTAAAAATCACACACGTCATTTTATATAGGATCCTTCAAAAGACTCCTAAACCAGTTTAATGATCTCTGAATCCTGGGTTTACATCATCAATTAAGATGATCATATTTTAACCATACGTGGTAATATAGTGCCTACGGGCCTTGCTCATTTCCACATGAGCCAAACTACAGTGGTAGCTATGACTCCCTGTCAGAAAAAGGTAATGAACTAGGTTCAAACCTCAAATGCTTTGATTCTCTGAAATCCTAGCATATAATTTATAATTGTCCTTGTGACTAGGCTTATTGTGCCAATATACTCAAATGCTTTGATTCTCTGAAATCCTAGCATATAATTTATAATTGTCCTTGTGACTAGGCCTATTGTGCCAATATACTCAAATGCTTTGATTCTCTGAAATCCTAGCATATAATTTATAATTGTCCTTGTGACTAGGCCTATTGTGCCAATATACTTTCATGCTTTGATTCTCTGAAATCATAAGCTTATAATCTATAAATGTCCATGTGACCAGGCCATTGGGTGCCACTAATAAAACTGTTAATGTTTTATAATTAGGATAAATTATAATAGAAATCCTAAATAAATATGATTAATAAATTAACCAAATATGGTCTCTGCTTACCATGGTTAATGAATTTCCCTAAGGGGCAATTCCGTAATAAACATCCCTTAGAAGGGAAGTGCCTACGGGCTATAGTTGATGTCCTCGGAGACTAAAGACAGCGGTAGCCTATAGCTCCCTGTCGGGAAAAGGTAATAAACTTTAATTCAAACCTTAATGCCGCGATTCTTTGAAATCATGGCTTATAAATTTAACTTGTCTACGCGACTAGGCCATTGTGCTATTATTAACTTATGAATTAGGATTTATGATAAAAATCCTGAATAAAATAAATATCCTTCCTCCCCTGTCAGTATGCATTTTTAAAAAGAATCTTAAAGGTGAAACCTAGCCTACGCGGCCAAGATGGTGAAACCTACTCAAGAAATTCAGATCCTTGTTAACACCCAAGAACGTGTTAGCACTCTTGACAAATGTGATTCGAGAAAATCACAACAGTCATCCTTATATTGGATTCTTCCAATTCTCTTATCTAGCCTAGTCAGTTAGGAATCATGGCTTATATCATCCTATAAGATGATCATATTATAAACATCCGTTAGTGATGAAGTGCCTACGGGCTAAACTTGTTGTCCGATAAGACAACGACAGTGGTGGTCTTTGACCTCCTGTCTAAAATGTTGGACTATGTCCAAACATAATAGTCTATATGATCAATGCAATCATGACTAATATCATCTAACACGATGATTATATTATTTAACATCCTTTAGTGATGTTTTGCCCACAGGCTATAATATATTGTGCATTTGAGACATTGACATTGTTATCTTTATGATTCCTTGTCTGCGGTGGTGAGCTATGCTCAAGCCTAATAGTCTATATGATCAGTGCAATCATGACAAAAATCATCAATACGATGGTTAAAAATTTTAACATCCTTAATGATGTTTTACCTAAGGGCTTTATTATATTATCCAATTGAGACCAGGCAATTGTAATCTTGTGATTCTTTGCCCAAGGGGGTGAGCTATACTCAAATCCCATAGTCTATACTATCATTTCGATCCTGACTAGTATCATCAGTATGATGATCATAATATTAACATCCCTCATGATGAAATGCCTACGGGCTATACTTTATTCTAGTGTCGGTAAGACAAAGATAGTAGTGATCTTTATGATCCCCTGTTCAAAATGGAGTGATTATACCCAAACTTAATAGTCAATACGATCGATGTGATCATGACTAATATCATTAGATACGATGGTTATATATAAACATCCATTAGTGGTGTTGATTGGCTTACTTTTCTGCCAAATGAATCGTCCTTCAAGACGATGACAGTTGTAGTCTATGACTCCCTGTCCAAAGGTGAAGAACTATGCTCAAGCCTTAAGACTCCTGATCTAATAAGATTGCAGCCTATGAATTGATGTCCTTGTGACAAATCCACAAGTTATATTCAAGTCACCCATAACAAGCCTCCGGGCTATAATTCGTCGTTCGTAACAAGTTAACATACTAAATGTTAACATCACGGGTGACAGGCCTTAGTGCCATATCCTATAATGTCCTAGAGACAAGGCCATTTGTGCCGCATCTAAATGTCATTACGACAAGGCCTTCGTGCCGTATAATCATTTATGTCCTTCGTGACTAGGCTTTATGCCATACCTTTCTACGTCCAACAAGACAGGCTTCTATGCCATATGTGTATACATATAATAAAAGTCTTGTAAGGCAAGCCTTTGAGCTATTTATAATCGTCCTTGTGACAAAGACAGTTGTGACATTATGGTCCCCTGTCAAGCAGGTATTGGACTCGCTCCAAACCTTAAATGCCATTGATAGTCCTTTTGTGACTTAAGCTAAATGTAATAGATATACATTCAAATAGCATTCATTAAGAATGTTCAGAACATAATAACCCATACGGTTTATTAATGTCGTGGCTAATCTAAGTCAGGTCATCAGGATGATGACTAGTAATTGTTAAATCTTGGTGATTAGTACCAAGTTTCGAGTATGGAAAACTTGGATGAGATGGACAGTTCACGATGTCCTAGTTTCCGTTAAAATATAAAGACACAATATAGTTATAAAATCGATGGGTTGTCTTAAAAATCAAGCCCATATTGTGGGTGATAAGAAGCAATTAATTATCAAGACTCCTTATGAGCAACCCTCATAATTATATGTATCAGTACGATTAATTAATATTAAACATTAAAAATGGTGGAACCGGCCGTCCCCGGAATCGAACCTAGGTCTAGGCCACACCCTTTCGCGCGCCTAGCCAACCGAGCTAGGTGCCTAGTTTGTGAAATTTCCATTTTGATTAAATATAAGCACATAATTATTAGTGGTTAGCATTGGCAATAAGAGGGCACACTAAGGTTTCAAAACCTACTCATTATAAATCCATTATGGATCTACCTCAGCTACTCACGTTATATAGATTAAGAAACGACCAGTCAAAGCTGAGACTGCCCTAAATTGTCATAGATTTTGCAGCTAAGTTTGAAAGGATTAAGAATGGAGGCGCTTAACCCTCCTGGTGAATGATTAGAGGCAGTTCACGTTATCATTTACCAATGATAATTTTCTGCTAAGTATCCTGATTTAATACAGGCAATAAGGAATCTTCATAAACCATAAGCTTAGCAAACTTTTAAATTATTCACAAGGTATAACTTACCAAGGAAACCATAGTAACCGATTCTTCTAATATCGGCAAGGAATCCTTCCGAAAAATCTTAGAGTACTCTTTCTTCGCATAGAGTACGACAACATATGTTATTTTAATTATTATTCTCATTGTTTTTTTTTCTATCACCTGCGAATGCCAAACTATGTTTGATAAGAGTACCATATGAGGATTGGCGTGTCCTAGTGTGTCCCATAGATTGCTTCCATGCCTGATCAGTATGGAGGTTTAATACATGGAACCCCTAAGATATCCCAATGATCATATTGTACTAAAGTCGACTAGTAGTATTCAAGGAAGATATCCAGAATGGAATTGTCCAAGTAAATGTTCCCGATTAAGGAATTCGTGGACTTATAACATAAATGTGTCACTTATTTGACACGAGCAATGATGGATGAACTGGAGCCTGAGATATGGAAAATCTTTGTAGCCTCTTTGTATCTTGATTATCTTCTCATAAGTTTTCCCTGCTTACCTCCTGGAAGGCAGGTAGAATTAAGATTAACATCCCGCTGTAGGCTGGAGTATTGTGAAAACTCCATATTGAATATGGAATAATCGAAACCTTGATTAAGTAGGTTTTAAGACATAGGCTCATATAGCCTGACTCAATATTCTGAGGGTTTTATGTTATTAAATAAGAAAGACGGTTCATATTGCTTATGCATACATACCGCAACCCTAATTAGGCAACGATTAAGAATTGCCATCAGCTACCCAGGATCTAAGGGCAAATTATTGGTGGATAGGCTTGAAAAGTCTGTAGCCACCTAAGTAGCTAAATGCTTGACATGTGCGCAAGTCAAAGCTGAGCATCAAAAGCCGTCAGGCTTGCTACAACAGCCTGAACTTCCTACGTGGAAGTGGGAAATGGTAACTATGGATTTTATTACCAAGTTACCCAAGACAAGGAAAGGAAATGATACAATATGGGTTATAGTTGATAGACTGACTAAGTCAGCACATTTCTTACCCATCAAGGAGACTTATAGCTCCCACATGTTAGCCCAGTTATACGTTGATAAGATTGTAGCCTTACATGGCATACCTGTGTCTATTATCTCTGACCGAGATGCTAGATACACGTCGCATTTTTGGAAGAGTTTCCAACAATCCTTGGGCACCCGTTTGAATTTTAGTACGACTTATCATCCTCAGACTGACGGTCAGAGTGAGCGTACTATTCAAATGTTGGAAGACATGCTACGTGCATGTGCGATCGATTTGGATGGTAGTTGGGAAAAGAACCTACCGTTAATCGAATTCTCCTACAACAATAGCTACCATACCAGCATTAAGACTGCGCCCTTCGAGGCATTATACGGTAGAAAGTGTAGATCGCCGTTTGTTGGGCGGAAGTTGGAGACGTCCAATTATCAGGACCAGAGATAGTGTTCGAGACGACGGACAAGATTGTCCAGATTCGCGACCATCTCAAAGCTGCCCGAGATAGGCAGAAGAGCTACGCTGATCCAAAGCGTAAAGTTTTTAACTTCGAAGTAGGTGACAAAGTCCTACTGAAAGTATCACCCTGGAAGGGGGTGATACGATTTGGTAAGAAAGGCAAGCTAAGCCCGAGATACATAGGACCTTTCGAGGTTATCGAACGTGTCGGGTCAGTTGCCTATAAGTTAAACTTACCTGAAGAGCTCAGTGGAATTCACAATGTGTTCCACATCTGCAATCTGAAGAAGTGCTTCGCTGATGAATCACTGGTTATACCACATACAGATGTGCATATAGATGAGAGCTTGAAGTTTGTGGAAAAACCTTTGTCGATTGAAGATCGACAGGTAAAGAAGCTTCGAAGGAAGCATGTACCTATTGTAAAGGTCAAGTGGGATGCCCGTAGAGGTCCCGAGTATACATGGGAGGTTGAATCCACCATGAAAGAAAAGTACCCTTATTTATTTCAGTAAATCTCAGGTCGAGATTTATTTTAAGGGGGTGAGGATGTAACACCTCGAAAATTCACGTCCTATAATGTGTAGACACGTGTCATATGTTTAAAACGTGTAAAAGAATATTATAGAAGGACTAAAGTTGACAAACATGGAAAGTATGTGAATATACGTATTCTAAGTGTCAACTGTGAATAAATATAATGTACATTAACCCTACATGGTGCTCATACCTTCAAACGAATAAATCATGGATCATACGAAGCTAAAAGTGAGAGATTTCAAACTACAGGGGCTAAATGTGTCAACATGTTTAAGTTATACCTCTGAGTGACCTTTTGACAAACCTGAAGCTTTGTAACGGTAAATTATGCTCACTAGAATGCACGATTAAAATGTCATAAAGTTTCGTTATCGTATGAGAAAGTTATGATCAAATTCGTGTGCGAAGGGTTAAAGTGTAAACGTTGAAAGTTAGGACTTTTCGGGTAACAACAAAGTTAACCGGGGACCTAACAAAGTGGGTATATGTTTTAAAGCCCTTATAGATCAATTGTGAGGGTTCATAATGCAATAAACAAGTGCCTAATCGAGTTTTGAAGAGCCAAGGATCAAATCGCAAAATCTAAAATTTTGATTGTGTGCAGAGGAGGGTCGCGCGACGCCCCAGGGGGGGGCCTCGCGCTACGCGAGGCCATGTCTGATCCGAGAAAAATGGGTTGTTGCCTGCCCTTGCCTTTGTGCGCGATTCTAACTCGATTCTCCACATCTCTTGACCCCTAAAGCACCCCCTAAACACTAGAAACAAGTGTTGATCAGTTGTGGTGAGTGCTAGACCTTGTTGTCAACATTTTGTGGTGTTTAGTTCACTATAAAAGGACCTAAGTTACAACAATGTTTCACACACCTTCATCTGCATTTTCTGCTCATTTCTGAAGCTCAATCCTGCTCTCAAGTGATCAAAATTCATGCATAGGACTCTTGTAAGTTAGCTTGACCCTTCTTAATTAAGTTTTAGCTTAGTTTTAGCTTAAAAGTCAAACCGTCGTAATTAACGGTTGACTTTAAGATTAATCAATAATGGTCCAGTGATTAGTCGAATCAAAAGTAATTATAAGTTGGTATTTATGTGGGTAATAAAACCTCAAAAGGGTTCCCCCTGATTACCACTCTAACCAGGTCAAAAGTCGGGTCAAACTTGCTAAGAAAAAGTCAACAGGATACTTAAAATGCCATTTATGCATAATTAACATTATAGATCACATACAACCTGTTGGATCATTGTTATAACTTGGTAATAAGTGTAAGAACATGTCTAAACATGTTCAACCCGACAATTTCCTGTTTAGACCCGGTTCGGAACCGAAAGTCACATAGTTTGACTTTCACTTTGACTTTCAGTTCTGACCCGTTAAGGCATGTTTTAGAAATGCCTCAGAGCTTTAATTGAACTAGGTTACATGTTAGTACAACCCTCTGTGATTATACACCTTGGTTCATTAGTTATCCAATTAATATGCATGTTTCCGTTAATTGCTCGTATGTTGACCATTATGCCCTTATTACCTTAAAACGTGATTTTTGAAAATGTAAAAGAGTAGAAACCTTAATAACTGATATATAGACTTGTATGCAAAGTTTGACATCAGTTTGAGGTGTAGAATAAGAGTTATGCTCGTTAGCGTAAAATTAAAGCCTTATGTTAATAAAACGGCGTAATTAGCGTATAGCCTAGTTAAGCCTACTTTTTGATATCAAATATTTTACCCACTGATGTAATATATTATTTTGGGATTTTTAAAGATTTTTAATTAATTTTAGGCTGAGCATAACTCATAGTCGTAGGCTTAATCCGGTAATTGTCGGTTTTGCCCTTACGGGCCATAAAATGAGTTTTACATATCTAAACGACTCCAAACCTTTTGCTACTGATCACATGTGATAAATAAATTATTTTAAGCCTTCTGGAAATATAAAAATATCAGATTTAAGTATCGAACCCGGAAATGGCCTTTAATCGCCTTATTAAGCGTTTTTAACGCAAAGTATGTATTAAAATTATATTGGACATACCCGGGTTGATACCTACTGATATATGAGGCAAATTATAATATTTTAACAGTAAGCAAAGGTTGATAAACTCAGACTTCAGTTTTGAGCTTTTCGGCTTATGTGAAATTACCAAAATACCCCTACGGGGCATAGTTTGGTTAAAAATGATAAATTTCACATATATGCTTTATCCTACTGATATAACTTAGCAAATTATGTATTTTTGCTGATTACATCAGACCTGTAACTCAGGTTGTTACTTAAACTCTTTTATAAACTTTTAAATGACCAAACTACCCCTACGGGGCCTAGTTTGTGTTTAAACACGTTTCGGGCATAATGAAAGACATCTTACTGATGTCACAACATATTTGAGACATAATTAACTTAGGAAACCTGTATATAGCTCTCATAAATACCCGTCACGCTTATTACGCGAACGGTTCAGTTTATGTAACAAGTTTACATAAATTAGCCGAAACGGGTCAAACCTTAACGGTTTTATCTCAAAATCCAGAATGTGAATAATAAACCCATATTAAACAAGTCTTCAAACTTGTCGGGTCTAAATCACATTCTATCCGGTCTTCGCTTAATCGTGCGTACGAACCGTATCTTTGAAACTAGCCGGTCTAAGCTTAAGCTTAATTAAAGACCCGTTAGGATTCTAATAGGTTATTATAAAACCTTCGTTCCAGATTAGGAGGACCAGTAAAAGCTACATGCATTTTGCTTATTGTGATTTATACATTGCTCAGGTAAATACTTTTAACTTATTTTCCCTACACGGGCTTGGGTTACGGTATATAGCATACCGCTTGATCGAGCATTAAATCCTCCACCATTGAGTGGGTAATTGACTAATTTGATCGGATCGTTTAAACAGTCTTGTTACTTAAAGCCTTTGGGGGGTTAATGACCATGTCCCGGATATCCTAGGCATCATTTTACGAAATGGCCACGACTTAAGCGCGGGGTGTAGGCGTACACCCGTCAGTGCACAAAAGTATATTGTGGTGCGTCTATTGATCTTTAACCCGGACAAGATCCGGGCTACTGAACGCACAAGGAACATGTAATTCGTTCACAAGATTATAATATTAAATAATTCTCCCAAGTTAAAAAGATTAATTTTGCCTCTGTGCATTTTAATCAAATTATAAAAGATATTTTGTGCCACGTGCATCCAAATCAATTTTTTAATCATTTTTCAAAATGAGTCAGTTACTTGTATTTACCAGTGTAAACTGACGTATTTTCCAAAAAGGCTAAATGCAGGTACTATACGAAATTGGCTGGATATTTCTCCTTAGCATCAATAGAAGTCTCGCAAGCTTAAGATGCCTAAAAGTCTGTTGAACTATTGTTTCCATTTTATGTTCGATCCTTCTGTGGATAAACTTCCGAATATTGTGACAGTTGATATTACAATATTAAATTCGGTTGTATCATATTTTTAAATTTGCTTCCGCTGTGCATATAAAATATTGTGTTGTTTGACTATATTGTTGCCAACCACGTCATGATACTCCCCCACTAAGCCCACTGGTGACACGTGGAAATCGGGGTATGACACTTGATGATTTCACGGTTAAAAGTTAATGTTTAAAAGATAGGAAGGTGTAGAAGTGCATATAGATCAAGAAAGTACAAGATTTAGGGCGAGATCTTACCTGGATTGAGAGAAATCGAAGGAAAGATGAAGAAAGCGTGCTGGTCGGACGTCACTTGCCAAAAGTGGAAAGTTTGGAGAGTGACCCGTGTATTTATAGGATGCTAAAAGATGAAAGTACCATTCGTCCGTATTGCACATCACCCGGATGGTCATCCGTGCGGATAGCAAATCCTGGTCGGATGCGCTTAACACTTCCGTGCGGATGGCCTGTCCGTGCGGATTGGCGCCTGGGTGGTGTGTTTGGTGCGACGATCTTTGGCGTTTCTGTCACACCCCTTTCTACGGCGGAAGCACGAGGTGTGATCATGAAAGGTTCTCATTGCATACGAAGAGTAAACATGCTACATGCTCGTAAAATAACATCAAATACCATGATTTGAAAACATAAGTTTAGCGTTTACATCGCTAGACAGCTTAAAACATTGTCTTAAAAGTTTACAACTTTATTTAAAGTTAAACACAAGCGACATCCACGAGCATAAGCAAGACCGCGCGCACATCCATCCTAGTTACCTGAAATACATGTGAGTTTTTGGAAAAACGTCAACATAAAGTTGGTGTGAATTCATGCAGTTTTGTATTTCATGTTTGTATACTTTGTATGAAAACATAGTTTGTGAGTAAATCAAGTTTTCATATATAAATCCAGTTTCATGTGTACCCCACGTACCCATGTATAATTCAATCTTTTCTTGAGTACCCCACGTACTTCAAGTTATACATCAATCCTCTTGAGTACCCCACGTACTTCAAGTTATATATCAATTTTAGTATGGTATGAATTTTATGTAAATACAGTATTTCTGTAATTATCAGATTGTTAATGGGTTGCAAAGCCATTAACATGTGGCACGACATAGGAAGTCACCAAACCTAAGGCATTTAATTGGTATATTCTGAGACACAAAAGCACTACTCGATTCTCGCCCCGACCGAGTGTGAGGCTGCCAGGCACCCGTTAGATCTAACCTTTTGTTCTGCGGTCTAAGTATGTACACGATTAATGGTGCTTCTGTACCCTATTCGTGACACTATTTCTCATAACGCATCCTACTTGGTTCTCGTTCTCACCAAGCGCGTTTCTTGTTATCATTTCTCATAGCGCCTCATACTTGGTTCTCGTTCTCACCAAGTGCGCTTCTCATATTCTTATATTTCATCACACTTGGTTCTCGTTCTCACCAAGTGTACTTCTTGTATTCTTATATTTCGTCACACTTGGTTCTCGTTCTCACCAAGTGTACTTCTTGTATTTATATCATACCAATTATAAATTTTGTACATTTGTACATGTATTTCACCCCCGAAGTTATAAAAACTGAAAACAGTTAAAGAGAAAAGGGGGAGCATGAACTCACAACTTTGCGTTCCTAGCGTCGTAAACTCCACCGGATTTGCTTAATTAACGTCGTACCCTATACGCGTTTTCTTAACGTTAGTCACTAGACTTGCGTCGCACAAGTACAGTCACTCTCTTTTGTATATATTTTCTTGTGTTAAAAATATTCTTATATTTTTAACTACGTATCTTACTTATATTATTTTCTCTAAATAAATATAAATCTTTTGTGTTTTGCACTTTGCACCCGAATTATGTATCTTGTATGTTGTATGTGTATTTTTATATTTCTACTCCTCATGAGTAATTAGTGTATTTTTAAGTCTTAATACACTAGCACGTATAACACATACTATATACACTTAGCACAAAAGTTGGTGATCAAATAATATATATTTTTCTTTCAAAAAAAATATATACTTAATATCCATTTTTATTCTCGAAAAATCACCATTTCTTATCACCAAAAATTAGGGAAGCCTTGGTAATACTTTTAAATACATTTTTAGGGAATAAGTTTCTCAAAAACTTATATTTTTTTCTAAGTGTCAAAATTTATAAAAATTTTGACAGAGTTTCCCCTAAAAATGGAGGTTTCCCATGTTTTCAAAACATGTATTTATTTTCTTTTAAATCGTCAACAATCATCAACAACAATTATCAACAATAATCATCAACAATAATCACTAATTCCTCCATTTCATGAACTTGAATATTTACAAAAATGTGTAGTAACTTACTAGCACATTTAGTAAGTCTTGTTATCTTTAAAAATAATTTTAGTTTCTTAAAAACTTTATTTTTAAAGAATATGAAGTTTCACAACTTCTAGTCGGGATTTACAAAAATATTTCTTTGTTAAATTTTCTTGTGACACATGTGTCTACACACTTGTTTATTTACTAAAAATGCTTTTAGTTCGGATAAGATCCGGGTTTTAACAACACTAATATTTTTGCTTGGTTCTTTCGAAAAACCACTTGTAGATCTTTAGATCTACTAGTTTTGAACAATATTTTGCAAGTAAAAATACTTTTACACAAGTTCATGTTTCATGTGTGGTAGAGTTTCACCTTTTAACCCTTATATCTTCTAACATAACCTTATGTCATGATCCAAGAACATGACTACATCGGGTTAAATGGTGGTCCGAGCTACCACAATCATAGATCGGGTCTCAATAATCATACATTTCGAATACTACATCATTTACACAACATATGAGCTTTTATCCAACACTTATAGCATTTTTAGTAGACTTTAAAGTATCATCTTGTAAGTTAACGAGCTTTAACCGTCATATATCGTTTTAACCACATTAGAATAGTTCAAGAAGGTGTTTTAAGCAACATACCACTAGCTCGAGGCTAGGGAAGAATCTAAGCACAAATCGAGTGGATAAAGGCAACGTAGAGAGGTCCTTCGCGTTCCGCTTGCACCAAGCTTCCTAATATGTGACCCTTAACACTTGTGTGTGCTTGGAATGATGATGATCGAACTCGAAAATGGATGGTTGAAAGAGGGGTGTTTGGCCGTGAGCTAGGTAGAGAGAAAGAGAGAGTTTGGTTTTTGTTTAAGTGTGGTGAATGATCTCATGTGCTATTCTTCCAACTTATAGGCAATTAGGATGTGCTTTATCCAAAGGTCCATATGTAGTCTTGATACTAAACATAGTGATTAAAATAATCAAGGTTGTACAAGGGGTGTCCCCCTTAGTTTGGGGCCGGTTAGAGAAAGGGGGGGGGGGTCTAGTTCGGTTCCAAGTATTAGTTAGACATTAGTTATGTTAAACCAAGTTAGTTAGGTGTTTAACTTGGTTAGTCATGTTTAGTGAGATACAATGGGTGTTAGGGTATTCAGGGACCCTAACTGGCTTAGAAAAAGATAAATAATGTTATTAACAATATTTTCATGTTCCGGGTATAGTCCGGTTGTTCGGTTACATACCGATTCGTTAAAGTGCTAAATTACACTTTTTAGTGTCGTTTAAGTACCTTTCTTGTACTCTTTCAATTCCCAACACTTAGGGAAATATTCTGGATAATAAAACGACATTTCTGCATAATATTTATATGTCTAAATGCTGATTTATTGCTGAATTATATAAATTCTGCACTTAAAGTGCGTTTCGGGTGCTTTTTAGTGCTTATTTTTGCTTTCGTATTGCATATATATTAAACCCTTGCATGTACTCTTGGGTTTTAATGCATTCTTGTTGTCGGGCCTACACCTAGGCTCCAATTTTATTGTCTGACTGCTTTCTGCAGTTCAGTCGACACAGTGTGTCTTACCGGTGAGTTTACTATTATTTTTGACGCAACGCTCTCGTTTATGCTTAAAGCAATATTTTGTAGTATACAACGTGCATGAATTCACTTGTTTAATCATGTGTTCAGACATTGCTGACAATTAAACTCATAATTGCAGTCATTAAACAATAAGTAATGTGTACGGAAGTTACCGGTTTGGGCCAGTTGTCACAGTTTCGGTCCCGATTGCGAGCGATTCGATAGGGTTTCCTAGTCAAATTACTTTTAGTCCCAACTACTTGGTATCTCGCGTAATCTATTCTCCACCATCTATCATAGTTCGGTTGTGATTCGAGTTCGGGTTCGATAGCATTCGAGTTTCGATTGAGTTCGCTTGATTACACAACACAACATAAATAAACATGCACAGGTAACACGTAAGGCACACACACGTATGATAGCAAGTACAAATACGTAGCTCGAGTTGCGATTTGATGTCGATGCGGTTAGCATAGCTTGACTATTGATTAGTTAACTTTATCGCATTGTTACTTCCTATAGCTCACAGTCGTGGATCGATTGAATAACGATTAACACACATCGATTATTGCAATTAACAACACTTACTCCACATAATATAATTAAAAACAAGAAGTTTCTATGAGTCAAGTTGCGCGAAATCGGTCGTTGACTCTGCCCTTGACTTTGACTTGTGAAAACACGGGGTGTTACACATCATCCTCTAGTGCCAAACACTCCTACACTAACAAACCCAATTCGACACAAGAAGACCCAATCTGGGTCGAGGATGAAACTGAAGCCAAGGCGGAATACATACCAAGGACGTATGAGGAAATGGTTTATCCATTATCCAAAAGCTCCGATTATCGATACAAGAGGTTGGACGTTTGTGATAGTGATAGTGACTGCTCGTCCGCCCGATTCCTTTTTTGGTTATTAATTTCTGTAGTTGTGTATTTACATGTTTTAATTTTTATTTGTGTAATTGTGTGTTTTAATGTTTAATTATTTTTGTATTATTTTTAATTTTAGGAATGTATTAATTTATTGTGTGTTTAAATGTTTAATTTATTATTTATGTTTTAATTTTTATCTTGTACTAATTTTAATTATAATTTTAATTGTGTGTTTAAAAACTTAATTTATTTATATATAAAAACAAAAAAAAGAAAATAAGGTTTTAGGGTACTGGTGCCACCAACTTGAGTGTTTTAGGGTAGTGGATGAGGAAAGTGATGTGATACTAGATTGGAGGGTGTCTTAATACTTTAGAGTAGTGGTGTCAACCTTTGTAGAATCGTATGTTATTAGCAATGGTATCCATAAGTAATGTGTTATGTGTTATGCACATAGACCAATAGTGTGCACGCACTAAATAAACACGCGAAGATTGGTTTCCATAAACCAATAGCGTGCACATACTAAATAAACACGCGGGGATTGGTTTCCACTTTGTAGAAAAAGGGGAGTTTCAAGTTCAGCCCATCTCAATGACCAACTTGATGATGTTCCATCAAGCCCAAAATTGTATTATTATGGTCAAAGTCAAACATTCATGTTGTACCAAAATGTAATTTATCGTACGAGTTAAGTGAAACTTGTCTTCGTTTTCCACTATAAATGAGATAATTCGGCCCAAAAGTAATTCCACGAAAATGATCCAAAGTTGCGGCAAGTACACATACCAAATACTTTTATATATTCTTTCTTGCATCTTCTTTAGAAAAGATTCATTTAAATCTTACAAAAATATTGGCATCTCACGCTTATTAAAGCTTGATTTAAACTTACGATGGAACATAGCCTAAGGGGTCACTTAGTTGTCATTGGCATCAAGTATGTTAGGTTAAATGGATGAATTGATGGATATAAGTAAGCTTACTGAACAATGTATTCTAGCTTCGGGCCCGTTCTAAAAGGTTTTTGACCAGTGGGACCCTTTCAGAGTGTCTTAACGTTTAAGGTAGAGGTGGAGATTAGAGAAATCGGGTGTTTTTCAAACCTCTATTTGAGTTGTAAACCGAATCGATTTGGTCAACTTTGGTGAAAACTGGTTTGAGGAGAAACCAATTTGGGTCATAAATCAGTTTGGATGAAAAAAGTATTCAAACCCTGTTCAAATCGGTTTGGGTCGGGTTGAAACCATTTTGGGTCCTAGTATTCAAAATAGGTATTTAAGAAAATATATTTTTTGGTTCACATTGAAACCAGTTTGGCTCAAACCAGTTCGGATTGAAACCGGTTTTGGTGACCAGAGTGGGAATTGGTATACAAACTGGCGGTTTGGGTCGGGTTGAAACCGAGTTGGCTCAAATCGGTTTGGTAGTGCACATTGGGTCGGGTTAATTTCCAAACCGGTTTTTTTGTCCATCTCTTGTTTAAGGTGACTACATACCAGGAAGTGCATACTCTTCTCAACACCATATTGAGTGGGAGTTGGAGCCCAGATGAATTTAAGGCATGATGAAACTTTTTTTTTTGAACGGCAACCACATTTTATATATAAATATAAAGAGCCAGCATGATGAAACTAGATGTGTGGGGATAAAAGTTTGGTCCTTATTGGACAATTTCATCGCAACACGCCATTTTCAGTGTTTATTTTTTATAATGTATTATTGTACACTTATTAAGACGTAGTTGATTCCTCATATAGTTATTTGAGTTAATATTATTATTAGTAATCTCTCAATTTATTTGAAGAGTAATCAATTAGTTAAACAAGGAAAAAATTAATATGCCAAAAAAATAAAAATAAAATCTCAAAACCCAGAAGAGTAATCGATTAATTGAACAAGGATAAAATTAATATGGCAAAAAAATAAAAACTCAAAACCCATTTGAGTAAATTATTTATGATAACTTGTTAAAATTATAATTATTTATTTATTTGATTCTTAGATGTATTCTAGTATTTTTTTTTTTTTCTTTGTTCTTTGGCCACAAAAATAGGCTTTTGTTCCTAGGACCACACTTGCACTTATGATAGCTCACATCCTTGGACCACAATACCACTTGACAACTTTCTACATTTCCCATCAAAAGAAAACAAATTATTGGGATCCACCAAACAAAGAGTGAACAAGGCTCATTAGTCATGACTAACTAAAAATCCCAATTAGTGAGTGAATCATGGTACAAAAGACCCCACACAAGGTGTGGGTTGGGGGATAGGATGTGGTGAGGTAGAGGTATGAACCATTGTATTTGATGAGGTGGTGTTGTCTTTTATTAATGAGAGATCATGTCATTGCTTGGTTACTTGAATGACTTTGATGTGCAATCATACAAGACAAACATGATTGTAATACATTTTTCTTGATTCCGTGCTTCTTATACTTGTACAATCATATGTGCATACAATACATGTATAGTTGTGTGTTTACTTTGGACAAAAGTGGGTCTTGTCCAGTGAAATGTGACAAAACATCTGCCTAAATTTGGGGAATGAAAAAAGATGAGGGAATATACATTGTATCCTTTGCCATTCTTATTTAGAGTCAGTCAAAATGGGATTGCTTATGGACATGAACACAAAAAAAGGGAATTAGGAGATCAAAAATTGAACTTCTGAGAGCTGGTCTGTTTCGGTTTGGGCTAGTTATAAGTGGTCGTTTAGCTGTTTGAAACGTAAACCCTGTTCGGCCTAAGAGATTTATAGCCTATCAATTTTAGTAATAGATCGTGTCTTGCCTAACAGACTGTAAGACTAGACAACGTTCGGTCTAATATGTGCAATAAAACTTGTCTAGAAACGCACTAGACTAAGAACAGGCTCTAAAGAAAATAAAGACCAAGGACAGGACCATAGAAGGTTGGTTGAGTCAAGTTTAAGTCCAGTTCTAGTTTGAGTCGCGACCTAACCCCAATTCTTTTGTAACTTTGTTGGTTTAGGAGAGGAATTGACAAGTTTGAGATAAGACTGTAACCAAGACTTAAAGAGTCCAAGATTCATATTTATTTTTAATATATGTATGAAGAACATAAAAGAAACTGAAATGCACACAAAAGAAAAAGATATAAATTTAGTTTACCACTCCAAAGTGTTTAACCACTCCTTACACCCTTAGAGGATAAGACTCCTAAGATGACCATCAACAAATGCGTTTTAACTTTCTTTAATACAAACATTGTCAAATAAAATGAAAGATGAAATTTTCTTATTTTTACATCGAAGACGCTTATATCACAGTCAACAACGATTATGTTTACATCGAATCCCAACCCTTGTGTCGCTTAGGAAAAGAAATGTGAAAGCTCAAGATTTAACTCTTTTCAAGTTAAAGAACTCAAGCTAACCTGGTTTTCACATAATACTAAATACATACATGTAGTTGACCAAACCAAATCATATTTGATATATACTCTGTCTAAAAAAATAAAATTAGAAAATATTATTAAAAAACCTCTCAAAACGAATGGAGTACCCATGGTCGTTAAGTGTGGTCAGTATGTGTAATCTCTTAAGACCCAACATTTTGAACCTTGTAAATTTAACCTATCAGGCATAAGTGCATAACTAAACAATTAAAATAATAATCTTACATGAAATCCAAATTGAAGAATTTTGATGTGAATGGGATGATTTAACCACCTAGACTTTATCCATCAACACCGAGCAACATACTGAACCAAAACTTGCAAAAATCACCAACAATAGTAATTAGCACTCTTTTTAGGCCCACAAATAGGGTATAAAATATCATACCAGACTATGAATGTAACTCTTAACAGTATCAGTAACAGTAAAAAGTCCTCACACACACACAGGGTTTTGATCGATACGATTACGAGTGATTAAAAAAAAAAGTTCAAAATGTTACAACACATTACAAACAAATGCACATACTCAGGTGACATACACGCATGCATTTATGGATGCATACGTGTTTTTATATATAAATATGTGGGAGAGATGTCGACCCTTTGTATGCAACATGAAAACTTAGAGAGTACCATTTACGCGAACATGATAAGGCGGCCCTCGACAAAAGATTGGCTCATCAGGTGAAGAAGACGGTGCACGAGCCCTCAGAATTTCGTTAGGATCATCTATAACTGCAGCAGCCAATAATGTGTACTCACCCGGGACTAAGAAATACAAACAAAACGAATGTTTAATCTCTTCAAGAGGAGGAACATCCACCTTCATGCCACTTAAAGCACCTAACACAATTCCAAAAAAGAAAAAAGATAAGTCGTTTTTAACCAAGCTAATAACAGCGGTGTTCAAGGCCCCTTTTTTTTACAGTTTTTAGGTCAACCTGTTGGTAAGGTTTTGACCTTTGTAAACCAAAACAAAACCGTTGAAAATTTAAACCAAACTAAAACGTTATTTCGTTACTAAGGGGTTTGGTTTCACGGTTTGGGCTTATTAGGTTTATAATAATATAAAATTAACATAAAAGTCGATCAAAATAAAGAAGCGATATTGTTCCAACTTAGAAGATCGATTCCATGCACTATATTGTTAAGCAAAGCCCAATCATGTGTATTATAAATCTTTAAATAGTTAAAACCACAAGTAAAATATAAAAAAAGTTAAAATAGCCCAAAATCAAACGGTCATATTTGGTGTTTCCGACCCATTTTGAAAATAAACCATAAACCAAATAGTAAATACAGTTTGGAAATTGCATAAACCGACCAACCAAAAACATTCGAAAAAACCGGCCGCAAAACCAAATCGATACTGATTTCACGGTTTCACACCGAACCATAAACACCTTGTAGTTAATAATCTTACCAGACCATAGTACAGCAGAATTGGTGCCTTCAATGCAGTTTTCACCGGCTACGTCTCTGCAAGTAATACTAAGATTCATACTAATAGAATCCTTGGTGTTATTCCGGACCAAAACCTCCATGGGTGTCATGTCATGTGCCAGCACATCACCGCCATCCTTAGAATTTACTTCTTTAACAAGCCTGAAACTAAAGGTCAAAGGATCTGGCAGTAAAACATCCATGATTGATGTCTGAAGAGCTGCTTGTGTGGCATCCTTAATATGCAACTCCCCAGAACTGTTTCGCCCCGACACCCACCTAACTTTAATCTTTGAAATCAGCTTCCTTATATAAGCGTTGAGTTCCGCTTTCTTCTTCTTCTCCGAGGTTTTACCATCCCCGTTTGACAGTGAATTGCTTGCAAGAAAAGAACCGTCAAGAACTGGTAGTTTAAAGTGCTCCAGTGGTATTAGTACTCTTGCACTGTAATCTCTGTCTATTCTTGTTTTGGGGTAATCAAATTCTGAAGAAGTTTCGTCACTCTCGAGCTGGACGGAGACACCGACCTCAAACACAACGTCTGTTGGATTAGATAACTCAAGTTCAAGAAATCTTAGGCCCCAGCTTCCTCTATAGGGATCAATTTTCACCAACCTATCAGCAGAATCATTATCCGATGAATTATTTGAAATCTCTCCCACGTGAGCAGGAATTTCCATTGATAGCAAGCGGGCTTTCACAAAAGATAAGCCCTGCAAAACACACACGTTTAAGGGAGTCACAAGGCGCCGTCCAGGTGGCACAACGCTAACACTTTCTGTCAGCTCTCCTTGGTTCTCTGCAGGACCTGACACGACAAGTAGCAGGGATAAATAGAACATTTCATCTTTAACAGCTTAACTAGATGCTAAAGAAATACAGGTCAACCTGGTTTAACATGAAAAACAGGACAAAAGTCATCTTTAGTTAGATCTGAAAGCATAAATCTTCTATACTGTTTTATTTAAGACATCGGATCACTTAGTAATCACATCTGTCACTCACTATTTATTATAAATAATAATTGAACAAAATTGTTCCTAATCAACCAAACCCGAACTGCAGGGCCGTCCCTGAGAATTCATGTACCATGTTCGAGCTCGAAAAAACGTGCCCTTAGGCCTTAACAAAATTGGGTATTGGGCTCACTAAAGGTCTAAACCTAATGCAAATGGGCTAATAACTAATCTAAACCATAAAAATAGTTTTGTAAGTGGGCCTATGTTGGTGTTTGTATGGGTATATCTTATTAATTTATTTATTTTTACATATACATATCGGAGTTTTTTGAAAAATAACGTGCCCTTCAAAATATCGGGCCCTGGCCGGTGGTCCTCCCCGCCCACCTTCAGGGCCGGCCATGCCGAACTGTTTTGGCTTGTACCGGCTTGATGGACCTACTATCTAACCCGAATAGGTATAGTAGGCATCTAATGCAGACAAATTAAATTTCAAATGCTCTGACAAAAGTAGATAAATTTTAGCTATTCTATCCTTTATTTAACTTGTTACAATTTCAATGGAATTTACTACTCCCTTTTTTAAGGTTGGATCACCGAAATCATGTAACTCAGCCAATATACAAGTTAACAACAAAAGTATAATCCCACTCAAGTTAACTAACAGTATATATACTAAAAGGTTAAAATAATTAAAATAAACTAATGATTAAAAGAAATTTCATCGCTTCATTTGTGAGATGTGCTAATAATCGACCACTTAGGAATAGGTCAATTTCAGTAGTTTATGTGCCAAACGAGACATTCTCAGATAGAAAATTTAGCTAAAAAGAGAACGGATCAAATGGGCCACCTAATTTGTGTTTTTGATGTAGACAACCCCTCCAACTCGTTTTACTCATAAATTTATATTGGTATTGTAATAATATTGCTTTTGTAATCATAACCAAAGCATCCATTATTTATTAAAAAAAATTAATCAAGGGCAAAAAAGTGTTACCAGTCAACCCAACTCGGCCTGTTTTGACATGTTATCCAACCCATTCTCATATTGCCAATTCTATTGTTAGTCTTGTGAAGAAAACATAACACTAAAAATAGTAATAATTACCTGCATAATGGATCAATAACATTGGGCTGCTTGCATCCTTTAGCGGCCTTGTCACATTAACAAATGTGCTCTTACTAGCAATGGCATCATGATCCACCAAGCCAAGCTGCCAAGCTTTCAAGGTGACCGGTATGGTTACTTCAGCACCAGGCTTTAATGGAAGAGCAGACTTTAATGCATCATAGCCAATGGATATGACGGAATCTTGATTTTTCCCTGATAACGATATATGTGCCTGCTCAACCGCCACTGTGCCAGCATTGGCCACACTAATCCAAAGCTCACGAATCTCTCCTTCATACAATATAACAGCACCATCACCACCAACAATGTGTGAAACCAACAATGGCAGTGAAGGTACAACTGTAATGCTTGGTACAGCTGTCGTTTTCAGCTTTCCGGACCCACAGCACCGGAAAGGATCAGAAATAACAAGCCCTTGTGCAGCTCCTAGAAGCAAATTATCAACATCCTTAAAGAAATGCTCAGTAATTACACCAAAACAATGAACAAGGCATCCAGGGATATTCACGGGGCCCACTTTAGTTGGAATTCCGGATAAACTGATCACTTTAGAGGAATTAGGGGGGAGAGTAACACTGATTGGAAAAGCATCGAAATTTCCAGAATGCACAGAAAGATATATGCTATTAACCAATAAGTCAAATCCACAAGGGTTTGCTAATTCCACCAACACTTGAACGGGTTCTCCAACGACCCAAACGAGTTCTTGCTTACTGTTGTTGGTTGAATCTCCTTTGCTGAATGGTGTATATATAAAAGGCCCAGAAGGAGCTGATCCGGCCCACCAATCCTCTCTAGCAGAATTTCTTTTTATAATGTCCATCTGTGATGGATGCAGAGGAAGTGAATGCAACCTAATAATCAAAAATGATATTTAGCAACCAATACCTATAACTGAACAATGATATTCATTCAATGCAAAGTTACCTCACGAAAGGTAAAGCAGGATCAGCACAATGAGTTCCAGAAGGAAGTCGTTCAGCTGAATTATTGAGTGCACTTGCAAGCCCATTTTGACCTGAAGGTGTTATTAGAGGATAGTAAGATCTTAATAGACGTGCCGCTGCACTCCATGCAGCAAGCGGATCTCCAGCACGAACAGCTGAGAGAAGTATCTCCTTTAGTACAACCATCTGCAAGGTGCTCCATTGTGACTCAAATAAAGAAACTACCAAGTGATGATGCATCTTTCCACCATAAGCAATAGATGACCCAACATCCTTGTATGAAAACAAGAATCAGAATATAATTACCTACTATTCTTTTGGTTTTTAATTATACATCATATGAAGAGAGTATGAACAAATATGAATGAAAAACTCACATTGAAAACAGCATGTTTGGGAATAGAAGCTCTACTTTGAACACGATATGCTTTTGTAGTTAGGGCCAGCACTTGCATGGCACTAATAGCAGCCAAATTGTTTTCTTGTTGCAAATATAACTGAGCCACCTGCCTGGAGAAAAAGGCAGCTTTCCTGTGATAACCAAGAGTTCCATATAAACGGGCTATCTCAATGTATAATATCAGTCTATCACTTGCATCAATTAAAGCTTTCGCTCCATCTGCAGCAGCAGTCAAAAGGTCCACTACTTCCTTAGCCAGCTCACGTCTGAAACACAAAAAAAAAGTAGGTTGATATACCAAAACGCGTAACCATAATTTAAGAAAGACAGTAGAAAAAGAAACAGTAAAGCAGGTATGAAAGAGTAATGAAGCAATGAGGGGAATGAAGCAATGAGGGGTAGATGAAGTCCGAAAAAAGAAAACCAACAAAGAAACAACAAAAAAAAAGATAAACAATAACTTTGAAATGACACAGTTTGCAAAATGAATAAATCTGCCTCTTAATGAAGAAAACCTCGTATACCCTATACAAATATGATAGATTTACACTATCATGCCAAACTGAGTTGGATGTCCCCACATAAATGAAAACAATAAACATATCACAGTCACAGCAGTCACGAAACAAAACCTACAGCAGGCATAATAACAAACAAGAAGTTTTGAAAATATACCTGCAAAGAAATCTTGCTAACTTCAGAGTAGCTTCCAATTCAAAGCTGAGGGGTGAGACCCTGCATAGAGTTGATCAATAGATTTAAATATAGCTACATACATTCATAAAAAGCTTCATCAGGATGTGCTAACAAGATCCTGAAATCATAGAACTGTAACTAACTCCCCATCTGAATTTAAACATCTTACTAACATAAAGTTTCTTAAAACACTACAAACTTTCAGGACAAAGGCGAAGCCGTAGGTCACTCCAGCTCAACTAATTCAAATATATATATAGGGGTTAGTTAACGTCCAATTGACCTTAACGTACGATGCGTACGCGATGAGAATTCCGCACATTATAAACCTCAAAAACGAAATCCGCATGTTGAAAACATAAAACACACATGTCGCACAAACTCGGAAGGATCCCTGGCCTAACCCGGAAGGATCACAAACTCGGAGGATCACAAACTCGAAAGCACTTAGAACATGCGGGTTTATGTTATAATTAAACGCGGGTTTATAGTTTATAGCATGCGGGTTTTCGTTTAGTGGATGATAACATGCGGAACTCAAAATCGCGTACGCATCGTACGTTAATGCCAATTGTACAGTACACTTCCTCTCTATATATAGGGGTTAGTTAACGTAGGCCTTAACGTACGATGCGTACCCGATGAGAATTCCGCACGTTATAAACCTCAAAAACGAAATCCGCATGTCGAAACCCATACATCCCGCAAACACGCATGTCGAAAACATAAAACACGCATGTCGCACAAACTCGGAAGGATCCCTAACCCGGAAGGATCACAAACTCAAAGGATCACAAACTCAGAAGCACTTAGAACATGCGGGTTTATGTTTTTATTAAATGCGGGTTTATAATTTATAACATGCGGGTTTTCGTTTAGTGGATTATAACATGCGGAACTCAAAATCGTGTACGCATCGTATCGTACGTTAAGGCCAATTGTACAGTACACTTTCTCTCTATATATAGGGGTTAGTTAACGTACAATTGGCCTTAATGTACGATGCGTACGCGATGAGAATTCCGCACGTTATAAACCTCAAAAATGAAATCCGCATGTTGAAACCCATACATCCCGCATGTTGAAAACATAAAACACGCATGTCGCATGAACTCGGAAGGATCACAAACTCGGAAGGATCCCAAACCCAGAAGGATCACAAACTCGGAGGATCACTAACTCGGAAGCATTTGGAATATGCGGGTTTATGTTTTTATAACATGCGGGTTTATAATTTATAACATGCGGGTTTTCGTTTGGTGGATTATAACATGCGGAACTCAAAATCGCGTACGCATTGTACGTTAAGGCCAATTGTACAGTACACTATATATATAGAGAGAGAGAGTGTGTGTGTGTGTGTATAGAGTATATGGAAGTATAGAACAATCCAAATTGGGATTAAATTTACTTGTGTTATCAAGGGAGTTTTATTTCATGTGCATATGTTAAAGATGTTACCAGTGTGTATAATTTGTAAGGGTCTACCTCTGAGCATTGTCTTGTATAAATGACTTCCTGTAATGCACAATGACGCTATTGTAACGATACTTGACCTCCTCCTCTATAACTGGGTCCTTATGAACTGCTTTATCCATCTTATAGCACATAAATACAACAAACAAAATGTTAGTCAACATCAGGATAGATGAAGATCTTATAATCAATCAATTTAAGTTCTTAAATTCAAAAAAGAAAACCATATATTTGAAACATTATACACAAATGTAAAGTAAATCTACCGTAACAGCATGAATAATAAAGAGATCTGAATACCAAAAGCTAACACATTATTTATGATATATCTTTAATAATTAAATCCTTTCATATGCTTACCAACAAGGCACAAACACCACCTTCCATTGCGCCAGCAAACCAAAAATAGTCCCCAGTCAACCTGGCAAGTTCTAAAGCGGTAGAATAATGATTATTGGCATCAACAGGTGATCCAGCTAGTAAACAATAATCTCCAATTGTTTTCTGTGCTCTGCCAAGTCTCCTCTTTTTCACTTTAATCACCTGAAACAATTGATCAAGTTGGTAAAGTTATAATTCTCAAAGCATGCACTCGAAACTAAGAATTTAGCAATTATTTATAACAGGACACCTAAGACATAAACCTCCTCTGAGCTGAGACTGGCTTGAGAATCTAAAGGTGTCTTTAAAATAGTCCCACCAGATTCTGCTTGAAGAACCCACTTTTCAAATTCCATTAGAAGTGAAGCAGCAATGTCTTGCATCATTGTTTGCAAGTGAATTTCTTGAGTCCGCTGGTCAGCAGGAGGAAACAAAGCTAACTTATTTCCTCTGTCCTTCCCATCCGCTAGCTGCAATATAAGATGACATGAACACTTGTAAGCCATGTCACTAGGATTCTAGGACTATTTTTAAGGTAAATTATACCAGCATTTTACACCAACTTTTATTGATCACAAATCAATAAAAACCTTTGAACCAAATTGAAACAAGACCAAATTTAGATAAACCTTAGCAATCAGCGTTTCAAGCTACAACTTCTACCATTTGCAGACATTTTGAGGATGAACATAAATTGGGTTATGGCACGAAGAAAGGTTTTCTCTAGGTTTTGTGTTACAGAAGGTCTGGAGCAAGAAACGAAAGAATGAAGTGTTGATTCAATTCTATGTTAATGTTCTGCAATTTGATGCACTTGGAGTAAAGAAAATACACAACAATGCAAATAAAAATCACAACATATATGCAACTATGTGTATGCAAATAAACAGATACACATTTCACTCTTCACACCAATCAATCCTACAGGAAGCTGCATGTAACCAACCAATGCCACATGCCTTCTGCTCTTCAGTTGTAGACTTGTAGCATACGGCCACAACGTTGCACAACTGAAGAAAATCCGAAAATGAGTCTCCTGACACTTACTTGTACAATAAGTTATGAAACATGATCACTAACCTAGCTCCAGAAGTTACTTCACTAATCTTTTCAGCTTTATTTTGTTTCCATTTCTCAAACACACAAACGAAGATCAATAAACATTCAAAAGTCAGCAACTAAAAAGAGTGGCAACTTGTGTGGCTTTCAACAACATTATCTAATCGCATAAACAAAGCTAATAAGTAAACCCTAAACATTGAGGAAAATCAGAAACACAACCTGTGAATCTCCAGGAGAGAAAGCGAAACAGCGTTGAACAACAGAAGAAGAGTATCCTTTAGAAGCAACAGCAAACTGCTCAACAACAGTATCAAGATCAGGAGCAGAAGGACAATGACAGATACCGATAACCGCATGAATTTTCCGATTGGATTGGAAATCCTCCCAGGGACTGGGCGGAGATCCGCCTACAATAAACTTGAAGCGGAGGCTGCCGGAATCCCAGGGCTGATTAGTGAAGGGAGATTTCTGGTGTTCGGTGTAGAAGGAAGTGATAGTAGAGAGTTCGATGTTGTGGTGGCGAGCGAGCATTCCGGCGTATTTGCGGAAGAGGTGGAGGTGGATTTCTCCGACTGGGATGACCGCGATCCGGATCATGGAACTGGTGTCGATGCTGACGTCAGGCTCCATTGTGGTTTGGGATTTCAGTTTGGGACTAGATCGGTTGCGGAGTTGGGGGTGTTTGTTTGTTTGGGAGTACTTATCAGCCGGAGAATTTGTTTACAAGAAATTATCATACGTATGACAATTTTTTTTATTATTATTACTTTAATATCATTTTAAACATGATATGTTATCTAACTACTATTATTTGAAACTGCGCTTCAGACGGGGTGCTGGAGAGCATGTATTTGTTAAATGATATATCAATAGGTTATTCTGGACCATGCAAACTTTAATTTAAATGACGGTAAAATACAATTAGCACGGTTAAATAAACATGTCTAAAGTTGAAAGCTAGCTTTAACTATAATAAAGTAAAATATAATATATTAAAGAGAAAAATGCTCGGATAGTCCCTGTGGTTTGCTCATTTTTCACCTTTAGTCCCTAACTTTCTAAAATTACACATATAGTCCCCAAGTTTTTTAATTTCGTTCCCGGATAGTCCCTGGCGTGGATGGGGGTTAGTTTTCTTAGTTAAGTGACTGTAAATTTACTAAAATGCTCTTCATTAAAAAATAACATATAAATAAAACATATATCTCTATATCCCTATCTCTATCTTTCTGCTCTCTCAGTAAAAACCACTACCACTGTCCCCTCCACTCCACAGCCGCCATCATCACTCCCCACTACCGCCGCCACAATCAACCACCCATCCCTAAATCAACAACCATCATCATCCTCCACAGAACACTAGCTTGTTTCTCTCACCTTCCGCTGACACTCCAGTGACGTCATCCTTCGACTGCCGGAGTTTGCACCAGCTTCTGTAACCGCTCTTGTTGCTCCTCCGGCTACCGGAGTTTGCACCGGCGGTTTTGGAGGTTGTTTCGCTTGTTGATTACGTTTTTTTTTCGTAGGCATAGTAACATGATTAGTAATAGTAGAGCAAGGATTAACGCAGATTCGACTGCTATAGCGACGATTGCTCCGGTGGGGAGCTTATTAGACTTTTTTCTGACTGGAGGCGATGAAATCGACGACGGAGATGTTACCGGAGACGAGTTGTTACCGGCACCGAAGACAGAAAAATCGAGTTGTTACACGGCGGTAGAAGATTTCCACATATATTTATGTTACCGCATAATGATTTAGCTAACGATTTCGGAATCGAACCGTTGAGTTTATTATTCTCTAGGTTTAAATCGGATGGTGGTGGTGGTGTGGTGGTGAAGGCTTTGATGTTGAGGTGTTTGGGGGGTTGAAATGGAGGAAGTGGGTGCGGGTTGTGGTGGTGTTGTAGTGGCGGAGGACGGTGGACGGGAGAGGAACGATAGGGAAGACATGGTTGACGGAATCTGCATTCTCCGAGAACGGATACATCAATTATTATTTACATATACATTAAGTATGGGTTAGGATCACGTGAGAAGCACTAGGCTAATTGAGAAACTTGAGAAGCATTCTGGACCACACATTTTCCCAAAGCTTTTTGTAATATACACATATGTATAGTTTAAAATTGACTATATACATATGTGTATAATTCAAGATTTGACAATATACATATATGTATATAGTCAATTTTATACTATACATATGTGTATACTACGAAAAGCTTAGAGAAAATGTGTGGTCCAGAATGCTTCTCAAGTTTCTCAAATAGGGTGGACTTCTCTTAGGATCCCTACCCCATTAAGTATTATTTATATGTCTTTTAACTTTTTTTAATTATTAATTTAACAAATAAGGGTATTTAGTGTTTTGGTCAAAAATCAAACCAAGGATAATGTAACCAAATCTGATTTTGTGAGGTAGTGTGCTTGTATGTTGAACAAATGAATAAACAAATGTGAAATGTAATGAACAATGAACACAAGGATTTGTACGAGGAAAAAGCCCTTGATCTTAATAGGATCTCCGGCACAAAAAACCTCGGATAGTGAAAACTATCACTATCAAATGTATTGAACTAAAAATGTTTACAACTTCGGAAGTTGATCAAGTGTTGAACAATGTTTGCTAGAGTGAGATTGTATTCGAGAGCTAGTATTCACGAGTATGTGTGTGTTTTCTGCTAATAGCAATAATAATATCTAAACACTTGATCAACCCCTTTAAAAGGAAATAACAAACAAGTCCGAAAAAAGGTGGATGACCACGTCCAAGAATGTTGACATTGAACCATTTCCACACGTGCAACATCTTCAACGAGTGTAGTCCGATATTCTCACCATGACTCAGTCCATATCGTCCATGACCTGCATGCCATTACGAAAATATACAAGGAACAATTGTTAGTTAAGTTATAAAATTAATAAGGATTCATGATCCTCAGACTTCCTGCATCAGTTGTTAAGGATCAGTGATCCAGGCTGGTTTAAGGATATGTGATCCATAAGTATAAAAATTAACCCCTAATAATTGCCCCCAAATATGGTTGATTAGTAACTAAATTGATCGGCCATATTTCCATTAAATGCGGACTAGCCGTTAGAAGAACAACAAGTCGTTATGGTCAGGCTGACTTCATTGACTTGATCGGTCTAGTTTATCATTGTTATTATATAGGATGGAGATAAGATCAAAAGTTCTTTAAATGCAGAAGATCCTTTTATAATCCTCTATCCGGAGCATAATCAGGTATTCTCTTCTTCTCCGAAAATCCTTTCCTCCCTTCTTGATCCTTCAACTTTTTTCAGCATCACTATTGTTTTGGTCAAAAATCACACAAGGATAATGCAACCAAATTCGATTTTGTGAGGTGTGATGCTTGATTATGTGAACAAATGTATGAACGAAGAATGAATGAAATGAATGTTGAACACAAGGATTTATACGAGGAAAAAGCCCTTGATCTTTAGAAGATCTCCGGCATAAAAAACCTCGGGTGATGGAAACTACCGATCACCAACTATATTACACAAACAATGTTTACAAATCGGGATGATAACAAGCTTGGTACAAGGTTCACTATCATGCAAAAATGTATGTAATCGCCGAGAGTTGTTGAGAGCTCGAGTGTAGTGTGTTGCTAATAATTCTTATGTCTAAACAAGCTGGTTATCACCATTTAAAAATGGAAATCAACTAACTAACAAACAATCTGAAAAAGGTGCAAGCTCCCCACGATCACCTGTAGGACCGGTTTTGACTCCGAAACGATTGCAAACCGAACGTGTGACGTGCGGAATTCGTACACGAACGTGACCGAACACAAGAACGTACTAAATCTGTGATTCGATTGAATATGAGAAAAGATTACAAGCACCGTGAATCACTTTTGCGGACTTTCTCTCTCTAGACTTTCTCTCTCTAAGCACCAAGCTCTAAGTCTCCAAATGTGCAAAAGTTTTCAAAAGTGTCTAAGTCTAACCCTAAGACTTCTATTTATAGGCAAAGCATATAAGGAGAATTCCCCTTATTTACAATAATGCCACCTTGCCCTTTTCTATCTAATATTACAATATAAGGCTAGATACAATCCTTCTCAGATACGACTCGCATTGACGGAGGCGATAGACATAAATGCACCAACAGACTCCCCCTTGGATATTGCCGCAGTCAATCTCGTAGCGTCTTGTCTTCTCTCTCTCTCTCTCTCTCTCTCTCTCTCTCTCTCTCTCTGAGTCTTCTTGAAGCTTTATCATATCTTCAGCAACATAGACTCCCTCTTGCTCGAACAGAATCCCCGTGGTTCTGTCTTCAGCTTCAGTTCCCCCTTTGAGTAGATTCTTCAGGCTCCCCCTTTCGTCAAGCTTCCGTGCTTTGGGATCGACACCTGGCTTTCCGGTTACAAGATCCTCCAGGATAGTTACCTGGCTCCTTATGTCACACCCCCAAAATCCACATGCGGAGTATCACCACTTGGAGGCGTGACTGACCAGGATCAAGCCACCAATCGTATGGAACAAAGCATGTAAGTAAATATAAAGTCCAACACAATATAATTGGTTTCCAATCAAAACATAGTTTAAGTTGTAAGCGGAAGCATAATGTTTAAAACCAAAGCATAAGTTTAAATGTTTCGAATGTTTAACATGGCACACAATTGTCCATGTCCCACAACGACCACGCCTCCTCGTGCAAGCTCCAAAAGCACCTAACGACCTGCAAGGCATGTAACAGCAAGTCAACAACAAAGTTGAGCGAGTTCACAGTTGGTTGTTTAGTTTCACAAGTTTGTTTTGAAAACCATAAGTTGTTTCGTAAACCACGAGTTAACCAGTTTCCTTGTTTCCCAAACCATATCCATAATTAGTGGGGGCTTCCCCATGTAAACCACTAGACCGTTACCATATCGACAACCGACGAACAATAGTTGTGCCCTACGTCAATGTCTATCATCATTGACTAAGTGCCCAGATCCATTAGTACACGCCCATCCTACCGGCACGGTGTGAGGCTTGTCAACCCTAATAGCGCTATTAACTAATGACCCGCTCGTCATTGGCCCGGCGATTAAGTCGATATAAAAATGAGGGGCTTCATGATAGAGTTTTGTCTAGTAAGTTAATGTTGTCGTCCTTCCTATGGAGGAGCGGAGGTATGAAATCTACCCAAGGAGATTACGCAGGTTCAATGTTGTTGTCCTTCCTATGGAGGAGTGGAGGTACATACTCTACCCAAGGAGAATATGCAGGTTCTATTTAATCTCTTTACCCATTCCCTAACCACCGGGAATCCCATGCCTTGTAGAAAGTGTGAACTCACCTTGGTTTGCTCGGCAGATAAACAAAATGGTCACTCGAGCTATATGTGGTCAACCACGTCCTAACATGGTTACCATACAAGTCAGGTCTAGGTTCAAGTAGTGCACATAGGTTTTACACCTAAACTATCAGGTTACAACACACAATGATCATGGCAAACACGTAAACCATCTAAACAGTCAAGTCCACATGATGTTTACTTGTGCGACATAGATGAGTGAGCTGTCATAGTTGTGCAAGCCCAACCATCTTGTGCGATCCAAAGAGTGAAGCCCAATAACAATCGGCCCAACCTGTTGTGCGTCCAGCACAACCTTGTGCGACTCACAACGGGTTGTGCGATCCAAACATACCCGGCCCAAATAACATAAGCAATCCAACATGCATACAGCCCAAACAAATAGACATGATTTAAATTGTGCGATCCATTTGGCCTTGTGCGACTTGGAACATCTCGTGCGACTAGGTTTTGGGCTTTATGGTCCTATCAACATAATGAAGTCCAAACAGTGTGTGTGTGGCCCAAGACTTGTGCGATCGGCACTGCCTTGTGCGATCCACACGTCTTGTGCGATCATGCATTCCTAAGTTGTACCGTGAGCTTTAAATAGTTGCACCAAGCTTGTGCGATGCACCTTGTGCTGTGACAACTCGAAATTTAGAACCTTTCGTTGTATGCTTGAACGTTAAGTAACTAACCGATTTGATGATTTAACGAATACATGTGAACTTATATGATTATGTGTTATGTTATGCTTGTGTGTATGTATGCGGGTATGTATATGAATTGAGTGAACCGTAACACATGGGCCGGTTGGGCCGCACCTCATTTAACCCACCCGAAACCTACTAGGACTAGTATATATATCATGCTCCTAGCAAACTAGTCCATTCTTTGGACAATCCACACACACACTCTCCACTCTCTCACACTAAAACCCTAAACACCAAACATCACCTCTCCTCCTTCACTCTCGGACTCAAACCGGTGGTATTAGGGGCTCTCGGATCAACACACACACGCTCGGAAGTTCCATACTCGCCTTTGAAACTCACCAACCGGTTAGTGACTCATACTAGATGTGTGTTTCGGTTTATTGATAATGTATGATGAAGATTATGTGATAATGTGGTTACTTGTTAAGCTTATGCATGTTAAATACACCCTTCTTGAGTAATCGGTTCATAAGTGCTTCATGAAGTGTGTCTATATTCGACTAAAGATGATATGTTAATGTATTGATTATGTTGGGATGAACAATGTAGGCTTGACTATGAGTAAATGTTGTCGGTTCTTGATTAGGATTAGAAAGTTTATTACTCATGAAATCGGATGTTGTTCATGGGGATTATAGAATACATGTTTGTTGCAATATGAGCTTTGATATCTAGTTTAGATAATATAACCCTTGTCCGAAAATGCAAAATATGTTTAATAGGGGCCGTTTGTGTTTGATGAACATGATGATTGTATGAAGAACTTGTTGAATGTGATGATGAACTACTTGAATATTTGAAGAAATTGATGAACATGATAAGAATGTGGTTGAATATTTGAAATCTGATATGTTTGATCCATTTTTAGTAATTTGCTAGACAAGAAACATGTTTAAGGATTTTGGTTGGATAGTACAGACTGTTACATGAAATCAGAATGTTAGTGGGTAGTACACTGTACCGAATCAGCAATTGTCCACTCGAAACCTCTGGTTGCGACTCGAAACCACAGCATGACGAGTCGAGACCCCCGGTTGCGACACAGATTGCGAGTCACAAACGCCTGGTTGCGACTCGAAACCACACATGATCAGCACACCAACCTTGTGACTCGAAACCATGGTTGCGAGTCCAGTTGCGACTCGTAACCAAAACAGCACGAACCGAAACCATGGTTGCGACTCCGGTTGCGAGTCGCAAACGCCTAGTTGCGACTCGAGACTATACGCCGATACACACTGTTTGGGCTTTCACCTTGTTTCGGACTTAATTGCTTGGGCCGGACTCTTGGGCCCAATGCACAGACCTTACATGTTACTGTTGAACGTGAATCTGCCATGATTAAACATGTATGCCATGAACGTTACTTGAATACATTATGCTAGAAACATACGTGCACTACTTGAATACGAACCTGATGGTATGATACAACTATGGTAGGACGTGAGTAGCCTCAACGTTGCTTGTTTGACTTTTCTGTGTTTTCTACCGAGCAAACCAAGGTGAGTTCACACCCTCTACAAAGCATGGGATTCCCAGGGGTCGGGAATTGGGGTTAAGGAACTGGGTTCCTCATCCTCCTTGGGTAGGACAGCAAGGTTCAGGAATGTAATTCCTCGTCCTCACGGACAGATAACTCGTACTAGACCAAAACTCTATCACGAAGTCCCTCATCTTTGTATCGACTTAATCGCCGAGGCCAATGGCGAGCGGGTCATTAGTTAGATAGCGCTATTTAGGTTTGACAAACCTCACACCGTGCCGCAGAGGACGGGCGTGAACTAATGGACTACTGGCACGTCAATGATGATAGACATTGACAGTTCAGGGCACATAAACATGACTACAGTCAGCAGTCGATATGGTAACGAGTCTAGTAGATACATGGGGTAGCCCCCACGGCCGAAATGCCAGATAACTAACACGGGGTAGCCCCCACGGCAGGATTGCCAGAGTAACCGGGAATAAACAAGTCACGTTTTTAACTATGGGGTAACCCCCACGGCAGGATGCCAGCTAAAGGAAACTGTTTTCGAAACAACTTAAAACGAACACCCAACCGTGAACTCACTCAACTAGTTGTTGACTCGTTACTACATGCTTTGCAGGTCCTTAGGTTCTTAAGCTGGAGCTTGCATGGAGGAGGATCGTTGTGGGACATGGACGACTGTGTGCCATGTTAAACTTCGAAACAATTAACACTATGCTTTGTTTTTAAGACTTATGCTTCCGCTTGCAACTTAACTATGTTTTGTTTGAACACCAATTGTATTGGGTGGATTTTTATAACTACTTATATGCTTGTTCAATATGATTGGTGGCTGGATCCTGGTCAGTCACGCCTCCAAGCGGTAGTACTCCGCAGGTGGATTTTGGGGGTGTGACAGATTGGTATCAGAGCCATTGGTTATAGAGAACTTGGTTTTAATAAAGGGGAAAACGTTTTTTTTGTTAAAACCAGACTATAACCTGTACAGTGCTCAACGATCCACAACGATGCTTCACTCCACATGCAAGGCTCGACATTCTAGGTGACATGATCTGTGCATGTATTGCCTACTTGTTAGTTACAAAGTACATTGCTTATGGTATGCTTGGTTAGTATAACTACTGTTGCCTGAACACGTGCGTGCTTACTCTATCCTATCATTGTACTTTCGCGAAACCCCTCTCACTCACGTTCTTCTTGGTATGAAGATCATGTCTGGACGCGTTAACATGACACAAGCCCAGTTGACGGCTCTGATTAACGAACGAGTTGCCGCAGCGCTTGCAGCTGCACACGCAGGAGGTATATCCTGCAGACCGAACTCATTCTAGGATCTTTAGGATCCTACTCTCGTGAACCAACCTTTGTGTTAAACTCTGTCTTTTCTTTCACCTACGATAGGTCAGCACGTTCAACCACCCGTGTGCACTTTTAAAACTTTTATGGGCTGTCGACCTAGTACCTTTAGTGGCACCGAAGGAGCGATAGGTCTCCTACACTGGATTCGTAGGATCGAATCTGCATTCGAAGAAAGTGAAAGCCCTACCAGTAAACGAGTAGAGTACGCTGTTGGTACCTTGCAAGGGAAAGCGTATTCTTGGTGGAACACACAAGTTCAGATGCTCGGATTGGCGGATGCGAATGCCACCCCCTGGAGCGACTTCAAGGATTTGATCAAGGAAGAATTCTGTCACCCGGACGACATCTTAAAACTTGAAATAGAGTACCTTGGCTTGAAAATGGAAGGATCTGAGATCGAAGCGTACACGAAAAGGTCCAACGATTTGGCTGCCTTATGTCCTAACTTGTCACAACCCATTTCTAGACGAATCGAGTTATACCTCAGAGGCTTAGCCCCAGAAATCCAAGGGTCCGTAATTGCGGCCAACTTTTCCACAATTCAACAAGTCGTTCGTTTGGCGCACCAGCTCACTGATCAGGCAGTGGAAGAGGGCAAGTTGCCCAAGCGTAACTCTTCCAATACGAGAACTCTTATTAACACCAAGCGTGTTTGGAGAGATCACCAGGGCGAGGGATGTAGCTCTATACAACAGGACCCGCACGGGAAACTCGTCCAGCAGGGGCTGGACTACCAAATTCAAGGGGGATACCTTGGGAATAAGCCGAAATGCCGCAAATGCCACCAACACCACACCGGGTCATGTGCGGAATCGTGTTGCCATAGGTGCAAGAAGACGGGACATATGGCTAGAGATTGTAGGAGCCCATATCCTACAAACCGAAACCAGCCGCAGCAGGGTAGCAAAAAGGGGTGTTTCCGTTGTGGGGCTGAAGGCCACCTTAAGAGGAACTGTCCGCAGATGAGGCAGAAACGCGACAACAGCAACAATGGAGCCCCGGGGGCGGGCGTTCGTGATCGGCCAAGGTGAAGCAAGGAATGACCCCAATGTCGTGGCGGGTAAGTTCCTTCTCGACGACTTTTATGTTTCAGTTTTATTTGATTCGGGTGCCGATACTAGCTACGTGTCACTAGAAGTTAGTCGAATGCTTAAGCGTATTCCAACACCTTTGAACAACAAGCACACCGTAGAGCTAGCAAATGGTAAAAGTTTAGAAGCCACACACGTAATCAAGGGTTGTAAACTTATTCTCGCTGACCAGACCTTCTCTGTTGACCTCATTCCTATCGTCTTGGGTAGTTTCGACGTTGTCATTGGGATGGATTGGTTATCCCAACACCGAGCAGAGATTCTTTGCGACGAGAAGGTTGTCCGTATTCCAGGTCCCGATGGTGAACCTCTCATGAGTCATGGCGACAAGAGGAGTGCTGTTGAGAACGTCATTTCTCTCCTTAAGGCCCAAAAGTGTTTGCGAAAGGGCCACACTGCCATTTTGGCACTCGTTACTGACACCTCAGAAAAAGAGAAAAAGATTGAAGATTTCCCAGTTGTACGCGATTATCCAGAGGTATTCCCTGAGGAATTACCTGGTCTTCCGCCTCATCGCCAAGTCGAGTTTCAGATCGAACTAGCTCCTGGAGCTGCGCCTATAGCTCGTGCACCTTATCGTTTAGCCCCATCAGAGTTGAAAGAACTCTCCACGCAATTACAAGAGCTCCTGGATAAGGGTTTTATTCGCCCTAGCTCATCGCCCTGGGGAGCTCCAGTGCTATTTGTGAAGAAGAAAGACGGTACTTTCAGAATATGCATCGACTACCGAGAACTCAACAAGGTGACGGTGAAGAATCGTTATCCTCTACCGCGTATCGACGACCTGTTCGACCAGCTGCAAGGGTCGAGCTACTATTCGAAGATCGATTTGAGATCGGGTTATCACCAGCTGAGAGTCCGGGAAGAGGACGTCTCCAAAACAGCTTTCAGAACTCGATACGGGCACTATGAGTTTTTGGTCATGCCTTTTGGGATGACAAACGCACCTGCGGTTTTCATGGACTTGATGAACCGAGTGTGCAAGCCTTACCTGGACAGGTTCGTTATAGTCTTCATTGACGACATCCTGATCTATTCCAAGAGTCGGGAGGAACACGAGCAGCATCTGCGACTTATTCTGGAACTCCTTCGAACAGAACAGCTGTATGCAAAGTTCTCGAAATGTGACTTCTGGCTTCGAGAAGACCATTTCCTAGGCCACGTGGTGAACAAGGATGGGATTCATGTTGATCCATCCAAGATAGACTCGATTAAGAACTGGCCTGCACCTCGTACACCAAAGGAAATTCGCCAATTCTTGGGTTTGGCGGGATACTACTGGAGATTCATAAAGGATTTTTCTAAGATTGCACAGCCTCTCACCTCATTAACGCAGAAGGGCGTTGTTTACCGCTGGGGAAACGCACAGGAGTTGGCATTTCAGCACCTAAAGGATCGACTTTGTAGCGCACCTATCCTTTCCCTGCCGGAAGGCACAGACGATTTTGTGGTTTACTGCGACGCATCAATTCAAGGTCTTGGTTGCGTGTTGATGCAACGAGACAAAGTTATAGCCTACGCCTCACGCCAACTCAAGGTTCATGAAAAGAACTACACTACGCACGATTTAGAGCTGGGAGCTGTTGTTTTTGCACTTAAGTTATGGCGGCATTACCTGTATGGTACCAAGTGCGCCATCTACACCGACCACAGGAGCCTCGAGCATATCTTCAAGCAGAAGGAACTGAATATGCGGCAACGACGATGGGTCGAGCTACTAAATGACTACGAGTGCTCAATCAAGTATCACCCGGGCAAGGCCAATGTTGTGGCTGACGCCCTCAGTCGGAAGGACACTGCGCCTAAGCGCGTACGAGCTCTACAACTCACGATCCATTCTAGCCTTCCTTCCCAGATACGAACTGCTCCGATAGAAGCATTAAAACCAGAAAACGTCAGGGCTGAAGCCCTACGCGGATCGAGGCAACGCTTAGAACAGAAGGAAGACGGTGCTTACTACGTAACGGGACGCATTTGGGTCCCACTCTATGGCAACCTACGAGAACTTGTGATGGACGAAGCACACAAGTCTCGCTACTCGGTACATCCTGGATCAGATAAAATGTACCACGACATCAAAACTACGTATTGGTGGCCTAGCATGAAGGCCCACATAGCGACCTACGTCAGCAAGTGTTTGACTTGTGCAAGGGTCAAGTCGGAATACCAGAAACCATCAGGCCTACTCCAACAACCAGAAATACCTCAATGGAAATGGGAGCAAATTTCCATGGATTCTGTCACTGGCCTACCTAGATCCCAGCGCGGGAACGATACTATATGGGTGATCGTGGATCGACTCACAAAGTCTGCACACTTCTTGGCTATCAAGGAGACGGATAAGTTCTCCACTCTTGCAGAAATATACATCAAGGAAATTGTTTCGAGGCACGGGGTGCCCACCTCTATCATCTCGGATCGAGATGCACGATTTACTTCAGAGCTGTGGCAAGCAATGCACAAATCCTTCGGCTCACGATTAGACATGAGCACGGCGTACCATCCTCAGACGGACGGGCAGTCCGAGCGCACTATTCAAACCTTAGAGGACACGCTTCGTGCATGTGTAATCGACTTTGGCAACCGCTGGGAAAAGCATCTGCCACTTGTGGAATTCTCGAACAATAACAGCTACCACACCAGCATTAAAGCTGCTCCGTTTGAGGCATTGTACGGACGTAAATGCCGGTCACCTCTCTGCTGGGCAGAGGTGGGAGATAGTCAGATCACTGGTCCAGAATATGTGGTAGACACAACCGAGCAAATCGCTCAGATACGAAAACGCATGACGGCAGCTCGCGAACGTCAGAAAGTTTACGCCGACATGGGCAGGAAACCACTTGAGCTCCAGGTTGGGGAGCGGGTACTACTCAAAGTTTCACCCTGGAGGGGTGTGGTTCGTTTTGGTAAACGCGGTAAACTTAACCCACGATACGTTGGACCTTTCGAGGTCATTGAGAAAATAGGCAGGGTGGCCTACAGACTAAACTTGCCAGCGGAACTCGGTGCAGTTCACAACGTTTTTCACGTGTCGAATCTGAAGAAGTGTCCGTCAGATGAGACCCACGTAGTTCCTTTGAAGGAACTCACGATCGACGAGCAGTTACGATTCGTCGAGGAACCAGTCGAGATCACGGACCGGGATGTTAAGGTCCTCAAGAGCACCAGAATACCCCTCGTTCGAGTTCGTTGGAACTCACGTCGCGGCCCAGAGTTCACCTGGGAGCGCGAAGATCAGATGAAACAAAAGTATCCCCAACTGTTCGCAAACAGTACACCCACTACTGAGGCCGAAGCTATGGAATTTCGGGACGAAATTCCAGATCAACGGGGGGTGGATGTGACACCCCAGGAAAACCGGGAAAACCATACAACTTAACTAGCTTCCTCAGTGAGTGCCTATCAAATTTCGGGATGAAATTTCTTTCAACTTGGGGATGATGTGACAACTCGAAATTTAGAACCTTTCGTTGTATGCTTGAACGTTAAGTAACTAACCGATTTGATGATTTAACGAATACATGTGAACTTATATGATTATGTGTTATGTTATGCTTGTGTGTATGTATGCGGGTATGTATATGAATTGAGTGAACCGTAACACATGGGCCGGTTGGGCCGCACCTCATTTAACCCACCCGAAACCTACTAGGACTAGTATATATATCATGCTCCTAGCAAACTAGTCCATTCTTTGGACAATCCACACACACACTCTCCACTCTCTCACACTAAAACCCTAAACACCAAACATCACCTCTCCTCCTTCACTCTCGGACTCAAACCGGTGGTATTAGGGGCTCTCGGATCAACACACACACGCTCGGAAGTTCCATACTCGCCTTTGAAACTCACCAACCGGTTAGTGACTCATACTAGATGTGTGTTTCGGTTTATTGATAATGTATGATGAAGATTATGTGATAATGTGGTTACTTGTTAAGCTTATGCATGTTAAATACACCCTTCTTGAGTAATCGGTTCATAAGTGCTTCATGAAGTGTGTCTATATTCGACTAAAGATGATATGTTAATGTATTGATTATGTTGGGATGAACAATGTAGGCTTGACTATGAGTAAATGTTGTCGGTTCTTGATTAGGATTAGAAAGTTTATTACTCATGAAATCGGATGTTGTTCATGGGGATTATAGAATACATGTTTGTTGCAATATGAGCTTTGATATCTAGTTTAGATAATATAACCCTTGTCCGAAAATGCAAAATATGTTTAATAGGGGCCGTTTGTGTTTGATGAACATGATGATTGTATGAAGAACTTGTTGAATGTGATGATGAACTACTTGAATATTTGAAGAAATTGATGAACATGATAAGAATGTGGTTGAATATTTGAAATCTGATATGTTTGATCCATTTTTAGTAATTTGCTAGACAAGAAACATGTTTAAGGATTTTGGTTGGATAGTACAGACTGTTACATGAAATCAGAATGTTAGTGGGTAGTACACTGTACCGAATCAGCAATTGTCCACTCGAAACCTCTGGTTGCGACTCGAAACCACAGCATGACGAGTCGAGACCCCCGGTTGCGACACAGATTGCGAGTCACAAACGCCTGGTTGCGACTCGAAACCACACATGATCAGCACACCAACCTTGTGACTCGAAACCATGGTTGCGAGTCCAGTTGCGACTCGTAACCAAAACAGCACGAACCGAAACCATGGTTGCGACTCCGGTTGCGAGTCGCAAACGCCTAGTTGCGACTCGAGACTATACGCCGATACACACTGTTTGGGCTTTCACCTTGTTTCGGACTTAATTGCTTGGGCCGGACTCTTGGGCCCAATGCACAGACCTTACATGTTACTGTTGAACGTGAATCTGCCATGATTAAACATGTATGCCATGAACGTTACTTGAATACATTATGCTAGAAACATACGTGCACTACTTGAATACGAACCTGATGGTATGATACAACTATGGTAGGACGTGAGTAGCCTCAACGTTGCTTGTTTGACTTTTCTGTGTTTTCTACCGAGCAAACCAAGGTGAGTTCACACCCTCTACAAAGCATGGGATTCCCAGGGGTCGGGAATTGGGGTTAAGGAACTGGGTTCCTCATCCTCCTTGGGTAGGACAGCAAGGTTCAGGAATGTAATTCCTCGTCCTCACGGACAGATAACTCGTACTAGACCAAAACTCTATCACGAAGTCCCTCATCTTTGTATCGACTTAATCGCCGAGGCCAATGGCGAGCGGGTCATTAGTTAGATAGCGCTATTTAGGTTTGACAAACCTCACACCGTGCCGCAGAGGACGGGCGTGAACTAATGGACTACTGGCACGTCAATGATGATAGACATTGACAGTTCAGGGCACATAAACATGACTACAGTCAGCAGTCGATATGGTAACGAGTCTAGTAGATACATGGGGTAGCCCCCACGGCCGAAATGCCAGATAACTAACACGGGGTAGCCCCCACGGCAGGATTGCCAGAGTAACCGGGAATAAACAAGTCACGTTTTTAACTATGGGGTAACCCCCACGGCAGGATGCCAGCTAAAGGAAACTGTTTTCGAAACAACTTAAAACGAACACCCAACCGTGAACTCACTCAACTAGTTGTTGACTCGTTACTACATGCTTTGCAGGTCCTTAGGTTCTTAAGCTGGAGCTTGCATGGAGGAGGATCGTTGTGGGACATGGACGACTGTGTGCCATGTTAAACTTCGAAACAATTAACACTATGCTTTGTTTTTAAGACTTATGCTTCCGCTTGCAACTTAACTATGTTTTGTTTGAACACCAATTGTATTGGGTGGATTTTTATAACTACTTATATGCTTGTTCAATATGATTGGTGGCTGGATCCTGGTCAGTCACGCCTCCAAGCGGTAGTACTCCGCAGGTGGATTTTGGGGGTGTGACATGTGCGATCAGATCAGGTCTTGTGTGACCTGATCTTGTGCGACCGACAAACTTGTGCGATTGGTAAAGTGATTCTCCTAAAATCATGCAATCAGTTACAACAATTTGAACAGTTTCTTGTTTTACAATTATTCGATCAATCAGCACTAACAGTTTCCAAACCAAACAATAATCGATCAAACAAGGGTTTTAACATCAATTTCCTATGAACCCTAGACATGTTCAAAACATAACATCAACTAGATTAACACTATTTGTGTTCTTGATTACTAGCATGCATCCTAATCATGACAACTCAACCAATCATTCGAACATGAATACATCACAGCCGAGTATCATGCTTTCAGTTTTTAATCATCATTCAAACATAGCATCATCACACCCTATATTGATCCGTATATCTACACATGAGCGCCGATTATATGAACACAAAACCCTAACAGTTTACATCACAATCAATCGCATATCATCCCTAAACCATCATGTAAAACATATAGATCACAACATCATGCAACATACAATCAATCGCAAGACCAAGGAATGAACGAACCTCAGTAGGAGTAGTAGACGTATCCCAATCCTTAATCGCACTGATCTTGGAGGGATCTACATGAATACCTTGTTCGTTGACAATATGTCCTAAAAATTGAACTTCCTTAAGCCAAAATTCACACTTGGAGAATTTGGCGAAAAGTTGCTCTTTCTTTAGGAGCTCTAGAGTAAGACGAAGATGTTGCTCGTGATCAGCTTGCGTCTTAGAGTATATCAAAATGTCATCAATAAAAACGATGATGAACTTATCTAAATAAGGCTTGCAGACCCTATTCATCAAGTCCATGAAAACAGCAGGAGCATTAGTTAAACCGAATGGCATAACTGTGAACTCATAATGCCCATATCGAGTGCGGAATGCAGTCTTGTGAATATCTTCTTCATGCACACGAAGTTGATGATACCCAGAACGCAGATCAATCTTTGAAAAATAAGAAGCACCTTGTAACTGATCAAAGAGATCATCAATGCGAGGTAGGGGATATCGATTCTTGATGGTAAGCTTGTTGAGCTCACGGTAATCGATACACATCCTGAAGGATCCATCCTTCTTTTTGACAAAAAGAACAGGAGCACCCCAAGGTGAAAAGCTAGGATGAATAAAACCTTTATCAGAAAGCTCCTGAAGCTGCTTGGACAATTCTTGCATCTCAGATGATGCAAGACGATATGGAGATCTGGCAATGGGATTTGCACCAGGTACAAGATCTATACGGAACTCGACTTGGCGCGCTGGGGGTAAACCAGGTAACGCTTCAGGAGACAACTCCGGATAATCCCGAACAACAGGGATATCTCGAATAGATTTACCTTTGCCTTTATCTGCTACAACATGTGCCAAGAAGGCCACATAGTTCTTTCGCAGATACTTCTGAGCTTGAAAACAAGACATGAGCTTGAGGCTACTAGCAGGTTTCTCACCACGAACCTGCAGGATCTCACCTGTCGAAAGCGGAACACGAACAATCTTCTCGAAACAAACTGCCTCTGCGTGATGCTTGGCTAACCAATCCATACCCACTATAATGTCGAAACTCCCAAGTTGCATAGGCGTGAGGTCAATAGGAAAAAGATGGTCGTTAAGGTTCAACTGGCAGTCGCGAAGAACAGAATCAAGAACAACGGGTTCACCACTAGCAACTTCTACTGTCAAAGGCTTTCCTAGTTTTGTTCTAGACACGCGAAGCAATGGCTCAAAAGATAACGACACAAAACTCTTATCGGCACCTGAATCGAAAAGAACAGATGCAGGTTGATTATTAACAAAGAACGTACCGTTGACCACTTCATTGTCTGCTTGCGCCTCTTGTGCATTCATATTAAAGACTCGACCTCGAGCCTGAGCCTGAGCTGGATTCGCATGGATGAGTCTTGGACACTGGTTACGGTAGTGGGTCAGATCCCCACAGTTATAGCAAGAACCAGGTGGGTAGTGAGGTCGTGCAGCCTGAGCCTGTTGCTGAGCAGGAGGCTGAGCAACTTGTTGAGCCGGGTTCTGAACTGCCCGATTCTGATTAGCAGGAAGACGACATGTGGCAGCGAGATGACCAGACCTTCCACAGTTGGTGCAATAACGACACTGGAGGTGTGGCTGATGATGACCCTTACACCTGTTGCACAGAGGTGCATTGCCAAGGTATGGTTTCTTGGTAAGTGGTTGTGCAGGATGATTTGGTGCAGCTTGATTTTCCTGTGTAGTAATGGCGAAGTTTTGGGAAGCCTTTCGCTTCCTAGACTTCTTAGCAGACTCAGCTTTCTTCCCCTTCTTGTTCTTACCCTCAACAGACTCCTGTTTCTTACCCTTATCACCTTTTCTATGCAGCTTACCCTTTCGAACCTGCGACTCAGTCAATGTCGCAGCTAGCTCGATTTCCTGACGAACTGTGGTAGGGTTACTACCAGTAACGATGTCTTGCACGGAGTCAGGTAAGCCATCAATATACCTCTCGATAGCCTTCTCGAGTGGGGTAACCATGGTAGGGCAAAGTAAACTCAACTCCTCATACCTGTCAGTGTAAGCCCGGTGCTCACCACTATCCTGCTTTAAGTCATCGAACTCCCTTTCCAAAGCTCTCAATTCATGACAAGGACAAAACTCCTTCATCATAAGAGTCCTAAGTTCAGCCCATGTTTGTGCTAACGCAACCTCAGCACCACGGTATCTCATAACCCCGTTCCACCATGTAAGAGCCCTCTTCTGAAACACGCTTGAAGCAAACTCAACTTTCCGATTTTCAGGACACTGAACATGTCGGAACGTACGTTCAATGCTCTCGAACCGCTGTAGGAGCCTAGTTGCCCCTTCAGAACCACTAAACTTAAGTGGTTTAGCCGAGTTAAAACTCTTGAAATTGCACGAAGCATTCTGGTTATTGTTGGCTTGGTTCACTTGAGTAATAATGTCTAGGAGTACAGCAGTCATATGCTGCGCCATGATATTTGCCATTTCGGCATTTGATAGCGGATTTTCGCGTCGAGGAGGCATTCTAAAAGATGAAACATGTGAGGAAACGAGTGAGATGGTTAGATGATAAGAATGAGATGAAACAAAAATCAACAAAGGCAAAGAAGGTGGTCATTTGCTTGCTACCACAAAGCAAACAAACGACACACGGTGACTAATCAAAGTAAATGGGCCAAAAATAATGTATCGCGAAGACATGCTCGCCTATAAGTGAACACTCACCCCAAGAGTTCCCAGGTAAGAGTGACTGGTCCGATTATGTGGATTTGTACGAACACTCTAGCCTTAGACAGAAAACCCAGGGTACAGGCATTCACCCTTCCAGTTTACACGTGTTCACACTATTTAAGACCCAAAACTTTGACGAGATTTTGAAAACTTGGAAGGCACAAGGCCAAAAGAATCATTCAAAAACGGATGATAAATTTTCAAAATCATTCAGAAAAATTGAAGGGTTCAAAACCTTATAATAAATGATTTAAAAACAGATGATTAATTTTCAAAAATCGTTTCGGAAAAATTGGGTTCTTGTTTTGGCAATCACCTAAGGATAGGCGAAGTGCATGTTTTAAGATCTAAACACAAGATAACTTGCGTTAGGGTCCTAGAAAGGTTATAGTCTAGGTCAAAGCATTACTAATAACCTAATTCCCTATAACCATTGGCTCTGATACCAACTCTTCTGTCACACCCGACCACGTAAAACATCAAATCGTGGCGGAAACGTCAGGGAGTGTTGTAACAGAATTATTGTTTCACAACCATGGCATTAAACGTTATGTTTAATTTATCAAACAAAGGGATTACATTGTCTTAAACAAGGAAAAACAAGAGTACATAACATTATTAAACTAGTTCTAGCTTCATTTTTAAGTCACTAAGGCACAGGTCCGCCCTAGTGTGTCACGAACATCCTATGCAACAGCTCCTGAAAACACATGTGAAAATAGGTACGTCCGCATAAAAATGCCTGTGAGATACATAGGTTTTATGAAAATAGGATTCATGACTTAGGTTTAAAGAAAATGTTTAATAAAAATTTGTCATGAATCTTGTTAAGTGTTTTCTTTTTATAAATCATTTGAAAAGCGATAATGAAAGCAGATGATATGTATATATAAAAGAATATTGTATGGTTAAATGAATAACCAAGTAAAATGAGTTTGTATAAATTAAGTCATTTGTAAAACAATGTTTAAGTGAAAATATGTTGTATGTGTAATATGTCTAAACTAAAATGATTTAAATAACGCTACGATATGTAATACCATAAAAGCACTTATATATAGGAAGTACCAGCAGCGTATCCACCATGCTTTTATCATATTACATGTCGCCTCGTTATGTAAATCACTTACCCAAACAAACCACCAAAATGTAATGTTCAAACCAACAGTCAAATGTTTATGTGTAAGCCAAGTCTAAATATAAATCATGTAATGTGTAAACAAATGTCATGTATGGTAAGTAAAAAGTAACTATTTTTTTACTATCGCCGCGTTGCGGCGAACGTCATTTGTTGTTTAGTCTATGTTTACATGTGTTTTGAAATCACTGCGAGCGGGTTGCGCATGGAAACCGCTGACAAGAATAAAAAGAAAATATAGAAAAAAACACTAAAAGATAACCAAAAGAAAATCAACCAAAAAAGTTGTATGGTAATAATGTTGTTCATATGAAACCTGTGGTCAGAGATGAGCAAATGATACTGGGTACCGGTACCGAATTTCCTGAACCGAAAGATCTTAAGTACCAATTCGGTACGACTTTTGGCGTTCCTGGTACCGGTTCGCTACCGTTTTTTACCTTCATATACCGGTACCGTAACTGGTATTTTCGGTACCAGTACCGATTCGGTATTGGTTGGCATCGAGCTCATCCCTACCCCTGAAACTAAAAAAAGAAATCATTAAAAGTTGAAGAAAATCAACAAAAAAAGTTGCATGATACCGTTGTTGTTCGTACGACACCCGTGATCAGGGATGAGCAAATGGTACCGGGTAGCAGTACCGAATCCCGAACGAAAAGATTTTCAAAATCAATTCGATACCGATTTTTGGTGTTTTCTGTACCAGTCTGGAGTCGGTTTTTACCTTCATGTACCGATGTAACGATAACCGTACTGGTATTTTCGATACCAGTACCGGTTGACACAAGCTTATCTAACTTAAAAAGTAAAGAAGATAATAAAATTATTAAAAAAACTATATATAAATTATTATAATCTTATCTACTGTTCAAAACATCCAATTATTAATATATAGAAGAATTACTTAGACCAAAAGTAAAAATGTACAAAACAAAGTATTTTGAATAAATCAAAAAGTCATGTTTTGCAAAATAAATGCATGCTTTACTGATACGAACACTTATGCGGTAAGTTAAACGTATACATTCAAGCCTTGAGACAGTAGGATAACCTTAGAGTAAAGGTTATCAAAATGTTTTCGGATTCAGTCATTCCTTTCATCCAAACAAACCTAGGATGTTAGGAATGGGAGTTGTCAAGTCCTATGGTACCACTACTTACTACCGAGCGGCGTAGCTAATGTTAATGAACGTATTTTAGTCCCGTTGAACAAACCAAATGTCATACCAAATGTAAACATGTTATGTGAAAACAATGTACTAAGTATGCTAAGTTAACATACAAAGCAGAAAAGTCATGTAAATCAATGTGCTAGCATGCTCAGTAAACATACATAGCAGAAATGTAATGTAAAACAATGTACTAAGTATGCTAAGTTAACATACAAGCAGAAAAGTCATGTAAATCAATGTGCTAGCATGCTCAGTAAACATACATAGCAAAATAATCTAATGTAAATCAATGTGCTAGCATGCTAAGTAAACATACATAGCAAGACATAATGAAATCATGTACTATAAGTGTACTAATGAACATAGCAAGTATATGATATGAAAACATGGAAAGCATGAAAGTAACAAGTAGGCACATGTGTTTCACCCCAAAATGTTTGGAAAACAGTAAAAGAGGGGACTATGTACTCACTTGAGATTGCTTAGAAGTCCTAGGATAACCACCAAGCAATGCTAGAGATCACGGAAATCAAACGGCACCTAATATAGGTAACTGTGTTAATAAACGGACCTAAACAGAGGATCGGATAGAATGAGGTTTCGTAAACCAGATGAGTATGGGAACTCATGTAATATGGTTTAACAAAGCCTACATACTAAAACGGAACCTATTCTAAGTGCTTACGACCCATTACGACTCGTTTAGGTAGCTTACGCTACTTTAACACGTCGTTCACGTAAAACGCGTTCGGACCGCCTAACTAGTCCTATGACAAGTAACATATGCCTTAACATGTCTAATATTGTTGCTAAATCAGTTTAGATGTCAAAATTTGGGTTACATATGCTTAAAATGAATTTTGGCGTAAAAAGGGCATTTTGGTAATTTTCCTAAGGCATATAAACTACCTATCATACAACTAACTAAACGTCGTGACCATAAGGTATAACCTCGGAAGGTTATTCCCTATACAACTATGGTCACCTAATGTGTTTGGTCAGATCCTAATGATCGACCAAACGGGTCGGGTTCGAAAGTATAAGCGATTGTTTAGATCGCTTACCTTACGACCCTATATAAGCACAAATCTAAAAGTGACGAGTTAAACATGTTAAAACATGTTTAACGAGTTTAGAAAACAGGTTTGGTATCAAAACAAACGGTTTTGATACCCTAGAGTAGTTTGGTTACAAAATACGTAAGAATACGCATTTTGGCCGAAACTACGACTCGTCATTATGCCTAGATAACGTGGTAATCAGTAGGTATAGTCACTAGGGACTATAACCATCGTGATTACGCACACGTTATGAAGTTCAAACGAACTTCGTATTGACCATAAACTGGTCAATGCAGAAAGTCAAACGCAGTTTTGTCACACCCCCAAAATCCACACGCGGAGTACCACCGCTTGGAGTCGTGACATGACCAGGATCAAGCCACCAATCATATTGAACATATAAGTAAATAGTAAAAGTCATTCATCGATACGAAAGGTGTTTTCAAAACCAAACATAAACAAGTGTGTAGCGGAAGCAATAATGTAAAACCCAACATAAGTTTAAGTACACAATGTCATAATGTTTAACAACACATTCACGATCCATGTCCACAACGACCGTGCCTCCCGTGCAAGCTCCAAAAGTACCTAAGGTCCTGCAAGGCATGTAACAGAGAGTCAACAACTAGTTGAGCGAGTTCACAGTTGGTTATTTAGTTATAATGTTCGCATCGTAAATCGTATGCTTGTTTAGTAATTATGCATCGTATGTAATGGTATCGCGGCCCTCTAGGCATGTTTGCAAAGTTTAGTGGGGGTTTCCCATATGTTCTCTAGGCTAGGTATATTTGTATCGCGGCCCTCCAGGCATGTTTGCGAAGATTAAAGTATAGTTCGCGGCCATTCCAGGCATGTTTGCGAAGATTGTTCTAGTATCGCGGCCGATCCCGGCATGTGTGCGAAGAGAAGTATATGTATCACTAGTCTAGTAGTATCTACCATTGACCTTCCTCTCCTGAGGCCTATGGTATGTAATTCCGATAACTCTTAAGCATACAAAAATAAATCAACCCATTCCCAACCCCGGGAATCCCATGCCTTGGTAGAAGTGTGAACTCACCTTAGTTTGCTCGGTATGCTAAACTATGTGCTCACAAGAAAATCAGTCAAGTCCTATAGTTATGCAAGTATGTATAATCAGTTTCGAACTCACAATGTTTCACAGGTAATCTATGTCACAAAGTGTGTTTATGCATTTCTCATCAAGTAGCACATAACAGTGGGTTCATGTTCACACAGTCATACTCCATATAACTAAGTTCTTGGTGATATCTAACATGGTTAATAAATTAACATGCTTGATGGTTTTAACCGACTTAACCAGGTTAATGTATTAAGCAACAATAACAAGCTTCCAGAATTAACAAGCATAACATGCATAATAACTAACAGTGTTTCACATAAAGACTTTCTCAATTTAATCTAACAATATCATCCACTAACATAACTAACGGTGTTAATATATTTAACAAGGAAACTTTACATAGTTCACATGTATAACAGAGTTAACATAGTTGGCATAACCCAGTTAATATACTTAACAAATATTAACAACTTAACAAATATAACAGTTGGGCCGAAATCATTACATGGGCCGAAAACCCCTGTGTGGCGAAAACCCCTTATAGCCGAAATCCCTTAGTGGATGAAAACACATAAGTGCCGAAATCACATATATGGGACGAAATCCCTATTGAGCCGAAATCCCTCATTGGGCCGTGATGACGGGGGTAGCCCAAGACTAAATAAAATGACTAATTATGTAAACGCTTAAATGGTTAAATGGTTCAAGGCTTAAAAAGCTGGGGAAGGAAAAAGCAGCACGGTAACAGTAGCCAGGTCACATCTGAAGATTGCTTCACCAACCCACAGCCGCAAAGGCATTGCAGGTCTGCACGGTGCACACTATTATCCGGGGGACTAAAGCCTTCAACCCCCAAAAGGGGAAACCCTCCTCTGCAAGCGAGGTTGCTAGTCAAAGCCATTCCACTTCGGGAGATGCCTTTCCCTATAAAATGACACTTCATTTACTTCAGGAGGACATCTGGACCAGCTCTGATTCTTCTATCTCTGGTCATTCACATCGAATGCTTGTCTCGCACAAGTCATTCCCTTTCACATCCAACACACACATTCCCTTTGCTTTCACTTCCGAATCTGAGCACAAATCAGAGGAGGATCTATAGCAAAGGATAATAACAAACTAGCAAACCTCCTTCCACGTCTCGCAAACGTGGGGGGACCCCACGACCTGCGTTAGGCAAGGTTGAACCCTTCAACCTTTCTGCCTAACCAGCCAAGCTACCATCGTCGGTCTTGTATTTGTTGCATCAACAAGTTGGCGCCCACCGTGGGGCTACGCCACTATTTCTTCTCAAAAAGACCTAGTAGTGTAGCTCTATTCACTTAAAATCACCATGTCTGAAAGTGGATCCCCGGAAGAAGTGAATCAGATTCCAAACACTTCCACTCCGGGTAGTAGCCAAGCTCACGTGGCTATACCAACTTCTTTCTCAACTCCGGGGAGTACACCCGAGTTCCTTAACTTCAACACACCAACCCCTTCCCGATCCGGAGTTCCATCTCCTAATATCGGTGTCTCTGATGCTCCATCACGTGTTGAACTCACCCCTGAAGGGGTTGCTAACAATTTCCTTGTGCTAAGGTCTCTTCTCAACCAGCACGTGAGTAAGGAAAGAGAAAAGGGAGTGAGGATTCGTTTAGACTATGACGAACCTGAGCCAACATTGTCTCCTGGACCACCTCCTCCTCTTTTTGCAACAAGAAGTGAGGCTGGTCCCAGTAACCCTTCAAACCCTCACCCTTACCTGTCCTCTGTGACAAATCCTACGGTGCATCCTATCTTCTCTTCCCAACCAATTGCTAGTGGTGCTCCTTTGGGGCATGAGCTGACTCTTGACCAGCTCCTACAATCCCCGGTGACAAGCTATCCAGCATCCACTACAACTACATGGGAGCAAGCTCTGTCCGTGCTCCCTTTAGCACGGAGTGCTGTTATGAGCACTCCCCTCGGGATGAACTGCTCCACTGGCCCAGGAAGCCTTCAAGGCTTCAACCCTATGCCCAACATAATGACCCAGATGATGGCCAACTTCCTGTGGCAGCACTTCATCAATCAAGTGCTCGCCACTCAAGGAAACAATGGCAATGGCAGCAATGTGGATGCAAGGACCGAAGAAGACTTGGCCAAACCATACAAGCCAAGTAACCTTTCATGTTTCTCAAGACAAATAGCCGATTATGACTTCCAGTCAAAGATCAAAATGCCGGCCCACATCAGGACGTATGATGGAACTGAAGATCCTGAGGACCATCTTCAGATCTTCACCGGTGCAGCTCGGATAGAGAAGTGGTCCAACGCGGAGTGTTGCCTAATGTTCATGCAAACTCTTGTTGGGTCCGCCAGGATCTGGTTTAACGATTTACCTGCTCAAAGTGTTCGAAGCTTTGACGATCTCAGCAAAGGTTTCCTGGCCAATTTCTCTCAACAAAGACGATATGTCAAAGACGCAACAGTAATCTTTCAGATAAAGCAACGTGATGATGAAAGTCTCCGTGCTTTCATTGAACGATACAAAAAGGAAGGTCTGACTTATGTAGGGGCCGACGAGAAAATGAGGGTGGCTGGGTTCATGAATGCCATCACCTCTAAGTACCTTACAAGGGATTTCAACAAATCTCTACCCAAGACCTTAGAAGAAGCTCTCGAAAGGGCCGAAGCACACATCCGGGGAGAGGAGGCAGTAGACATTAAGGAACAAAGAAAAAGAGGGTCCGGCTGGAGGAGCAACAGTCCAGCCAGAAAAAGAGGGAATTTCAACCCCTACGACAGGCGGCCAAAAGGTTCAGATCCTCGAAGGTCTGAAGGTCGGAACCTTTCAAGCAGGGAAAAAGGCATAAGCTTCACGCCCCTCACAAAAACCCCTCAAGAAATCCTTGCAACAGAGGAAGTTAAACAAAACTTTCGACCTCCTAGACCTCTCCCCAAAAGCAGGAAAAATGAGAACTCCACCCAGTACTGCGAGTTTCATGAAGAAAAGGGTCACCACACCAATGATTGCTTCCAACTCAAGAAAAGAATAGAAGAGGCTGTTAAATCCGGAGAACTCGCTCATTTGGTAAAGGGAGTCCGGGACAAAATGGCTGAAGGAAAGGGTAAGGAAGTCAATATGGTAGATTTCGATGGAAAGGTTCCTCATAAAAGGCAAAGGTTGGAAGCTTGGGAGCTTCAATGTGTCTGTTTCCCCCTACGGAGAATGACCCTCTCTCTAGCCCACTCGTGGTAGGGGCTACCGTAGGGACGTTGCAAACATGCAAGGCATACATAGACACGGGTGCCGCCACTGAAATCATGTTCGAAAAGTTCTTCAACCAATTGAGTAATGAAGAACGTTCAAGGCTTCAACCTTCTGGAACCTCTATAAAAGGTATCGCTGACATACCCCTCAAGCCTTTAGGGCAACTAACACTTAATGTTCGTTTTGGTGAAGGTTCAAAAGAACGAACCCAACCACTCACCTTTGTGGTTATCAACATCCCCTCAAGCTATGATGTGATAATTGGAAGACCAGGACAGTGTGCATTTTACATGGCCGTGTCTGTTGGTCATGGCATAGTCAAATTCCCCACCGAAAGGGGCGTAGCAACCCTTCAACCCTCTCAGGAAGCCTACATGGTTGAAGGCGAAAGTTCAAACAGCGAAGAAGACAGGCAAAGATTGGTCATAAACCATAAATACCCGGAACAAAGGATAAGGGTCAACCCTGACCTTTCTCAAGAGACCCTTTCATATCTTGAAAAATTGCTAACACACTACAGTGATGTATTCGCCTGGTGTCCTGAAGATATGACCGGGATCCCTCGGGATATTGCCGAGCACGAGTTGAGAATACCACCAGAGGTCAAGCCGGTGGTTCAAAAGAAAAGAAGCTTGGCACCTGAAAGAAGTCTGGCAGCCTGCCAAGAGGTTGAAAAGCTTGTGTCAGCCGGCATCCTCCGAGAAGTCAAGTACCAATCATGGGTTGCAAACCCAGTTATGGTCAAAAAACCAGACAACTCTTGGAGGATGTGCATAGATTTCAAGGATCTTAACAAAGCTTGTCCTAAGGATTGCTATCCACTACCAGAGATTGACCTCAAAGTTGACTCCCTCACCGGGTACTCATTCAAATGCTTTCTTGATGCATACAAAGGTTACCACCAAATCCTCATGAAGAAAGAAGATGAGGAAAAAACAGCCTTTCACACGGACAAAGGAATCTTTTGCTATCAAAAGATGCCTTTCGGCCTCAAAAACGCAGGAGCAACCTATCAACGGCTCGTTGACAAAGCCTTCGAAAGCCAAATTGGCAAAAACATGGAGGCATATGTCGATGACCTGGTTATCAAAAGCAAGACGGAATACCAAATGCTCGATGATATTCAAGAAACTTTCAAGAACCTCAGAAAGGTTAACATGAAGCTTAACCCAGAAAAGTGTTCATTTGGATTCGAGGAAGGAAAATTTTTGGGCCACATTGTTGGAAAACAAAGCATCAAAGCCAACCCTAACAAAGTAAAAGCTGTCCTTGAAACCAAGCCGCCAAAGACCAAGAAGGAGGTTGAAAGCTTGAATGGGAAGCTTGCAGCCTTGAAGCGTTTTACCTCCAAGTTAGCCGAAAGATCTCTGCCCTTCTACAAAACGCTCAAGAACTGTTCAGATAAAAAGGATTTCAAATGGACCGAAGAAGCTGAAGAAGCTTTCAACCAGATGAAGCAACATCTAGCTTCCCTACCAGACATTGCGGCACCAAAAACCGGGGAGTTAATATCGGTGTACCTCTCAATCACGGACGAGGCCATCAGTGCAGTCCTCACCATTGAGCGAGACAAGGCCCAGGTACCCGTTTATTTTTTCAGCAAAACTTTAAAATTAGCTGAAACGAAATACCCTCCCCTTGAAAAACTTGCCCTAGCTTTAGTTCAAACAGCTAGAAGGCTCCGAAGGTATTTCCAAGCACACCCCATACAAGTGGTCACCGACCAACCTATTAAGAGTGTGCTTGAAAAACCTGAAAACTCGGGCAGATTAGCCAAATGGGCAATAGAACTGGGGGAACATAACATCACCTATGTCCCAAGGAAAGCCATCAAGGCTCAGGTCTTGGCTGATTTCATTGTGGAAGTCCCAAACCAAACACTTACTGAAGTAAACACAGCCACCACTGAACCCTCCAACCCCGAAGTCTGGAAGCTTTTTACCGATGGGGCTTCAAGCGTTGAAGGGTCAGGGGCTGGATTAATTTTGATTAACCCAAAAGGTTTGGAGTTCACATATGCTCTTCGATTTGATTTTCAGACCACCAATAACGAGGCTGAATACGAAGCACTAATAGCCGGCCTAAGGCTGGCCAAAGAAATGAAGGTTGAAAAGCTTGAAGTGTTCACGGATTCGTTACTGGTCTCAAGCCAAGTGAATGATAGCTACATAGCTAAAGAGCCCAACATGAAAAAATACAGAGAAAAATCAAAGGAACTAATGAGTACCTTCCAAGCATGCAACATCAAACAGATCCCCAGATCTCAAAACAAAAAGGCCGATGCCCTAAGCAAGTTTGCATCTCTCACTTTTGCCCACCTCACAAAAAAGGTACTGGTAGAAGTGTTGAAGGCACCATCCATTAATGAATTGGAGGTTCAAGATGTGGTTACCGAAGAAGAACCAAACTGGATGACTCCCATAAGAAAGTTCCTCAAAAATGGTGAATTACCCAATGATCAAGTGGAAGCTAAAAGGGTTGAGATCAAGGCAAGACAATACACGCTGCAAGGAGAAACCCTTTACAAAAAGGGTTACCTTGCTCCTTTGCTAAGGTGTGTCGGCCCCGAGCAAAGCAAGTATTTGATCAAGGAAATTCATGAGGGAGTGTGTGGAGCTCACTTTGGAGCTAGGTCGGTAGTTGCAAAACTCATAAACCTCGGATATTTCTGGCCTTCAATGCATCGCGACACAGCTGAAGAATTGAAGAAATGTGATGCGTGCCAGATCCATGCACCAATCCCAAGAAGTCCCAAGCACGACTTAGTCCCAATAACCCCCGCTTGGCCATTTCACAAGTGGGGAATGGACATTGTTGGTCCATTTCCCCCAAGCAAAGGAGGGGTAAAATTCCTATTGGTGGCGGTGGACTATTTCACCAAGTGGCCCGAGGTCAAACCACTTGCCAAGATAACAGGAAAGCAAGTCATTGACTTCGTCTGGGAAAGCATCATTTGCCGTTATGGGTTGCCAGGAGTACTTGTTACCGACAACGGAAGACAATTTGCTGAAAAGCCTTTTAGCGTTTAGTGCAAAGAATACAAAATCGATCAGGTTTTCAGCTCAGTGGCTTATCCGCAATCAAACGGGCAGGTTGAGAGAACAAATAGAAGCATAGTGGAAGGAATCAAGACAAGATTGGGAAGATATGAAAGCAACTGGCTTGAAGAATTGCCTAGTGTTCTATGGGCAATTAGAACAACGGAAAAAACAAGCCATAAGAAAACACCTTACAGCTTGGTATTTGGATCCGAAGCTGTGATCCCTGCCGAAATAGGAGTTGTAACCCAAAGAATTGTCAACATGGATCCCGAAGCAAACAAAAAAGAGACCATGTTGAATTTACAACTCCTAGAAGAAGCAAGAGATCAAGCCGCAATTCAAGAAGCCAAATACAAGCAACAGATGGAAGCTTACTACAACAAAAAAGTCAAAAACGAACGTTTCAAACCAGGGGACTTAGTCCTCAGAAACAACGAAGCCAGCAAAAAAGAAAATCAAGGAAAGCTTGGCCCAAAGTGGGAGGGTCCATACACCATCCTTGAAGCACACAAAGGCGGATCCTACAAGCTGGCTGATTCAGAAGACAAAAGGCTTCCAAGACATTGGAACGGCAAAACATTGAAAAGGTTCCATGTTTAAACGGAAAGTTTGGTTTGTATCAACATGTATCTCAATCAAAATTATGAATACCTTTTGTAAAAAGCAAGTATTGCTTTAATGAATGAAGTTGTTTTTATCAAACTTGTCTTTCTATCCTAAAATCAGGTGGAGAACCTAGCAAAAAACTCCATGGCAAGGGCCATGTAAGGGGATGAGCTCCCAGGCCACATCGCTCAATAGGTTCAAGGGTTGAATGAGCCTATATAAGGGGTGAGTTCCTAAATCAATACAACTCCATGAGACTTGTCAAGAAAAAATAAAATTGTCTCATAGACGGGTATAAGCAGCCCACACCAAATGTTCACGAAGCTTTAAGAAATATAGTCTACAAAAAGGCTAGAAAAACCAAAAGAAATAATGAAAAGGATAGGTGTTATCTCTTCTTGTTAAAAATGCCAAAGGCTAAGTGTCTGCAGCACTGAACCCTTTTAGGTATAAAAAACATAAGGGCAACACAAACCCAACAAAGACAAAGTTACAAAAGAGAACAAACCAAATCCAAAAAAGAACAAAATCCATTGGAAAAAACACAAAGGCACAAATCAAGCCTGGACGCAGAACCAACAAGCCTTTAAGGCTTCAAGCCACCCGGGCAATATCTCGAAACCTTCAAGGCTTCAACCTATTAACAGACAGCCAAAGGCTTGAACGGTTAAAAACCAAACGAACTGCCCTGACTAAAAAAGGCACAAACATAAAACCATAATAAAAGAAAAACAGTTAAAATATCATATCATAGAGAGTCCTAAAAAGACTTCCAAAGATAAGTTAAGGCAAGTCCTAGTAACTTGCAAATCTAATCATTGTCCAACGGCCATACAGGCCTTCAACATAACCAAAAGGAACCTTAGGGGTTCCTACCAAACCTAACATTGTTCAAGTTAACATGACAAACATAAGTTGTTTCCAGTGCTAAGAAAGCTACGAATTAAGCATCAACAGATTTGGAAACTCCAGAACCTTCGCCCTTGGCCTTCTTTGTTTTCTTCAACTTTTTAGTCTTTACACCTCCATCACCACCAACCGCCGAAGCCTCCAAGCTTGCATCCTTAGGAACATCCGGCTGACCTGAAAAGGTATCATCGCTATCCCCCGAATAGGACCTCTTCCTTGAAAGAGAGCCCAAAACCTCAGCACAAACCTTCTCATTTAGGCCCTCCGGTTTCAATTCCTGCAATACAGAAAGAGGTTTACCAAAACAAGTGGAAACCTGACGGATGTAGGGGTAGGTCAGCTTCTCCATTTGCTCAACGGAGCCTTTAAAAACGTCAGAAGCCTCGGGACGAAACAGAGGTGACTTCTCCAAAGGATGACCGGATTCATGAAGTTTATACCCAGCAATGAGGCCTTGGTGTTTCCCCAGGTTAAGAAGCTTAGTGTAAACGTCACCAAGAGCAGAGTTAAACTCTTTGGAGTGTAATAGATAAGTAACCACTTGGTGAAAACCTTGCTCTATGAGCCATTGGTTATCCCCAGTAGCCTGAGCAACTGAAGCTTTCAACCCTTCTTTCTCCTTAACAAAAGCCTGCTGCTGAACAAACAAAGCTTCCCGGTCAGCCCTAAGCTTCAGCCTAGATGCCTCGAAGCTCTTTTTCAAGTCATCCATTTCAATCTCATGCGTCTTTTTCAGATCACTAACCTTCTTCTCCCATGCTGCTTCCTTCTCGGCAAAACCAGCTATCTCCTTCTTCATCCCAGCCATGGAGGATTTCATTTTATCCTTCTTCTTGGAGAATTCTTCATATTCCCGCATTCTCTGACGGAAACGGGCAATGCCTTGAGGAAGCATAGAAGCTAGGTTGCAGGTACTCAAAATCATTCGGGACAGCATTAGGTCATCATCCATCCCAGCAATAGTCTCGTGTACTGAGGGAGGAGCAATGTGACTCAAAACATCCTCACAAACAGCAACATCTTTGAAACTGTCATCATTCTTCACTGACCAAGCAGGCACATAAATCCCTTCCGGATCCAACCCTTCAACGTTCTTGCTTGAGGACTCCTGAACAGGAGTAACAACAACCTTCTTGCTCGAAACCTTTTTACCATGAACAACCAATTCTTTATCCTTCTCCACTCCCGCTTCAACACCTTGATCCTCCGAAACTTCAATGTCATCACTCAAGTCCACCCTTTCAGTAGAAGTGGATTGAGGACCAGCTTTCAACAACCGACGAGAAGATCGACGGGTTGAAGATTTAGGAGCATTAGACTTAGAAAAACCCTTGGCAGCAGCAGCACTAACATAGCCTGAGCCCTCAAACCTTTGATCAGCAGTCCTAACCACAACATTCTCACCAGGAACAGACGGAGCATCCTCAAAAACAACATCAGAGGTATCGTCGCTCTTAATAAAATCCAAGGCAGACATGACTGCGGAAAACAACAACACATAAGTCATAGACTAAGAAAAACATAAAGAGGACAAAAAAGGAAAAGGCATACCAATTCCACTCCTCATAAGAACCGGATCCCGATCAACATTCCCCCAAATTTTACTAACCCCTAATAGAACAAGCAAGTGTTCAGGAAAGGGACGAACCCTAGAAGGGCAGTCCCGGATGGCATTAAGAAAAACAACGTTCAATTCAGACTCGGAAGGTTCCGGAGCATTGAGAACAGCATCCGGATTCCTCCACACCATTTTGAAGGGAATGATAGTATCGGAAACCCAGAAAAAGCGGTCTTTCCAAGCCCCAAGTGTGGTAACCATCGATGCAATAAGGCAGGTATCAACTTTGGTTGTTTCAAATGTAAACCAATCGCCATTCTTCGCCAAGCGAAAAAACCGGCGAAAGAGTAAAAGGGAAGGATCATACCCTAGAGCACGACACAAAACCTCAAAATGCAAAACCCTAGCCATCCCCTTTGGATGAACTTGCCCAAAAGAAACCCGATAATACTCCAACAAGTTCAAAACAAAAAACGAAAAAGGATAACGAAGGTTTGAGAACTCAAAATGACTACAATAGAGGGCAATCGAACCAGAAGGCGGTTTATCAACGGGAAGATCACAAGCAGGGGCAGTAGGGTTAAATTTCCTATCAATACCATATTCCATACAAAATAAATCTATCTCCTCTTGTGTTAACCGGGAAAAAGATTTTGCTAAATCCTTACGAGCACCCATTTTTTTGAACGGAAAATACAAGATGAAAAGGAAACCGGAACTAACCTCAAGAAAGGAGAGAAAATGGTAGGCACTTGGAAAAGATTATGAAACAAATGGATAAGTTTGAAGATACAAAATAAATGTAAGCCTAGAATAGGGGTAATAATGGCAAAACAGTAACTCCTGCGAAAACCGCCACCCTATCAACTGCCACACATCAATCAAATCAATTGTCAGTTATTTGAATTTCAAAGTTCAAAACATTAACTGCCTTCAACCTTTCAAGCCTTCAAGCAATGAACCCTCGAAACCTTCAAGCAATAAAATACGTGCATAAAAGTCAGAAGTCTTTAGCTCATCACCCAAAAACCTCTGACTTGGGGGGCTGATGACGGGGGTAGCCCAAGACTAAATAAAATGACTAATTATGTAAACGCTTAAATGGTTAAATGGTTCAAGGCTTAAAAAGCTGGGGAAGGAAAAAGCAGCACGGTAACAGTAGCCAGGTCACATCTGAAGATTGCTTCACCAACCCACAGCCGCAAAGGCATTGCAGGTCTGCACGGTGCACACTATTATCCGGGGGACTAAAGCCTTCAACCCCCAAAAGGGGAAACCCTCCGCTGCAAGCGAGGTTGCTAGTCAAAGCCATTCCACTTCGGGAGATGCCTTTCCCTATAAAATGACACTTCATTTACTTCAGGAGGACATCTGGACCAGCTCTGATTCTTCTATCTCTGGTCATTCACATCGAATGCTTGTCTCGCACAAGTCATTCCCTTTCACATCCAACACACACATTCCCTTTGCTTTCACTTCCGAATCTGAGCACAAATCAGAGGAGGATCTATAGCAAAGGATAATAACAAACTAGCAAACCTCCTTCCACGTCTCGCAAACGTGGGGGGACCCCACGACCTGCGTTAGGCAAGGTTGAACCCTTCAACCTTTCTGCCTAACCAGCCAAGCTACCATCGTCGGTCTTGTATTTGTTGCATCAACAGGCCGAAAACACTCACATGGGCCGAATATACTTTTTGCCGAAAACCCTTCTGGGTCGAAATCATCCTTGGGCCGAATACACTTGGGCCGAAATCACATAAGTGATTTCGTCCAGTTTCATTTGTGGGGGGATGTTTTCGTTACTATTCATCATCATCAACAACACTTACTGTAACATAAGAAAAACCCAGAAACTCTATAATCTCACTATGGTTACACGATTAATCATCTACAAAGTCATTTAATCAATCATTGATATAAAACAAAAACTCTACCAAAACTTTGTGAGATCAAGAACATACTTGAATCAGTTTATCTTTTATTAACATATACCCACTGTTGATCAAAACATCTAATATACAGACAGTTCATAGATAATAATTATCTAACAAGAACACAATGATCAATCACATAATCACATATATAAATATATACATACATCATGATTAAACATCCAATAATCATACGATATGCATCTAAAACAACTGAATCATGAAATCACTAACCAATGATTAAACAGAGGTTTGGCTTCCTGTTGTTGGGTTTCAGAGGTAGAGAAAGAAACAATGTGATAAGGTTTGACAAGTGAGAAACTTCTCCGAGAAGATTGTGATAAAATAAATATATATAATTCCCCACTGGGCCTAAAGCCCATTTATTGATTTCGTTGGTCACCAGTGGACGAAAACACACAAGGTGTTTTCATGAGTAGGTGATTTCATAAGGGATGTGGTGTTTTCATATTAGCAGGGGTGTTAGGCCAAACTTCCATAATAAACTATGCAATCCCAATTAGCACAAATTACACTATCATATATACTCAAATATAATATGCACCCCAAATATCAAATATCAATCGCAATACTATTTAACGTTTTACAAATGTAAGCGTTGTGAAACAAAAAGTCGTATTAACAAACAACATAAAAAAAATTAACGTGCACTAAATGCGAAGATGGAATCTTGGAAACTCGAGTTGTCACAAGTTTGACTTTTAAGCTAAAAACGCATAAAAAGAACGAAAGGAGACTTACAAAAGGTCTAAGAGAATTTGATTTTCCAAGTATTCTCTGGTATGAAGTGGTTAACACTTCAACTTAGAGAAATCTCAGAAATCAAGTGGGTTTGAGCAAATGGGGTGGGGGTATTTATAGGAAAACCAAGACCGTTAGGATCGTTTCTTGAAAAACGTGCTTCGATCTAGGCCATACATGTGCACCCCTTGTTTTGCAATACCATGGGCACCCCAAATATGGCCCATAGGTTCTAAAATACCATGTGCAAGTCTTGGAAACAGCTGGAACAACTGTTAACAGCTGGAAAATCAAATCTGTTCATATCTGGTGATCTGTCGCGGCCCGCGTAAAAGCCAATGAAGGCTTACGCGGCCCGCCTGGGCTGCACAGTTCAGCAACAACTTTCATTTTCACAGTTTCAGTCCCTGCAGTTGGTTTAGCTCATTTCCGACACTTTTAAGGCCTGTTAGGCCAACTTTAAGGGCCTACAATGATGCCTAAACATAGTGGACATGAAATATGCTCAAAAATATGCCGGATGTCGGTTCGTTTGGTCGTACGATCGCGATATTCGCTTAATTACGACGAAATGCGCATGAACGCGAAAAACGATCCAAATTGCGCGACGAATGGATTTTTCTTATGCCAAACACTAAAATAAAATATTTTAATGCCTACATAAATTTTTGGATGTCCGGATGTATTCAGAACGTAAGTTATGCGCAAACTTGAAACTTTCTGATCCTGACATTCTTGTTATAAGCTCCAGCCATTCTTTGTTGATAACTAGCCAATCTTATCCTTGCCAAATCCCTGAGTTCTTCTATGGTATCCAAGTCTTGAACCAAGTTTTCAACATTTCCTTTAGGATCACGGATGCTTGTTCTTGCAGTAGGGACTACCATCTCTGTAGGGATCACTGATTCAGCTCCAAACACTAAAGAAAATGGAGTTTGGTCAGTGGCATTCTTGGGAGTTGTTCTATCAGCCCATAAAACATATGGTAGCTGTTTTGGTCAAAAAATCTGATGAGGATATTGCAACCAAACTCTTTGTTTCGGGGTATGATGCTTGAAATGTATAACAATGACAAGGATCACTTCAACGTAAATCGCACAAACAACACAAGGATTTATACGGGGAAAAAGCCCTTGATCAAGAGTTGATCTCCGGCACAAAAAACCCCGGGTGATGGAAAATACCGATCACCAAGCTCAAATAAATCAATAAATGTTTACAACTTCGGATAGTAACGAGCTAGGTACAAGGATCACTAGAATGTAACGTGTAAAAGGTGTATGAAACTGCTAAGTGTTTAAGCGAGAGCTGGTATGAACGTTTGTACGAGTGTGTGTGTAACTCAGAAATGACTAAGTGTTTTTCTCCTAGCTCGTTACCCCTTTAAAATAGAAATTTAACTACCAAACTAACTATCCGACTTTTGTGCCAAGCCCCCACGTTCTCCACAACGTCCATTTTTGGCCAAGCACGTGCAGAATAGTTTGGGAATATTCTCCAGGAATGTCGCCAAGACTTGGTCAAGCTTGTTATACCTGCGAGGTAGTACAAAACATAAACAAACAATCGTCAGTACGAGGATCCTTAAAGTGATCCATGATCCTGATCCTGATGTTCTTCTGAGGATCACCACCTGTCACAGAAGTAAGGATCACTAATTAGGATAACGAATAAGGATCACTAATTGTTAGAAAATCCTCCCCTAACAATTGCCCCCAAAATATAAGGAGTAATTTGTAAATTAAGCGAGTTATATTTTCTTGATCTTATCCGCAACTAACTAACGGATATATAGCCGTTAAAATAGAACTAGCCGTTGTGATCATGACGTCACAGAAGTGACAATCCTGCAGAATCATAATTATAAATAGAGATATAGATAGAATCAAATGCATTTAAATTTTCAGAGAGACTCCCTTTATAATCTGCATTCCGAAGACGATCAGGTATTCTCTCTCTCTATCTTCTTCCCTCTCTTGCTCTGTTTTCGTCTCTTTCCATCAAAGATGTTGCTCCGAAATTCCCCAGCCAAGGATCACCCAAAGAACAGTCCTCCGAAAAGCCAGGGGATCATTGAAGACTCCATTAAAGAACGCTGCTTCTTCAATGATGCTCAGATAGATAGGATCCGCCACTGCTTCCCGGCGAACACCAAATTTAGGCCTTTTGACCCCAATGCCTTGAGCGATCATATCTCCGATAAGTGGGTTGCTTTCCCCGTCACTCCTTTCACCATAGGCTATACATATCCTTTTCCAGCCTTCACCCAATCTTTCTTTTCCCTAACCGGCATCTCTTATATCCAAGCCATGCCGATGATATGGAGGGTTTTGTACACCCTTGAAAGGATCATCGATCAGGAGGGAATAGATATAGGAATGGCAGAGCTGGGAGAGCTGTATGATCTTACCACCTTTGGTTCTCATCGTTATTTGTTTAAACGTAAACCCGGTGAGGAACACCCGATCTTCAAAGCCACCAAGAATGATGCTAATTGGAAACGGCGTTTCTTTTTTATCAAGAGAGATTCCATCGAGGATGGAAAGGATCTACCCAAAAAATGGGCTACCCATGGTAGGGTGGAGGATCCTGAGAAGGATCACCAAGAATTTTCTTTTGATGTAAGGATAACTTATATTTTTGCTTTCTTGTTATGCAGCTATCACCGTCTCACACCTCAAACTGTCCCCTGCTGCTAAGGAGAGGCTCCTTGCTTTCAAGAAACTTGATCCTGAGACAAGAACTTTCAAGACAACAACCCAAGATTCACAGGAGGTATCCTCAGGCTCTGTCACAATGTCAAGTAAGTATCCTTGTTTAAAATTTAAATAAATAGTGAAATATGAATTAAGAAAAGATACTTATCTTGTTTTGGTTGTGTAGGTGCTGGAAAATCCACCAAGTCCGCTTCCAAGTTCAACGTTGCTGATCTCACCACTGTCAGATCTTCCAAGAGGAAAGCTCCTACCAGTCCGACAGCTTCGGTCCCCAAGGCACCCCTCAAAGGGAAGGCAATCAAGAAGAGAAAAGCCTCTGAAGCTGGGGATCTGCAGGGTCTGCCTCTGATCCGTCATCAATTCCTTGAGTACTTTAATGAGGTGAGGATCACTGTCTTTGCTCGTATATCCTGTTGACATATCCTGCTGGTATATCCTGCTGGTATATCCTGCTTATTACTTGATCCTGACCTTATCCTTTTTACAGAAATTCGCTGAGATTGAGGACTATGTGGGCCACGTTGAGGATCAGGATAGGAAGATTGCTGATCTCCAGCAGGTTGCGGTGTTGAAGGATCTCACAATTGCTGATCTTCAGAAGGAAGTCCGGGATACCAAACAGCAGATGGCCAAGGTGCTGGTTAATGTTGACTATGAGAAGAGTGAGATCACCGAAGATGCCAAAATCTCTGCCGCCATTACAATGTACAAGACCAAACTTCAAATGGCATTGGAAGCTCAGGATCCTGCTTTTGACAAGAGCACCTGGGATATTGAAGGTTGGAAGGCAAGGCTTGCTGAACTGGACGATGAAGAGGCTGAGGAGGTTGAAGAGATCCTGACAATCGAAGCTGGAGGCAAAGGTGAAGGTGGTGAAACAAGTGGAGCTGGAGGTGACAATGCAGCGAAGGTTTAGGCTGCATGATTGGGCGATGAAGGACATTTCTAGACGTAGCCGGAGCCCAATTTTTTAAATCTGGTGGTAGTTTGTTTTTTGTGGTTGTGATGTTTAAAACAATTTCATGGTTTGTACTTAAACAATAGGTTTTAGGATTAAGGATCATGTATGATCCTTTGGACAATAGGCAGGATTGCATATGGTGGAGGGATCCTCTGTTTTGGGGATGAAGCCATTGTGATCCTGCCGCCTTTATATTCCTGCACTACTCTTGAACTTATTATCATGGACACCCTTTACCTACCCCAGCGGACGGGCCACGTTTTGCTGGTAGATGCTCGGGTAGGTAATTTTGACAACCTTTTAAGGGTTAGTCTTTAGTTGATAAATAAAAACTTAACCTTTTGTCGCTTATCTTGTGTTGTTATCCTTGTTAATATCTTACTTTCCAACTGTTGTAATGTTCATTCTGTTTATACTTATCAAGCCTTGAAAAATTAGAAAAGATATCCAGAAAATTTAGGATATGATCAAGGATCATATATCCCATAAACGATAAGTTCTAAAAAGTTATATGGTTTAAGAATCACAATTTCAGTTGTCAAGTATAAGGGTTATTCAAATAAATAATGAATAGGATTAAAAATAGTTAAGGATCATACCTGAGGGTCCAAGTTAGGATCCTAACCATAATAAGGATAACTGTAAAATAAACCTTAGAAAGAAGTAAGGATCAAGGATCCCTAGTTGCTTATCTTCAAGGACCTGAAATAGATCATAACTTGGGACTAAGCCAACATAAGAAAAGAGTTAGCAACTGGGGACAAGCCCAATGATAACTGGGGACAAGCCCAAGGATAACTGGGGACAAGCCCATGGATAACTGGGGACAAGCCCAAGGATAACTGGGGACAAGCCCAAGGATAACTGGGGACAAGCCTATGGATCGTATGTAAACTGGAGTATGGCCCTGACTGGCGACTATCCAAACTTAGTGACATGAATATGCCAAAACCTTAGCTAACGTGAAAACGTTAGAACCTTATGAACGGATGTATGGTACGTCTACCATTATACGTAGGATCCTAAGTATAGCCAGTACAATGGAATTATCAGCCCCTAAAGCGAGTACTGGTCCCAATGCCTTGAATTATACCAGGATCATCGTGCGCTACAGGCAGAACTGGGGTCAAGCCCAAATAACTGGGGTTAAACCCAAGGAACGGATTGCTTCGGCAGATAACCAATGTTATGCTAAGGATACCTGAACTTTCAAAACTTAAACTCACGTGAGAGATGGATAAAGGATACATGATCCTTATCCTTATATGAGAAAATAACGAAATGAAATAGTTCAAGTTTAGGATATTACCTAAGTAAGGATCACCGATACTTTGAGGATCCGTTAAGGATATCCCTATCGTGAGGATCATCTATGCCATGAGGATCCTGCTCACATGAAATATTTCTTCAAGTGGACAGCATTCCAAGCTCTTGGTAGCAAATCACCTTCCATGGTTAGCAATCTATATGCCCCCTTTCCTGCTTCAGCTTCAATCAAATAAGGGCCTTCCCATTTTGGAGCCAATTTTCCATCAGCAGGATTGGTGGTATTTTGGAATGCTTTCCTTAATACCATATCTCCAACTTGAAACCTCCTGATCCTGACATTTTTGTTGTAAGCACCAGCCATTCTTTGCTGATAACTGGCCATCCTTATCCTAGCCATATCCCTGATTTCTTCGATAGTATCCAGGTCTTGAGCCAAGTTATCATCATTCTTCTCAGGATCACGGGTACTTGTTCTTGCAGTTGGAACCACTATTTCTGTTGGGATCACTGATTCTGCCCCAAACACCAAAGAGAATGGTGTTTGACCAGTAGCATTCTTGGGGGTTGTCCTATCAGCCCAAAGCACATAGGGTAGTTCTTCTGCCCATTTCCCCTTCTTGGATCCAAGCTTCTTCTTCAAATTGTTGATGATGATCTTGTTGGATGATTCTGCCTGACCATTAGCTTGTGGGTGGACTGGTGTTGATGTTATCATCCTAATCCCCCAGCTATCACAAAAGTTAGTGGTTCTGCCCCCAATAAATTGGGAACCATTATCACATATAATCTCAGAAGGAATTCCAAATCTAGTTATAATATTTCTTTTAATGAAGGATATAACTTCCTTTTCTCTGACTTGGGCAAAAGCTTCAGCCTCTATCCACTTGGAGAAGTAATCAGTCATAGCAAGCATGAATACTTTTCCACCAGGTGCCTTAGGAAGCTTACCAACTATATCCATCCCCCATCTCATAAATGGCCAAGAGGAGGATATAGGATGCAATAATTCGGCTGGTTGATGAAGGATATTGCTGTGTCTCTGACAAGGATCACATCTTTTAGCATATTCCACAACATCTCTCTTCATGGTTGGCCAGTAGTATCCTGTCCTCAGGATCCTTGAGAATAACGCCCTGCCCCCAGTGTAGTTTCCACAATCTCCTTCATGGAAGTCTTTTAAAACTTCTTGGATTTCAGGATCCTCAATGCATCTCAAGTATGGTCCTGCAAGAGATCGTTTATACAACATATTATTTAAAATTGTGAATTGAGATACCTTAGATTTGAAAGCCCTAGGGTTTTCTCCTGTAGGAATCTCTCCATGTTGTAAGTATCTCATAATTGGTGAGATCCATGATCCTGATCCTGAATGGGGTTGAGTATCCTCACTAGGGATCATTGCAGAATCACTTCCTATCTCCATAGCCACATGATCCTCAATAGCCGGGGTCAGGATATGGATAATAGGGATCTTGATATCCTCCGGGATCTTCAAGGATGATCCTAAATTAGCCAATGCATCAGCTTCTGTATTTTCTTCCCTTGGTACCTGCGTCAAACTCAAGGAAACAAAAGAGAGTGCCAAACTTTTGACTATCTCTAAATATTTGGTTAGCTTTTCACCTTTAACAGCATAGGATCCATTAAAGTGGTTTGTAATTAACAATGAATCTACATGTACCTCAAGATACATGATCCCCATATGCTTTGCAATTTGCAAACCAACAATTAAGGCTTCATATTCAGCCTCATTGTTGGTGGTTTGGAACTCACAAGCTATAGAGTGGGGTATTATGTCCCCCTGTGGCGATTTTAGTAGTATTCCAAGCCCTGTGCCTTTGACATTCGAGGATCCATCAGTATAGAGTATCCAAGGATCCTTGGTCTCCTCTAGCTGCTGGACTTCTAACTCAGCTTCTTCTTGTAAATCACTACTGAAATCAGCCACAAAGTCAGCTAATGCTTGGGATTTGATGGTTGTCCTAGGCTCATATCTTATATCATATGAACTTAGCTTCACTGCCCACTTAGCCATCCTTCCTGACATCTCTGGTTTCCTGAGGACATTCTTAATTGGAAAATTAGTTTTAACAATAATAACATGAGTTTCAAAATAATGTCTTAACTTAGTAGATGCCATAATCAATGCAAGAATAAGCTTTTCAAGGTGTGAGTACCTGGATTCAGCATCAAGTAAACTTTTACTTACATAATAGACAGGATGTTGTGTACCTTCATGATCCTTAACAAGGACCGCACTTACTGCTTTTGAGGATACTGCAAGATATAAGGATAGCACATCGCCTTTTTCTGGCTTCATCAAGGCCGGGGCTGAGGATAGGTAATCCTTGAGGGATCTTAAAGCATTTTCATGCTTCTCAGTCCACTCAAATTTCTTGTTCTTCCTTAGGATATCATAGAATTCTTTGCACTTCTCTGAGGATTTGGATATAAATCTGTTCAAAGCTGCTATCCTGCCTGTTAGCCTTTGAACATCCTTAGCATTGGCCGGGGATTTGATGTTCACTATTGCTTTAATCTGTTCCGGGCTAGCTTCAATGCCTCTCTTTGTCACCATATATCCTAAGAATTTACCTGCTTTAACACCAAAGTGACATTTTGAAGGATTAAGTTTCATGTTATATTTGTCAAGGATATCGAATGCTTCCTCCAAGTCTCTTAGGTGATCCTCAGCTTTTAAGGATTTTACCACCATATCATCTATGTAAACCTCCATAGTTTGTCCAATTTGATCCTTGAACATCATATTCACCAGCCTTTGATATGTTGCACCTGCATTTCTTAGTCCGAATGGCATAGCAATATAGCAGTATATACCAGTTGGAGTCATGAAGGCTGTATCCTCTTGGTCGGATGGTTCCATTTGGATTTGTTGGAATCCAGATGAAGCATCCATAAAAGTTAACAGTTCATGACCCGCAGTTGCATCCACCATGGAGTCAATGTGGGGTAATGGGAAAGGATCCTTGGGACATGCCTTATTTAAATCGGTAAAATCGACACATACCCTCCACTTTCCGTTTTTCTTTTGAACAACAACCACATTGGCCAACCATCTTGGATACTTGACCTCTCTAATCATACCTGCCCGGAGCAATTTCTCTACCTCTTCCTGGATAATGGCATTCCTTTCCGGTGCAAACTTCCTTCTCCTTTGATGGATTGGTTTGAAGGATCTGTCAATGCCGAGTTTGTGAGTGATAACATATTTGGATATACCAGTCATATCTTCGTGTTTCCATGCAAAGGTAGTCTTTCTCCTTTTGAGGAAGGATACGAGGTCTTCTTTCATTTCTCCAAGGATCCCTGATCCGATATAGATTTTGGATTCAGGATCATCGGGGTTCATGAGGATTTCTACCACATCCTGCTCTCTTGCCTCCAAGACATCCCTTGGAGGATACTTTGATTGCTATTGCTCCCTTGACTTCGAGGCTGGTTTCATCGATGAAGTGTAGCAATTCTTAGCCTCCTGCTGATCACTATCAATCTTCACTACTCCCCAAGGACTAGGGAGCTTCACACATTGATGGTATGTAGATGGGACTGCTTTCATATCGTGTATCCAAGGCCTGCCAAGGATAACATTACAACAAGACAAACAGTCAATAACACAAAATTTTTGATAAGAGTGTAGGCCTTCAATGTATATTGGGAGTTTAATGTCCCCCAGGGTATTCTTGGTTTCGCCACTAAATCCCACGAGCACGGAGGATATTGGTATGATATCTGATTCAGGAATACCCATCTTCTTTAGAACATTAAGCTGGATAATGTTCACTGAACTCCCTCCGTCTATAAGGATCCTGCGAACAAAATGGTTAGAAATGAAAAGAGTAATAACTAAACCATCGTGATGAGGATCCTGGATATCAACACGATCATCCTCATCAAAGGTTATGAATTTTCCTTCGGAGACACTTGATGTTCGAACTGGTCTTTCTCCATTATCCATTTTAGTTTCCTTTGCATGCCTTTTAGCTGCTGAGAAGGATGTGCCACAGATGTCTGATCCTCCAGAAATAAAGTTTATCACTTGTGCATCTGCTGGAGGGGCTGGAGCCTTCTCAGGGATCCTTTCAGGATCCTGAGTCCTTGACTTTTTCCTTCCCAACAATTCCTTTAAATGCCCTTTGCTCAACAAGTATCCAATTTCCTTTCTTAGTGCAATGCATTCTTCTGTGAGATGCCCAAAATCTTCATGATATGCACACCACTTAGATTTATCCTTAGTTGCAGCTGGCCTATCATTTTTTCTCGGCCATCTAGCTTTATCACCTAGGTTCTGCATAGCAAGGATTAATTCATTGTTATCAACACAAAAACAATATTCAGAAATTGGAGGATAATCTTCATCATCCTCTTCTTGATCAACAGAATGCACGTTCTGGTTATCAGATCTGTTATAGGATTTGAACTTGTTGTTCCTGAATGTGGATCCTTGCTTATCCTGCTTTGAGGATCCTGCTAACCTCTCCTGGATCCTCTTATCGTCCTCTAGCCGGATGAACCTTAGTGCTCGTGTTCTTACCTCATCTAAGTTTTTGCATGGTGTCATAACAAGATCATCATAGAACAATGAATCCCTAAGCAATCCCATTTTGAAGGCCTCAACAGCCGTGGCTATATCTAAGTTGGGAATGTCTAAGGATTCTTTTCTGAATTTGGTAATGTAATCCCTTAATGATTCATTATGACCCTGTGTTATCCTATATAAATCACTAGTTAATCGTTCAAATTTCCTACTACAAGAAAACTGATTATTAAATAGATTAACTAGATTAGCAAATGAGGTAATAGAGTAGGGGGAAGACTTAGCAGCCATTTGAGAGCTGATCCAGTAAGAGTGGATCCGAATCCTTTGCACAGGCATGCTTCCTTTAACCTTTCTGGGATTGGATTGATCTCCATCCTCTCCCTGTATTGTGCTATGTGTTCTTCAGGATCCGTCGAACCATCATACAGTTTCATTGTAGGCACATGGAACCTCTTGGGTATCTCAGCATCACAGATTGGTGGTGCAAAACGAGATATCTTGTGGCTCCCATCTGCAATCTCTGGGATAGGTTTGACCACTCCTGGAACACTTGATATCATATCCTTTAACTTTTGCAATTCTCTGGCCATGGCATGATTGATACCTAGATCCTGCATAAGACCATGGTTAGTAGTATAAGAATTATTAAAAGTGTTACCTCCCATCGGATTCAGATTAGGAAGATTGGATGTTAATCCATATTGTTGAGGCTCTGGAATGATCGAGGGACCAGTAGAAGCATTGGTCTGCATTGGAATAAAATCTCCCTGATGGACATCTGAACTTCCTGTTTGCAAACTCCTCAAGGATCCTGGCATCTGGAAGGATCCCTGAAACTGAGACGATCCTGGGACGAAGGAGGATCCTTGAACCTGGGATGATCCTGGAACAAAGGAGGATCCTTGAACCTGGGATGATCCTAGAACGAAGGAGGATCCTTGAACCTGGGATGATCCTGGAACGAAGGAGGATCCTTGAACCTTGGATGATCCTGGAACGAAGGAGGATCCTTGAACCTGGGATGATCCTGGAACAAAGGAGGATCCTTGAACCTGGGATGATCCTGGAACGAAGGAGGATCCTTGAATCTGCTGCAATCCTGAATACCCTCCTGAATTCGTGAGGGATCCCATATGCTGAGGATAGGTTCCCGCTGGCTGGAAATATGAACCTGATGCCTGGGTCATTGTTGTTGTTCCGTAGTGCACTCCTTTCGGTCCACCCAAATATTGAACGTCTGGAGTCACTGATGGCTGAGAAGTAATCACCGGAGTATCAAAATTCAAGGATTTTGGCACCAGTGGGGAATGATCCTCTGCCGTTGTCTTTTGTTTCTTGAGATCTCCGATTTCTTTGAGAATCCTCTCATTGGTCTTATCCTGTTGCCGTATCTGATCCTTCATCTGCAAAATCAAAGTAAACATGTCACTAGTAGTGGGAGTGTAAGAAGCAGAAGAAGTTGGAGGTTTTGAGAAAATGGGAGTTGGTTTCTTCGCAACATTCTCAGCATTCTTCTGGGATCCAGAAGGTGGTGGAGGCAAAGGAGGGACGCCTTGTGAAGAAGTGAATGAGGGCATCAAATTTGAAGCATTCTTCGCTGAGGAAGCCATTTGCTTGGTTGTAGTGAACCGAAATGAGCACAGAAATGCGTATTTTTCTAAGGACAAAGCACCAATTGCCCCACGGTGGGCGCCAAACTGTTTTGGTCAAAAAATCTGATGAGGATATTGCAACCAAACTCTTTGTTTCGGGGTATGATGCTTGAAATGTATAACAATGACAAGGATCACTTCAATGTAAATCGCACAAACAACACAAGGATTTATACGGGGAAAAAGCCCTTGATCAAGAGTTGATCTTCGGCACAAAAAACCCCGGGTGATGGAAAATACCGATCACCAAGCTCAAATAAATCAATAAATGTTTACAACTTCGGATAGTAACGAGCTAGGTACAAGGATCACTAGAATGTAACGTGTAAAAGGTGTATGAAACTGCTAAGTGTTTGAGCGAGAGCTGGTATGAACGTTTGTACGAGTGTGTGTGTAACTCAGAAATGACTAAGTGTTTTTCTCCTAGCTCGTTACCCCTTTAAAATAGAAATTTAACTACCAAACTAACTATCCGACTTTTGTGCCAAGCCCCCACGTTCTCCACAACGTCCATTTTTGGCCAAGCACGTGCAGAATAGTTTGGGAATATTCTCCAGGAATGTCGCCAAGACTTGGTCAAGCTTGTTATACCTGCGAGGTAGTACAAAACATAAACAAACAATCGTCAGTACGAGGATCCTTAAAGTGATCCATGATCCTGATCCTGATGTTCTTCTGAGGATCACCACCTGTCACAGAAGTAAGGATCACTAATTAGGATAACGAATAAGGATCACTAATTGTTAGAAAATCCTCCCCTAACAGTAGCTCTTCTGCCCATTTCCCCTTTTTGGATCCAAGCTTCTTCTTCAAGTTGTTGATGATGATCTTGTTGGATGATTCTGTTTGACCATTAGCTTGTGGATGGAGTGGTGTTGATGTTATCATCTTAATCCCCCAACTGTCACAAAAGTTAGTAGTTCTACTCCCAATGAATTGGGATCCATTATCATAAACAATTTCAGAAGGAATACCAAATATGGTAATAATGTTTCTTTTAATAAAGGATATCACTTCTTTTTCTCTAACTTGTGCAAATGCTTTAGCTTCTATCCATTTGGAAAAGTAATCAGTCATGGCAAGCATAAACACTTTTCCTCCTGGTGCTTTTGGAAGTTTACCAACTAAATCCATTCCCCATCTCATGAATGGCCAAGAAGAGGATATAGGATGCAGGAGCTCTGCTGGTTGATGAAGGATATTGCTATGTCTTTGACAAGCATCACATTTCTTGGCATAATCCACAGCATCCTTCTTCATAGTAGGCCAATAATATCATATCCTAAGGATCCTTGAGAACAGTGCTCTACCCCCAGTGTGGTTTCCACAATCTCCTTCATGAAAATCCTTAAGAACTTCTTGGATTTCAGGATCCTCGATGCACCTTAGATATGGACATGCAAGAGATCGTTTATATAACATGTTATTTAATATTGTAAATTGAGATACCTTCACTTTGAAAGCTCTGGGGTTTTCTTCTATAGGAATCTCTCCATGTTGTATATATCTCATGATTGGAAGGATCCAGGATCCTGAATTTGATTGTGCATCATCACTAGGTATGATTGCAGAATCCTCTACTATCTCCATAGCTGTGTGATCCTCAATAGCAGGAGTCAAGATATGGATTATGGGAATTTTAATATCCTCTGGAATCTTCAATGATGATCCAAGGTTGGCCAAAGCATCAGCTTCTGCATTTTCTTCTCTGGGTACCTGTGTCAAACTAAAAGAAGCAAAAGAGTCTGCCAATTTCTTGACTATCTCTAGATATTTGATTAGTCTTTCACCTTTAACAGCATAAGAACCATTAAAGTGATTAATTAACAATGAATCGACATGTACCTCAAGATACCTGATCCTCATGTGCTTAGAAATTTGCAAACCAGCTATCAAGGCTTCATACTCAGCCTCATTATTAGTAGTTTGAAACTCACAAGCAGTTGAGTGGGGTATTATGTCCCCCTTTGGCGATTTTAGTAGTACTCCTAGTCCAGTTCCCTTGATATGTGAAGCCCCAACTGTGAAGAGTATCCAAGGATCCTTAGTCTCTTCAAGTTGTTGGACTTCTAACTCAGCTTCCCTTTGTAAATCACTACTGAAATCAGCCACAAAGTCAGCTAAGGCTTGGGATTTAATGACAGTTCTTGGCTCATATCTTATATCATAAGCACTAAGCTTTACTGCCCATTTAGCCATCCTTCCTGACATTTCAGGTTTCCTGAGAACATTCTTAATTGGAAAGTTAGTCTTAACAATAATAGCATGAGTTTCAAAATAATGGCGTAATTTAGTAGATGCCATAATCAAAGCAAGGATAAGTTTTTCTAAATGTGAATACCTGGATTCAGCATCAAGCAAACTTTTACTTACATAATATACATGATGCTGTGTACCTTCATGATCCTTAACAAGGACTTCACTTACTGCCTTAGAAGAGACTGCCAAATATAAGGATAATATATCCCCTTTTTCTGGTTTCATTAAGGCTGGAGCTGAGGATAGGTAATCCTTAAGGGCCTTGAGAGCATTCTCATGCTCTTCAGTCCATTCAAATTTATTGTTCTTTCTCAGGATGTCATAGAATTCCTTGCATTTCTCTGATGACTTTGAGATGAACCCGTTCAAGGTTGCGATCCTTCCTGTCAATCTTTGCACATCCTTGGCATTGGCAGGAGACTTGACATTCACAATCGCCTTGATTTGCTCTGGACTTGCCTCTATGCCTCTTTTTGTCACCATGTAACCTAGGAACTTCCCTGCTTTCACACCAAAGTGGTACTTGGAAGGATTCAATTTCATATTGAATTTATCAAGGATATCAAATGCTTCCTCCAAATCTCTTAGGTGATCCTCAGCTCTCTTGGACTTAACCACCATGTCATCTATATAGACTTCCATCGTGTGTCCTATTTGTTCTTTAAACATCATATTAACTAGCCTTTGGTAGGTAGCACCTGCATTTCTTAGTCCAAAAGGTATAGCAATATAACAATAGATACCAGTAGGGGTCATAAAGGCTGTATCCTCTTGATAAGATGGTTCCATCTGAATTTGTTGGAATCCAGATGAAGCATCCATGAAAGTCAACAACTCATGACCCGCAGTTGCATCCACCATGGAGTCAATGTGGGGTAACGGGAAAGGATCCTTGGGACATGCCTTGTTTAAATCAGTGAAATCGACACATACCCTCCAGTTTCCATTTTTCTTTTGAACAACAACCACATTGGCTAACCATCTTGGATACTTAACCTCCTAATCATACCTGCTCTGAGCAGTTTGTCTACCTCCTCCTGGATGATGGCATTCATCTCAGGTGCAAACTTTTTCCTTTTTTGATGTATGGGTTTGAACGACCTGTCAATGCCAAGCTTATGAGTAATAATATCTTTAGAAATACCTGTCATGTCCTCATGCTTCCAGGCAAAGGTAGTTTTTCTCTTCTTGAGGAAGGATACTAGATCCTGTTCGATGTCATTGAGGATCCCGGATCCTATAAAGACTTTGGATTCAGGATCCTGAGGATCCATCAGGATATCTTTCACATATTGTTCTCTTGCCTCCAGGATATCTCTTGGAGGATACTTTAATTGCTATTGCTCCCTAGGTCTTGAGGCTGGTTTCATTGATGAAGTGTAACAATTTTTAGCTTCCTGCTGGTCACTTTCTATCTTCACCACGCCCCATAGAGTAGGGAGTTTGACACATTGATGATATGTAGATGGAACTGCTTTCATGTCATGTATCCATGGCCTGCCAAGGATAACATTGCAATAGGATAAGCAATCTATAACACAAAATTTTTGAAATGAATTAACTCCCTCGATGTAAATGGGAAGTTTAATGTCCCCCCAAGTGTTCTTGGTTTCTCCACTGAATCCCACAAGAACTGATGATCTTGGGATAATTTCTGATTCAGGGATATTCATCTTTTTGAGGACATCAAGTTGAATGATGTTCACTGAGCTTCCTCCATCTATGAGAATCCTGCGAACAAAATGGTTAGATATAAATAAAGTAATAACAAGACCATTGATGTGTGCAAAATGCAACATATAAATTACATCAATTGTGGCATAAAACTAACACTTTTTTAGTACTAATGTTGGAAAAAGTGTGTTTTTGTCTTCCTTTTGTATTTTCAGGATTAAATGAGCTCAATTTACAAAAGAAGCAAAAAAGCAGCTAAATCTAACATAAATACAAGAAAAGGAACAAACGTGGCATGCCCGACCTCCCCGAAAGCATCTTCACAAGCAAAACAAGAGAGCAGAAGGCTGAACACGCCCCGTGCTCAGTGAGCACGGGGGCGTGCCCAAGTGTCAGCATAAAAGACAAAGTTGTAGAAGCTTCCATCTCCCACAACAGGGTCATGCTCAGCGGACACGGGGTCGTGGTCAACTATAAGATTCGCAGAATCTAGGCAAATCTTGATAGTACAGATATGCTTCTGCACACGGGGTCGTGCCCAGCAGACACGGGGCCGTGGTCAACTAATAAAGACAAAGAGCAATTAATGAAGAAAGAGAAGGATGTGGACACGGGGCCGTGCCCGAGCTTCTGTTCAGCCTATAAATAGGAGTGCTTGCCTCAAGCTCAAACCATCCCTTGGCACACCACCTCTCTCACACTGCACCCACCACCACCATAACACCATCATCCACCACCATCATCCATTGTCCATCATAGAGTGTGTGAGTCACCTCGGGATCCAAGATTGATCGTAAGAGTTCTTGACAATCAAGGCCATGTTTGGTTAAGTCTCTTAAATCACTTGGTGAAGACAAAGTGTCTAGTGTGATACTTTTTATTTTTAATCTTTTCGCACTTTTTACTTGGTTATGTATTAATGACTTTAATAACTAGTTTCTTATGTTGAAGGTGATTCTTCCTTATCATTTGTCCGTGGTGTCTTGGCATTATTTTACTGTCTATATAAAATAAAAGATTTTCACCATTCATATCTCCACGGTCTATATGGAGGTATGTTGGCTACCTGGTCGGGGGTTAAGGGAATGGTTTGGAAAGAGTATTGCCGTTGTTCAGCGTTTAGAGATCCTGCAAGGGACCTGGGTCAAATTTAGTAGGACCTCCTTCAATACTTAACGGTATTGGATGGCGGGGGTCCAAACTCTTTGATCCCCTCATAAGTTAAACTACTATTAATACTATAACCCGGCTATTTAGGACTGTATCCCTGCTGACTCAGACTACTTAGCCGAGGGTAACGTCACCTTCAAAAGAGGGGCCTACCATAATTTGCATTAATAACTTAATTAATTATCTTTCAATAATCCGACCCTTTAGGATTGTATCCTTGCTGACTCAAACTACTGGGTTGAGGGTAACGTCACCTCAAAAAGAGGGGCCTACTACAATAACTAAGATAATCTCTTAAATAGTGCAAAAGTGCGGAAATAATCAAAGGTTACACTAAACACGAGTCGGAGCCAAGTGATTCATCTTGTCTATCTGTTTTTTCTTTTATTTTTACTTTTCAGCATTTTAGTTAATTTTTATTTTCTTAGTTTAAAACATTTTTCTAAAGTTTTGATTTGATTAGACGTTGAAGATAAACCGGTACTAAAAGCTCTTGTGTCCTTGGACGACCTCGGTATCTTGCCAACACTATACTACGCTCACGATGGGTGCACTTGCCCATATGTGTGTTTAGTGTTAGTAAATATCTTGTTTTATAAATTTAAAACTTGGCTAAAGAAAGTGTAAAAGGGCTTAAAATATACTTAAACTTATATACACACTTCACACGCATCAACCATCATGATGAGGATCCTGAATATCCACATGATCATCCTTATCAAAGGATATAACTTTCTCCTGTGTAAGGATCGAGGTTCAAATGGGTATGTCCCCATTATCCATCTTTGTTTCTTTAGCATGCCTCTTGGCTGCTGAAAAGGAGGTGCCACATATGTCTGATCCTCCAGATATAAAGTTGATAATTTGTGCATCAGCAGGAGGAACAGGAGCTCTTTCTGGAACCCTTTCAGGATCTTGGATCCTTGAATTTTTCCTTCCAAACAGCTCCTTCAAATGCCCTTTGCTTAACAAGTAACCAATCTCTTTCCTGAGTGCTATGCATTCATCAGTGAGATGACCGAAATCTTCATGATATGCACACCATTTGGATTTGTCTTTTGTTGCAGCTGGTTTATCACTCTTTCTGGGCCATCTTGCTTTTTCACCTAGATTCTGCATTGCAAGGATTAGTTCATTATTATCAACAGAAAAGCAATATTCAGAAATGGGAGGATAATCCTCATCATCCTCTTCTTGCTCCACTGCATGCACGTTCTGATTTGGACTTGTTGTTCCTGAAGTGGGATCCTTGCTTTTCCTGCTTTGAGGATCCTGCCAGTCTTTCTAGGATCCTTTTATCATCCTCTAAAGGGATGAATCTAAGGGCCCTGGTCCTTACTTCATCAAGGTTCCTGCAAGGGGTCATGACAAGATCATCATAGAACTGTGAATCCTTAAGTAAACCCATTTTGAAGGCTTCTACAGCCGTAGCAATATCAAAATTAGGAATTTCTAAGGATTCTCTACTGAATTTAGTGATATAATCTCAAAGTGATTCATTTTGACCTTGTGTTACCCTATATAGATCACTAGTTAATCGTTCAAATCTTCTACTGCATGAGAATTGGCTATTAAACAAATTAACTAGAATAGCAAATGAAGTAATAGAGTAAGGGGGAAGACTTAGCAGCCATTTAAGAGCTGATCATGTCAGTGTGGATCCGAAACCTTTGCATAGACATGCTTCTTTTAACCTCTCAGGAATGGGATTGATCTCCATCCTTTCTCTGTATTGAGCTACATGCTCTTCAGGATCAGTTGAGCCATCATATAACTTCATGTTTGGTGTTTGAAACCTCTTTGGTATCTCTGCATCACAAATAGGTGGTGCAAATCGAGATATCCTGTGACTCCCATCTGGAATTTCTGGAATGGGTTTGACCACTCCTGGAACACTGGATATCATATCCTTTAGCTTTTGTAACTCTCTAGCCATAGCTTGGTTGATTCCTGTATCCTGCACAAAGCCATGGTTAGTATTATAAGTAGTATTTAAAGTGTTACCTCCTAATGGATTCAAGGGTGGAATTCTTGATGTGAATCCATATTGATTTGATTCTGGCATGATTGAGGGACCAGATGAAGCAATAGTCTGCATAGGGATGAAATCTCCCAAGTGAATTTCTGAACTTCTGGGTTGTACACTCCTTAAGGATCCTTGATCCTGAAAGATGTTGGATCCTTGATACACCGAGGCTGGGGGTCTTGGAGGATAATCCATGGATCCGTGGACCTGAGATGAGGATCCTTGAACCTGAGAGGAGGATCCCTGAACCTGAGAGGAGGATCCTTGAACCGTCTGTGTTCCCATATATCCTCCAGAACTAAAGAAGGATCCTTGAGGCTGAAGAGAGGATCCTGAAGGCTGAAAGTAGGATCCTTGAGCCTGAGTCATTGCCAATGATCCATAACGTATACTCGATAATCCACCCTGGTATTGAGTGCCTGATGATGTGGAGTGCTGGGCTGTTATGGCTGGAGAATCAAAATTCAGTGATCTTGGCATCAATGGAGAGTGATCCTCCGTTGATCTCTTCAATTTCTTGATTTCATCAATCTCTCGAAGGATCCTGTCATTAGTTTTGTCCTGCTGCTGCATGTGATCCTTTATCTGCAAAATCAAAGAATAAAGATCATTGTTAGTAGGGCCAAAAGTAACAGTAGTAGTTGATTTTGAGAAAACGGGTTTTGTTTCTTCGTAGCATTCTCAGCATTCTTCTGGGATCCAGAAAAAACAGGTGGCAAAGGTGGAATGTGTAACACCCCGTGTTTCGAAAGTCAAAGTCAAAGTCAAGATTGAAGTCAAAGGGAGACAAGAGTGCTAATTTCGATCTGTCATTCCTTGCTCAAATCCTATTTTGACTTCTTTGACTCGTAGATAGTCTATTTTATGCGTTATGTTAGTTGTATTATGTGGAGTACTTATTAATAATCGAGGTTTGTTCGATATTTATCGCATGTTTTATCGCTTATCGCTATCGCAATCGCACTCGCAACTCGAATTACGCGTTCTGGATATTGTTTTATGTGTGTGTGTGTGCCTTATGAATTACTTGTGCATGTTTATTTATGTTATGTTGTGGTGGATCAATCGAAACGCAATCGAAACTCAATTGAAATCGAATCGCAAACGCTAACCGAATACGAAATAGGGATGATTGTATGTTGATATAGTAGTTAGGATTAAAAGTAACTTGAATAGGAAACTCCATCGTATCGCAATGCCCACAATCGCAATCGAAACGACAAAACTCGTCGCACCGAACACTCGAACCAAGTGACTGATCGACCAGGTAACCAGCCGATCGATCGAGCTGCCGCTCGATCGGCCAGCCACTCGATCGGGCTGCCTCCCGGTGGACCAACCCTTTCCACTTCGGGAAACCCTATAAATACCCCCTGTCACCATCAAACTTGCTACTTTTGGCACTCTCTGTCATACCAGCGCTCCAACCTTACTTTTTCTTCGATTTCTCACGATTCCGATAAGATTTCAATCTAAATCTTGTACTTCTTTGATCTACACTTGATTCTACACCTTTCTATCTTTTAAATCTTAACTTTTAACCGAGAAATCACTAGATTTGAGGTGTTCTAGGATGATGTCATCATGGTGTTCTTGGGAACTTCATGTTTTGGCCTTAATCCACCGAGAACAACTTAGATCTAACCGATTTCCACATAAAATAAACAAAGATCTTTCATAGATCTAAACATATTCACGATGAAAAGGATTGAAAGATGGTTTTCCAACTTTCTTTCAACTCTTTTACACTCAATGCCTTCAAAACCGATCGAATCGGAGCTTGTACCGACCTCCTACTCATTCTTGTGGTTGTGTTGGTTCAAGATCTGAATTCTATCCACGAGAATACTGATTTCGGGTTAAACATGGAACACCGTCTCGAATAGTTAACTGGCCGGATTTGGGTGATTCCTGTCCGATCAGGAATACCAAGTATTGACAAGGTTTCTGTTGCTTAACACGTTATCAAAACGTCTCGATAAAATGACAAACAATCAAAACAACCAAGTGTAAGACGAACAGAATGACCAGGACGGAATGTCGTCCGATCGGACTACCGACCGATCGGACTCTCATCCGATCGGGTTGTCACCCGATCAACTTGCACCTTGGCCCCACGTTTAGATTTTAAATCAAACTTCAAGAAGTTTTGGAACACCGAATGGATAGCCATCCGATCGAGTTACCACCCGATCGACCGACCATTCGACTATGTGATGTTTTGGAACTTCAATACTTAAACCAATTTTCAACATGTTCAATGCACATGTGTTTCCACCCGGTCGAACAACTGTCCGATCGAGTGACAACCTGCTACGAACTTGTTCACGCTAGAGTGTCTAACCAATCGGTTTGTCATCCGATCGAACGGTCGTTCGGTCGATCGACCTGAAAGGTAGAGATACTTCTAAGTTTTCAAAATGCTACAACGAAAACTTCAAAAGTCAAGCCATCATACACAAACACATCATTCCCAAAAGAGGAAACAATCCACTCGAAAGGTCACTCGATCGGATGACCATCCGAGCGGACTGTCACACGCATGACCGGCTATTCGATCGGACTACCATCCGATCGAGCTGCCGTCCGACCCACTAACACTTGTTCTGTCTTACGCGTCACTCATTGTTATGCTATCGATCTGTTCAGGCTAACCCTACTCTCTAGCGCTCCCTTCAATCCACCAATCGCTGTGAGTATACTCGATCCCTTTTTGCTTTACGCACTTTTGGGTGTTACATACGTTACTTATTCTAAATCACATCAAACACACTTTGCAATACTTTAATCGCTAACCAATTACCGCAAGACACGACCTAGTCTGGGCCGATGTCTTAGGGACCTAGTATATAGTTAGGAACCAACAGACTGACTTGTGCATATCCGGTAGGGATTATATGCGAGCTTACTGTTATTTCTCGCTATTCTCCCCCACGCTACACTATCACTGCACTTTAGTTTTCAAAGAATGGACGAGCGATTAGGCCGAGATTAGGTGTGAAAACCGCAAACTCTCAACCAAATTGCTTGTTCGCCTCGCGTTTTCATCTATAAACACGAGAATTTGCGTTGAATTAGGAGTGAAATCCATACTTTAACGTATAGTTCTCTTTCATTTTATCAAAACAGGAATGACGTTGTTAAGTCAGGGGTGAAACCTGAACCTTGACGACTTGTTCCGACCTTTACTTGGTTTTACAAAACTCTCACCAAGGTCTCGACGGACTCCAACGACTTGAAGTCACGATATGACTGAAAGGATGCGTGCCAAGCCCAAGATTCGAGGCAAAAGCACAGTCTTGAAAGTCAAAGTGTGTACCAAGAGTCTTTGTGAATAGTCGAATCACTTTGGGTAGTCAATGTCTATCAGCCTGAGATGATCCATTTTCAAGCTCGCAATTGTCGATTTTGTGTGTTTACAATTTTGATCGGCGAATATCAGAGTCGCCTCATCGATTTTATGTGTTGGTGTGTGTATTTACCTGCTTATGTGTTCTAATTTTTGGAGATTTATTCGATTTTCGACATTCGCTTCTCAATCGACACACACGACTCGCACTGCACATCTATCTCAACACGCTAACAAATCGACAATATTAGGGTATTATACGCATGCTATACTACTCGCCATGATAATCGCGATCGATATTTTCGAACGCTCGCGGACTTTAAATAATAGGTTTCTGTATTCTGACTGCTCCCGTGTGCTTCTAGGTGAATTACGTGTTTATATGCTTCTGTGCTTCTGTGCCTTACGTGCTTATGTGTTTATGTGCTTATGTGAATCTGTGATTATGTGTCTATATGTTACGTAAACGTGTTCCCGAGCTTGAGTAGTATTAGGATTGTGAGTTGAGATTCGATCATATTTTGTTGAGTCCTGTGGCGATGTCTGTTGCAGACAATGTCGTCTTCTGGATCTCGCGCTACCCGAGATGCTCACCGAAAGCAAGCAGACAAACGCCTCGCTGCCATGATTACCAAGCAAATGGCAAAAGTTGTACCCCAAGTCGTCAGTGAACTGTACGAAAACATGAGCAAATCTTCTGAAGAATCCAGGACCAAAACTCCCAAAGCTGCTTTCAGCTTCAAACAGTTCAAGGCATGCGGACCGAAAGAGTTCACCGGCGAAGAAGGCCCTACAGCTTTGTTTCAATGGTTCGACTCGATCGAAGTCACTTTACGTCAGAGTGGATGTCCTGATAATCTTCGCACACTGAATGCGACCGGCGTCTTCCAGTCCCGCGCTTTAGACTGGTGGACCGCCGAGAGAAACAAGCGCGGAAATGATGCAACCTATGGTCTGTCATGGGACGAGTTGAAGAACGTTATGCTCGATGAGTTCTGCCCTCCCCATGAGCGCCAAAAGCTGGAGGATGAATTCTGGCACATCAAGCAAAAAGATGGTGACAACGCTGCCCTCACTGCTCGCTTTAAGCAGCTCAGTATCATCTGTCCCGATCAAGTGAAGACTACCGACATGACAATCAAGAAGTACATCCGAGCTCTACCAGACTGTGTTGCAGATTTTGAGCATGCTACAAAGCCAGCAACAATCGAAGAAACTTACTTGCTTGCCGCTGAAATTAACAACAAGCGAGTAAAAGCTGGCTTTTGGGATAAAACTTCGAATAACCTGCATCAAGCTACCGCCGCTCCAACTACCGACACCACCGCTGCCGCTCAATCACCAAAAGGCCAAAAGCCTCTCGCCGCAAGAAGAAGAACAACAACAGTAGCTCCAGCAACAAGAACTGTGCTGTCACTACCACTGCTGCCCCGCTCCAAGCCGTACCGGTTCAGCAGCAATCTCAGCACCGACCAGCTCCTGTTGTTATCTATGCACCACCGGCAAAGCGTGCATACACTGGTCCCCACCCTACCTGCCCAACATGTTCTTATCATCACCCGGTGGGTCTCGTCTGCCTTTTTGCGCGCACTGCAATATGTACGGCCACTTCACTGCTAACTGCCGTACTAGTCCCCGACAAGCACCAGCTCAAGCCACTACTCATCAAGCTCTACTTCCAGCCCCACAAGGCCAACAAGCGGCTCAGGCACCCGCGGTCAACGCCAGAGTCTGCTTCGCGTGTGGTGATCCCAACCACTTCGCAAACATGTGCCCAAACAGGGTTGTGAAATAAGAGCCCCAGCAGCAGCAGCCTCAACAGCAACAGCAACAAGCCACCCGCGCCAGAACTTTCAACATCAATGTGCGCCAAGCCCAAGCTAACAACAACGTGGTCAATGGTACGTTCCTTGTGAATGGTATTTATGCTTCATGTTTGTTTGATACTAGAGCAGATAACTGCTTTGTGTCATTTGAATTCGAGAAACTCCTTAGTCGTAAGCGCTCCCATCTCTCCTCAACGTTCAATGTCGAAGTCGCCACTGGAAGAACTGTCGACGTCAATTCCGTTCTTCGTGATTATACTCTTGAGCTCAACAATCACATCTTCCCAATCGACCTTATTCCTATGCAACTTGGAAGTTTTGACATCATAGTAGGCATGGACTTTCCTCGTGAAAACCATGCTGAAGTTGTGTGCTTCGATAAGATGATTCGATTCTCGCTCGCGAATGGTGTGTATTGTGTGTTTATGGCGAAACTGCTTCGAAAGGTCTCAAGCTCATGTCGTGTCTCCAAGCTAGTAAATATCTCCGCAAGGAATACAGAGCTTTCTTTGCTAACATTGTAGTAGCGGAGAAGGAAAGAAAGGAAGACCTGGTGTAAACGATGTTCCTGTGGTTCGAAAATTTCCTAGCGTTTTTCCTGAGGATCTTCCCGGACTACCGCCAAGTCATGATATCGACTTTTGTATCGACCTCATTCCTGGAGAAAGCCCTATTGCTAAAGCTCCTTACCGACTCGCTCCATCCGAAATGCGTGAACTCTCGAGTCAGCTCCAGGAACTACTTGATAAAGGCTTCATTCGCCCGAGCACCTCTCCATGGGGCGCACCAGTCCTTTTCGCCAAAAAGAAGAATGGGTCGTTCAGGATGTGCATCGACTATCGGGAATTGAATAAGTTGACCATCAAGAATCGCTATCCCCTGCCTCGCATCGATGATTTGTTTGATCAGCTACAAGGTGCTACATGTTTCTCCAAGATCGATCAACGCTCAGGCTATCATCAGCTACGCATTCACAAGGAGGATATACCCAAAACCGCTTTTCGCACTCGATACGGCCACTATGAGTTCGTTGTTATGCCTTTTGGTTTAACCAGCGCACCCGCGGTTTTCAAAGATCTGATGAATCGCGTGTGTAAACCTTATCTCGACCGCTTCGTCATCGTGTTCATCGATGATGTCTTGATCTATTCAAAGTCGAAAGCCGAACATGCGCAACATCTACGTTTGGTTCTCGAGCTATTCCAAGGGAATCGACTCTATGCCAAGTTCTCCAAGTGCGAATTTTGGCTGGAGGAGGTTCAATTCCTCAGTCACATTGTCAATAGTCAAGGTATTCACGTCGATCCCGCGAAGATTGAAGCCGTTAAGAGTTGGATTACACCTAAGAACCTGTCTGAAGTCCGTTCTTTTCTCGGATTAGCGGGCTATTATCGATGATTTACCGAAGGATTCTCAAAAATCGTTGTGCCGCTTACCGCTCTCACGCACAAAGACAATCCTTTTGTTTGGGGAACTGAACAAGAGTCTGCTTTTCAAACCCTCAAGCACATGCTCTGCAATGCTCCTGTTCTCACTTTACCCGACGGAAACGACGACTTCATTGTCTATTGTGATGCTTCGAACCTTGGTCTTGGTTGTGTCCTCATGCAACGGGACAAGGTCATTGCTTACGCGTCTCGTCAGCTCAAAATCCACGAGAAGAACTATACAACCCATGATCTCGAACTAGGCGCAGTTGTTTTTGCGTTAAAGATTTGGCGACACTACCTGTATGGTACCAAGTGTACGATCTTCACTGATGTGTGCAAAATGCAACATATAAATTACATCAATTGTGGCATAAAACTAACCCTTTTTTAGTACTAATGTTGGAAAAAGTGTGTTTTTGTCTTCCTTTTGTATTTTCAGGATTAAATGAGCTCAAATTAACAAAAGAAGCAAAAAGGCAGCTAAATCTAACATAAATACAAGGAAAGGAACAAACGTGGCATGCCCGACCTCCCCGAAAGCATCTTCCCAAGCAAAACAAGAGAACAGAAGGCTGAACACACCCCGTGCTCAGTGAGCACGGGGGCGTGCCCAAGTGTCAGCATAAAAGACAAAGTTGTAGAAGCTTCCATCGCCCACCACGGGGCCGTGCTCAGCGGACACGGGGTCGTGGTCAACTATAAGATTCGCATAATCTAGGCAAATCTTGATAGTACAGATATGCTTCTGCACACGGGGTCGTGCCCAGCAGACACGGGGCCGTGGTCAACTAATAAAGACAAAGAGCAATTAATGAAGAAAGAGAAGGATGTGGACACGGGGCCGTGCCCACTGGACACAGGGCCGTGCCCGAGCTTCTGTTCAGCCTATAAATAGGAGTGCTTGGCTCAAGCTTAAACCATCCCTTGGCACACCACCTCTCTCACACTTCACCCACCACCCACCACCACCATAACACCATCATCCATTGTCCATCATAGAGTGTGTGAGTCGTCTCGGGATCCAAGATTGATCGTAAGAGTTCTTGACAATCAAGGCCATGTTTGCCTAGGTCTCTTACATCACTTGGTGAAGACAAAGTGTCTCGTGTAATACTTTTTATTTTTAATCTTTTCGCACTTTTTAATTGGTTATGTATTAATGACTTTAATAACTAGTTTCTTATGTTGAAGGTGATTCTTCCTTATCGTTTGTCTGTGGTGTCTTGGCATTATTTTACTGTCTATATAAAATAAAATATTTTCACCATTCATATCTCCATGGTCTATATGGAGGTATGTTGGCTACCTGGTCGGGGGTTAAGGGAACGGTTTGGTAAGAGTCTTGCCGTTGTTCAGCGTTTAGAGATCCTGCAAAGGACCTGGGTCAAATTTAGTAGGACCTCCTTCAATACTTAACGGTATTGGATGGCGGGGTCCAAACTCTTTGATCCCCTCATAAGTTAAACTACTATTAATACTATAACCCGGCTACTTAGGACTGTATCCTTGCTGACTCAGACTACTTAGCCGAGGGTAACGTCACCTTCAAAAGAGGGGCCTACCATAATTTGCATTAATAACTTAATTAATTATCTTTCAATAATCCGACCCTTTAGGATTAGTATCCTTGCTGACTCAAACTACTGGGTTGAGGGTAACGTCACCTCCAAAAGAGGGGCCTACTACAATAACTAAGATAATCTCTTAAATAGTGCAAAAGTGAGGAAATAATCAAAGGTTACACTAAACACGAGTCGGAGCCAAGTGATTCATCTTGTCTATCTGTTTTATTTTTATTTTTATTTTTCAGCATTTTAGTTAGTTTTTATTTTCTTAGTTTAAAACATTTTTCTAAACTTTTGATTTGATTAGACGTTGAGGATAAACCGGTACTAAAAGCTCTTGTGTCGTTGGACGACCTCGGTATCTTACCAACACTATACTACGCTCACGATGGGTGCACTTGCCCATATGTGTGTTTAGTGTTAGTAAATATCGTGTTTTATAAATTTAAAACTTGGCTAAAGAAAGTGTAAAAGGGCTTAAAATATACTTAAACTTATATACACACTTCACACGCATCAAGTTTTTGGCGCCGTTGCCGGGGACACAAGGATTTTAAGAAAGTTAGGAATCAACGGCCTAATCGTTTTTCTTATTTTTCTATTTTTTTTAGGATTTTTTTTAGTTTTTCAGCTTCTGCAGAGCTCAGCACGGGCCGTGCCTGGTCGAACACGGGTCGTGCCCAGCCTTGTTACTGGCAGTTTTTATTTTCCGAGTTACAGAGAACTGAACACGGGGCCGTGTCGGTGCAACACGGGGCCGTGCCCAACTCCCAGTAACAGGGATCTGGAAAACAATCACTGTATCTCCGACCACGGGCCTTGTTCGCTGAACACGGGGCCGTGGTGAACCTTCTGACCAACGTTCTTTTCTGTTTTGTTGCAGGACTTGGAACCCAGGCGCCACATTTGAACTTCCTACATAGTGCATGAGCTCCAGTTCTAGTAGAGACATAAAAGAACCTCTAGAAGAACCCGAACGCTTTCTCAGAAAAAGACTTAAAGCTAAAAACCAAGAGAAAGTTTCGGGGGACCCACTTCCAATGGCGGACCAACGTACCCTCATGGATTACCTACGACCCACTGTAGGTAATCTCGGCGCCGCTATCAATGCACCAAATGTCGAGGCCAATAACTTCGAACTTCGGCCGCATTTGATACAAATGCTTCAAAACTTCGCAACCTTCCATGGGCTTGCGGACGAGGATCCCCTTCTACATATTACTAATTTCTTAGAAATATGTGATACCTTTCGGATCAATGGAGCATCAAACGACGCCATCCGCCTTCGAATGTTTCCATTTTCACTAAAAGACCGAGCTAAGGCTTGGCTCAACACCCTCCCAGTTGGCTCGGTAAACACCTGGGATGAACTAGCCCAAAAGTTTCTATATAAGTATTTCCCTCCTGCTAAAACAGCTAAATTAATGACTGAAATTAACACATATTCACAAGAGGACGGGGAATCCTTATATGAAACTTGGGAAAGGTTCAAGGAGCTACTAAGAAAGTGTCCTCATCATGGTCTTGCGGTGTGGCAACAAGTATCCACTTTCTACAATGGGTTGTTGCCACACACAAGACAAACACTTGATTCTAGCTCCGGGGGACTTCTAGGTAATCCTCACCCAAATGAAATATATAATCAAATTGAGGAAATTGCTCAAACCAATTTTCAGTGGCACACTCCCTGAGGTAATAAATCTATTGCCCCGGGCGCCCATAAGGTTGATGAAAGCACTTCTTTACAAGCCCAAATCGAGGCCCTCTCTTCAAAAATCAAAAAGCTAGAAATGACAAAAACGGTCTCGGTTATGGCTTGTGAAGGGTGTGGTGGGCCACATGAAAATTGGAGTTGTATGAAAGAATTAGATAAACAAACGGAAACAGTAAACTACATTGATAACAGACCTAGGTCGTCGGGTCCTCCAACGGGTACCTACAACCAAGGATGGCGTAACCACCCAAACCTTGGTTGGAGAGATCCCGGCAATAGTAGTAACCAACAAAACCAACGAACTAACTTTCAACAACCACAAAACTTTTCTCAACAACAAGGTGGATGAGAAAGGCTTGAAGATACTGTATCTCGCCTCATCTCCGACATCGAAAAGAAAAACTCGGATCGATTTCAGCAATTGGAATCGAATTTTAGAAATCAACAAGCTAGCATTCAAAACATTGAAAAACAATTAAATCAAGTAGCTCAAAATTTCTCTGAGAGACCACAAGGCGCGTTACCTAGCAATACCGAAACCAACCCAAAAGCACAAGTACATCTCATCACATTGAGAAATCGAACCGTGGGTCCCGAGGAGGCTCCATTACTGCCAGATGAAAGAAGCCAGCCCAGCCACACCACGACTCCACCCGCACCCCAACCAGAAAAGGCTTCTTTACCGAATCAAGAGCCAACCAAGACTCCTCCGATCCCATACCCCGGTAGGTTAAATCGTCAAAAGACCGATGTGCAATTCGCAAAGTTCGAAAATTTACTAAAACAATTGCATGTTAATATTCCTTTTATTGAGGTCCTTACCCAAATGCCTAAATATGCAAAATTTATGAGGGACTTCCTCACTCATAAAAGGAAAATTGAATCATTGAAATTAGTTAACTTAGGCGAAGAATGCTCTGCCTTAGTACTCAACAAACTCCCACAAAAGAAAATTGACCCCGGAAGCTTCACGATTCCTTGCTCGATTGGGGAATCCCCCGTTCGTAATGCATTAGCCGATCTTGGGGCTAGCATTAACCTCATGCCCACATCGATGTTCAAACGACTCGGCCTAGGAACAACGAGCCCTACAAAGATGAGCATACAACTCGCCGACAGATCCGTCAAATTTCCACAAGGTGTCGCTGAAAATCTATTGGTCAAAGTTGACAATTTCGTTTTCCCGACCGACTTTGTCATCCTAGACATGGAAGAAGACGCCGATGTTCCTCTCATCCTCGGGAGGCCATTTCTAGCCACCGCCCAAGCAGTGGTTGATATGAATGACGGAACACTAACATTGAAGTTTGGGGACGAGGAAGTGAAGTTTGGAGTTGGAAAGAGAGTAGAAGACGAAGACCCGGTCGACTACATGAAGGTCATAGACTCAAGCTTGGATAACGCTCTCCGACGGTGTAACATGGGATGCGAAACATCCCACTTGAGTGACATATGACCAGGCTTTGGGTCTAGCCAAGGACCCTTATCAACGTGGCGCACCACGGAGGCATTCCGCGGAACTATCTTTAGTTTAATTTAGATTAGTTTTTATGTTTTCTAGTTAAGTTTTAATTTTCAGGAATAAAACACACTCGGGATGGCAAAGGATAACAAGGAAAACTTGAACCAGCACCCCATTCAGGAAAACAGGGCCATCCGACGATTTTCTTCATTAACAGTAAGCTCAGCACGGGCCGTGTCCGCCCAACACGGCCCCGTGCTGCACAGTCTGCAGAAAAGACCCAGTTCAGGTAACTGGACATGGGCCGTGTTCACCCAACACGCCCCCGTGCCCAGGCTTCTGTTTCTTTTGTTTTATTTTTGTTACTGGCACTTGAACACGGGGCCGTGCCCGGACAACACGGGGCCGTGTCCAGCGCCCAGTAACACAAATTTTTGCTTAATTCACACCTTTTACACATTCAATCAACCTAAAAACTTATTTTTGGGACACATTGAGGACAATGTGTAATTTAAGTGTGGGGGGGATGCTAAAACCTTGAATCTTGCAAGTCCTAAATACAAGCCTTACACAAAACTCTATTGGAACCGCTAATCACCCCAATTTTTTTTCAAAAATTTTCATTTTTTTACTTGTCTATGTTTAATTTGGGAATTTCAAAATTCTAAAAAGGTTATATTTTTACGAATTTACAACCGATAGCGTCGTGATAAAAAAGAACCAACATAAGAAAATTATGAAAAGGCATGACAAGCTTAGTTAAAATTTAATTATATATACTTGATCACATAAAAACCCATTCCCACAAAAGTGAGTTTTGAGCCTTTATTGAGCATACAAATACATATATTTAAACTAAATGCTCATTTTTCGTTTCTTGTGTGAATAGCCGCTTGGTTCTTACGACTCTAGAACTTGCCATGACGATACATTCCCGGTCCTTACCAACTTAAACCCGAGTAAGTAAATGATGGAGGCATTAGGACTAACCCTTTTTATTTCTACACCATTATTTTTCTTTTTTTTTTTACCACCTACCCAAAATCCCCCTAGTTAGCCCCTTTGAGCCTAAACATTTTCATTTCTTAACCCAAACCAAACACCCTTTCACCCACCAAAACCTTTTTTATTTTTAACCCTTTGTTTTAGTAACAAGTTCGGTTTCTCATATGACTTTCAAAAAAAAAAAAAAAAAAAAATTTTGATGATGAAGCAAAAAGAAATAAACAAACAAGTTCATCAAAAATAACTTTGTTTGGAATTATGGCTTCATCAAAATAAAAAGTTGAAAAATAGAAAGTCTTACGAAAACCGATACTTTTTACGCTTTTTCGCCATTTTCTACTAACCACTAACCACTAACCCAACCACCTACCTTTAACCCAAGCCTAACCCTTCAGCCAAAAGTCCTCTTGATATTTACAAAGGAATATAGTTAAAAAGGAGGAGGATTGATTGCTTGGCAAGCCTATGGTAGGAGTAAGTTCCATGCCGCTCTCGAGTGATTCACTAAAATACATCTTCGGCCGAGTCTTGAGTGATCCCCCGTGAGGTATGTGAACTTGTATATAAATAGAATTTTAAAGAGGCATGTTATGCCCTAATAAGTAATTTATCTTATGAAAAGTTTTAAATAAATCATGACGAATAGGATTGTAAATAAATAAAAATAAAACTAAATAAAGAATCTTGGAAATCCCGACACTCTATGACAAGCCCAAAAACCTTCTCTTCTACCTATTCCATTTGGGAGTGTAAAGCCACATTATAAAGAGTTTTGCTTGAGGACAAGCAAAGATTCAAGTGTGGGGGTATTTGATGTGTGCAAAATGCAACATATAAATTACATCAATTGTGGCATAAAACTAACCCTTTTTTAGTACTAATGTTGGAAAAAGTGTGTTTTTGTCTTCCTTTTGTATTTTCGGGATTAAATGAGCTCAAATTAACAAAAGAAGCAAAAAGGCAGCTAAATCTAACATAAATACAAGGAAAGGAACAAACGTGGCATGCCCGACCTCCCCGAAAGCATCTTCCCAAGCAAAACAAGATAACAGAAGGCTGAACACACCCCGTGCTCAGTGAGCACGGGGGCGTGCCCAAGTGTCAGCATAAAAGACAAAGTTGTAGAAGCTTCCATCGCCCACCACGAGGCTGTGCTCAGCGGACACGGGGTCGTGGTCAACTATAAGATTCGCATAATCTAGGCAAATCTTGATAGTACAGATATGCTTCTGCACACGGGGTCGTGCCCAGCAGACACGGGGCCGTGGTCAACTAATAAAGACAAAGAGCAATTAATGAAGAAAGAGAAAGATGTGGACACGGGGCCGTGCCCACTGGACACGGGGCCGTGCCCGAGCTTCTGTTCAGCCTATAAATAGGAGTGCTTGGCTCAAGCTCAAACCATCCCTTGGCACACCACCTCTCTCACACTTCACCCACCACCCACCACCACCATAACACCATCATCCACCACCATCATCCATTGTCCATCATAGAGTGTGTGAGTCGTCTCGGGATCCAAGATTGATCGTAAGAGTTCTTGACAATCAAGGCCATGTTTGCCTAAGTCTCTTACATCACTTGGTGAAGACAAAGTGTCTAGTGTAATACTTTTTATTTTTAATCTTTTCGCACTTTTTAATTGGTTATGTATTAATGACTTTAATAACTAGTTTCTTATGTTGAAGGTGATTCTTCCTTATCGTTTGTCCGTGGTGTCTTGGCATTATTTTACTATCTATATAAAATAAAAGATTTTCACCATTCATATCTCCACGGTCTATATGGAGGTATGTTGGCTACCTGGTCGGGGGTTAAGGGAACGGTTTGGTAAGAGTCTTGCCGTTGTTCAGCGTTTAGAGATCCTGCAAGGGACCTGGGTCAAATTTAGTATGACCTCCTTCAATACTTAACGGTATTGGATGGCGGGGGTCCAAACTCTTTGATCCCCTCATAAGTTAAACTACCATTAATACTATAACCCGGCTACTTAGGACTGTATACTTGCTGACTCAGACTACTTAGCCGAGGGTAACGTCACCTTCAAAAGAGGGGCCTACCATAATTTGCATTAATAACTTAATTAATTATCTTTCAATAATCCGACCCTTTAGGATTGTATCCTTGCTGACTTAAACTACTGGGTTGAGGGTAACGTCACCTCCAAAAGAGGGGCCTACTACAATAACTAAGATAATCTCTTAAATAGTGCAAAAGTGCGGAAATAATCAAAGGTTACACTAAACACGAGTCGGAGCCAAGTGATTCATCTTGTCTATCTGTTTTATTTTTATTTTTATTTTTCAGCATTTTAGTTAGTTTTTATTTTCTTAGTTTAAAACATTTTTCTAAACTTTTGATTTGATTAGACATTGAGGATAAACCGGTACTAAAAGCTCTTGTGTCCTTGGACGACCTCGGTATCTTACCAACACTATACTACGCTCACGATGGGTGCACTTGCCCATATGTGTGTTTAGTGTTAGTAAATATCGTGTTTTATAAATTTAAAACTTGGCTAAAGAAAGTGTAAAAGGGCTTAAAATATACTTAAACTTATATACACACTGCACACGCATCATTCACCGATCATAGGAGCCTACAACATATCTTTGACCAGAAGGAACTTAATATGCATCAACGCCGATGGGTAGAACTTCTCAACGATTACGACTATGAGATTCATTATCACCCAGGCAAAGCAAATGTCGTTGTCGATGCCCTCAGCAGACGGAGCTATCTGCTCAGCATTCGTGATACCCAAGCCCAATACGACCTCGAGACCCTCATCCGCGAAGCCCAGCATGCATGTTTTAATGAACGCACTCTGAAGAAGGAAAGAATCTACCACGATGGAGCCCAGCTTGAGAATAAGTCGAATGGGATATTCCACTTTCTGGACCGAATTTGGATCCCTAAACGGACCAACTTGTGACAGATATTGATGGACGAAGCCCACAAATCCCGGTATTATATTCATCCCGGTGCCGATAAAATGTACCAGAACCTTCGCTACAAGTACTGGTGGCCGGGCATGAAAAGGGATATCGCTCTCTACGTTGGGAAGTGCCTGACTTGCTCGAAGGTCAAGGCAGAACACCAAAGGCCCTCTGGCTTACTCGAAAAACCCCCGATCCCTATGTGGAAGTGGGAGAGTATAGTTATGGACTTCATAACAAAGCTCCCGCGCACGCCATCAGGTCACGACAGCATCTGGGTTGTTGTTGACCGTTTTACCAAATCAGCTCACTTTTTGCCAATACGGGAAGACTACAAGGTAGAACGATTAGCCCGAATCTACACCAACGAGGTCATTTGTCGACATGGGACGCCTCGCGACGTCATCTCTGACCGTGATGCTCGGTTTACCTCACGACTGTGGGAAACGTTTCAAGCGGCTCTCGGTACTACGCTTAATCTAAGTACCGCATTCCACCCTCAAACCGACGGTCAGACTGAGAGAACGATCCGTACTCTTGAAGACATGCTCTGTTCATGTGTCATAGATTTTGGTGGTAATTGGGATGCTTACCTGCCGTTGGTTGAATTCTCGTATAATAACATTTATCATTCCAGCATTCAAATGGCACCATTCGAGGCTTTATACGAAAGAAAATGTCGATCGCCTATTGTATGGCATGAGATCGGGCACTCGCAGTTAACCGGTCCTGAGCTATTGCAAGAAACGACTGACAAAGTCCTCCAAATCCGAGATAATCTGCTGAAAGCTCGGAGTCGACAGAAAAGTTACGCCGATAGACAACGCAAGCCCCTTGAATTTGACGTTGGCGACTACGTACTCCTAAAGGTATCACCTTGGAAGGGTGTGGTCAGATTCGGCAAGAAAGGGAAACTAGCGCCTCGATATGTTGGACCTTTTAAGATTCTGGAAAGGATCGGAAAAGTCGCCTACAGACTCGAACTACTGGAGGAACTTAGTAACGTTCACCCAACTTTCCATATTTCGAACCTCTGAAAGTGCCTGGCTGAGCATGATTTAATTGTACCCCTTGACGATCTCCAAATAAACGAAACACTACACTTCGTGGAGAAGCCTGTTGAAATCATGGATCGCCAAACCAAGCAGCTCAGACGCTCGCGCATTCCTATTATGAAAGTCCGATAGGAAGGCAAACGAGGCGCAAAGTTCACTTGGGAACTCGAAAGCGACATGAAGGCGATGTACCCGCAGTTATTTGTTACGGCTTCGGCCTAATTTCGGGACGAAATTCCCTCAACTAGGGGAGGCTGTAACACCCCGTGTTTTGAAAGTCAAAGTCAAGATTGAAGTCAAAGGGAGACAAGATTGCTAATTTTGATTTGTCACTCCTTGCTCAATTCCTGTTTTGACTTCTTTGACTCGTAGATAGTCTATTTTATGCGTTACGTTAGTTGTATTATGTGGAGTACTTATTAATAATCGAGGTTTGTTCGATATTTATCGCATGTTTTATCGCTTATCGTTATCGCAATCGCACTCGCAACTCGAATTACGCGTTCTGGATATTGTTTTATGTGTGTGTGTGCCTTATGTGTTACTTGTGCATGTTTATTTATGTTATGTTGTGGTGGATCAATCGAAACGTAATCGAAACTCAATCTCAATCGAATCGCAAACGCCAACCGAATACGAAATAAGGATGATTGTATGTTGATATAGTAGTTGGGATTAAAAGTAACTTGAATAGGAAACTCCATCGTATCGAAATGCCCGCAATCGCAATTGAAACGGCAAAACTCGTCGCACCGAACACTCGAACCAAGTGACTGATCGACCAAGTAACCAGCCGCTCGATCGGCCAGCCGCTCGATCGGGCTGCCGCTCGATCGACCAACCCTTTCCACTTCGGGAAACCCTATAAATACCCCCTGTCACCATCAAACTTACTACTTTTGGCACTCTATGTCCGACCAGCGCTCCAACCTTACTTTTTCTTCGATTTCTCGCGATTCCGGTAAGATTTCAATCTAAATCTTGTACTTCTTTGATCTACACTTGATTCTACACCTTTCTATCTTTTAAATCTTAACTTTTAACCGAGAAATCACTAGATTTGAGGTGTTCTAGGATGATGTCATCATGGTGTTCTTGAGAACTTCATGTTTTGGCCTTAATCCACCGAGAACAACGTAGATCTAACCGATTTCCACATAAACAAACAAAGATCTTTCATAGATCTAAACATATTCACGATGAAAAGGATTGAAAGATGGTTTTCCAGCTTTCTTTCAACTCTTTTACACTCAATGGCTTCAAAACCGATCGAATCGGAGCTTGTACTGACTTCCTACTCATTCTTGTGGTTGTGTTGGTTCAAGATCTGAATTCTATCCACGAGAATACCGATTTCGGGTTAAACATGGAACACCGTCTCGAACAGTTAACTGGCCAGATTTGGGTGATTCCTGTCCGATCAGGAATACCAAGTATTGACAAGGTTTCTGTTGCTTAACACGTTATCAAAACGTCTCGATAAAACGACAAACAATCAAAACAACCAAGTGTAAGACGAACGGAACGACCAGGACGGAATGCCGTCCGATCGGACTACCGACCGATCGGACTGTCATCCGATCGGGTTGTCACCCGATCGACTTGCACCTTGGCCCCACGTTTAGATTTCAAATCAAACTTCAAGAAGTTTTGGAACACCGAACAGATAGACGTCCGATCGAGTTACCACCCGATCGACCGACCATTTGACTGTGTGATGTTTTGGAACTTCAATACTTAAACCAATTTTCAACATGTTCAATGCACATGTGTTGCCACCCGATTGAACAACCGTCCGATCGAGTGACAACCTGCTGTGAACTTGTTCACGCTAGAGTGTCTAACCAATCGGTTTGTCGTCCGATCGAACGGTCGTTCGGTCGATCGACCTGAAAGGTAGAGATACTTCTAAGTTTTCAAAATGCTACAACGAAAACTTCAAAAGTCAAGCCATCATACACAAACACATCCTTCCCAAAGGAGGAAACAATCCACTCGAAAGGTCACTCGATCGGATGACCATCCGAGCGGACTGTCACACGCACGACCGGCTATTCGATCGGACTACCATCCGATCGAGCTACCGTCCGACCCACTAACACTTGTTCCGTCTTACGCGTCGCTCATTGTTATGCTATCGATCTGTTCAGGCTAACCCTACTCTCTAGCGCTCCCTTCAATCCTCCAATCGCTGTGAGTATACTCGATCCCTTTTTGCTTTACGCACTTTTGGGTGTTACATACGTTACTTATTCTAAATCACATCAAATACACTACGCAATACTTTAATCGCTAACCAATTACCGCATGTTATACGTGACTTAATGAATGCTTGTTTGTTATGTTTACACACGGAATGCTATCTACCTGCCTTAGCAACGATATTACTATAGTTTGGACTCAGCACCTGTTTACTCAGGGGTTGTTAAGGACAATTACTTACATGGCTCACAGTGGTGAGTGTGTATCGCGAACTGCCTTGGGCAGTCAACCCGCAGTCATTGGTATCGATAGGTTCATGTCGATAACTAACATACCTCATTTTACACTATGTGCGTGCTGGTTATGCGTAATCGATTTCGAACTCTATTATATCTATTAAACTTGTATGCTCACCTTTACACTATGTGTATTGACTTTTACTTTAACGTATGTGACAGGTGCTTAGGATGCTTATTTGCTTACTTTGCTGTGAAATCAAGGCTAGGAAAGACCTAGGTCAACAATAAACAATAGTCTGTAATAAAAATCTGAGTTGTCGGAACAGAACAATTTGACTAGATCTTTTCTGTAATAATTATATTATCATTTATGACATGGTATGGGACGTGTTGCTTTAAATACTTGGTAAATATAGTTGTTATGGAAACTTCTTGACAATCTGTTTCACTCAGTGTCGTGCCCAGATGATTCCGCCATCGGTTGGGGTGTGACAGAATGCCCTGTGAAGAGGTGATCGCCGGCATAGAGCTTGAAGTGTTCTTCACTTGAGAAGCCATGTGGTTGAAGGTAATGAACCGAAATGGATGAAATGAACAAAATTTCTCAGAATTGAAGCACCAATTTCCCCACGGCGGGCGCCAAACTTTTTGGTCAAAAATCACACAAGGATAATGCAACCAAATCCGATTTTGTGAGGTGTGATGCTTGATTATGTGAACAAATGTATGAACGAAGAATGAATGAAATGAATGTTGAACACAAGGATTTATACGAGGAAAAAGCCATTGATCTTTAGAAGATCTCCGGCATAAAAAACCTCGGGTGATGGAAACTACCGATCACCAACTATATTACACAAACAATGTTTACAAATCGAGATGATAACAAGCTTGGTACAAGGTTCACTATCGTGCAAAAATGTATGTAATCCCCGAGAGTTGTTGAGAGCTCGAGTGTAGTGTGTTGCTAATAATTCTTATGTCTAAACAAGCTTGTTATCCGCATTTAAAAATGGAAATCAACTAACTAACAAACAATTCAAAAAAGGTGCAAGCTCCCCACGATCACCACAACGGTCGAAGAGCTCATGCACGTGCAGAATTAGAAGGCATATTCCCCTGGAATCTCGCTTAGACCAAGTCCCATTCGAATACTCCTGCAAAACAAGTTCAAATATAATGGAAACTATTGTTAGTATTAGGATAATAATGAGGATCCTGGATCCTTAGTCTTGCAACATCTTTTGAGGATCCTTAATTCAAACTGAACTGAGGATCCGTGATCCTGGCTGCACTTGAGGATCCGTGATCCATAAGCTTGGAAATTCTATCCCTAACAACTATGACGAAGATGGTTACAAGATCATCACCCAACAAGGGTCCCGACCCTGATAGTCCACCCAAGAGTCAGAATCTGCTGAAGACTCCATCTTCAAAGTTATGTCGCTTCACTGATCCTGAAGTTGATCAGCTCTTTACCCGTTTCCCACCAAATACGGTGTTTCGCTCTTTTGATTCTTCAGTCAAAAGTGATTCTGTATCCTCAACATGGGTCTGTTTTCCAGCAGCTCCGTTTCAAATAGGTTATTCATACCCCTTCCCTGAATTCACCCAGCGTTTCTTCACGTTGACTGGTCTGTCTTACAGTCAGAGCATGCCAATGTTATGGAGAGTGCTATACACTATTGAGCAAATCATAAAGATAAAACAAACGAAATAAAATCGTTACGATACCGTTAGTTTGTTAATAATTAAAGCAAATCAAATTTGTCCCGTTAGTTTATCCCACTGATCAAATATCAGTTTGATTCGTTACGATACCGTCATTCGATATAGCAACCTAAAGATAAAACAAACGAAATAAAATCGTTAAACGTTAGTATAAAAATCTTGTGGTAACTTAATAAAAAATCATACTATTTTTTGCACAAAAAACAGAACATGATATCAAAGTGAAACTCATTAATGAAATATGTGCTCTATCTAATATTAAGATTTAGGCATACTAGCAGATTTATCATGGGTAGCTTTCCATATCAAATCAGGATGGAGATACAATAGGAAGTTTATTTGGCTAAGAAGACTAGGAAGTGATCTTGATCATCCATTTAGTTAATCAATGGCTAAGATTAAATGATGGAAATTGAAGGGAAGAAAAGAGGCGCGTGAGTTTGTTTAGGGACATTCTAGTCAATCCAAGGCAATAGTTTCTCTCTCCTCCAATTCCCCCCATTTTTTAAACATTAATAACTCTTTCATACGACATTATTTTTTTATAAAAATTGCACCAAAAAAACGAGCGTTTTTTATCTTTAAAACGAGTATACTATTGCTATATTTTCGAAAAAAAAAATCGAAAACCCAGTTGCGTAAAACGCAATGGAAAAAACCCAGTTGCGTAAAACGCAACGGAAAAAAAAACCTAAAAATGACATTCTTCTAAAACGAAATGCACCAAAAATACAAAGAAATGTCTTATTTGTAAAACGCAATGGCCAGAAAACACAAAGAAATGTCTTATTTCTAAAATGCAATGGCCTAAAAACACAAAAGAAAGTGTTATTTCTAAAACGCAATGGACTGAAAACACATAAAAATGTGTTTTACCTAAAACGCAATGGATTAAAAACACTTCAAAATGTGTTTTTCTAAAACGCAATGGACCAAAAAACACATAAACATGTCTTTTTCCTAAAACGCAATAGCCTAAAAACACAAAATAAAATGTTCTTTCTAAAACGCAATGGACTGAAAACGCATAAAAATATGTTTTACCTAAAACGCAATAGACTAAAAACACTTCAAAATGTATTTTTTCTAAAACGCAATGACCTAAAAACACAAAAGAAATTGTTTTTTTTTTCTAAAACGCAATGAACAAAAAAACATAACAAAACGCAATGAATTAATGTGTTTTATATAATACAATATTGCATTTTACATATACCCAAGAATCAACCCCCTTTTCATAGCTAAAAAACAAAAAAAAAATGTTGACTTTTTACAATATTGCGTTTTACAACTGGTGTAGGCTGTCACCATTTTTATATATGTAAAACTCGGTAAATGCTTTTTTGGCTCTAAACAGTCTTTCACAACCACAAAGCAAAAGTTGGTCAAATATTTGATAGGTTGGAACAATCATTTACCCAGTTATTTGTAAAACGCAACAACCATTTACCCAGTTATTTGAAAAACGCAACAACCATTCTATTTCCTTATTCTTTCTCTCTCTCACAATTAAACAACAAAACCCTAAGAATCCCTCATTCTGTTTAGCCGCAAACTATATATCTCACACTCAAACTCAAACACTAACACAAATCTTTTTCTTTCTCTAAAACGCAATAAACAAATTCAGCCACAAATATTTCTTTTCTTCTTTCTACGATTCAAAACAAAAACCATTAAAGCAACAATTAAACCTGGAAGATCATTGAAGTGAAGATCGCTTTAGCACTTTTTCCGTCATTGGAACCTGTAAATGGTGTTCGAAGTGAACAATCCGACGGTTGACAGAATAGATCGGACGGAAATCACTGAGGTGGAGCGACGGCGGTGAGCGATGGGGTGGTGGCGGTGGTGGGGTGAGAGATGAAAGATAGTGGTGGTGGTGGTGTGGGGTGAGAGATGAAAGATGGAAGCTAAAACTCCATTTTTTTGTGTTTGAAAAATGACAGGGAATGTGAAATTGTGTTTGGACCAATATACCCTCACGCACCCTAAATCAAAAAATCATACGTGGATGGCTAAGATTACTTCCTACCCTTCCTAGCAAGATCAAACTTCCTATTTGATCCTTACCCTATCAAATTATTCATAATTCAAGTTGTCTAAATTGTAAGGAGTTAATTGCCAAAATCGTCCCTGAGGTTTGGGCATGTTTGCCATTTTCGTTCAAAATGAATTCTTTTGTACCAAATAGCCCCTCACGTTTGTAACTTTTTGCCATTTTCATCCAAATTACTAACTGGGTTAGAAACAACCGTTTGATGAGGTTTTTTTTTTTTGGAATTTCACAAGTACAAGGCCTGAAATGTAATTTCTTTTTAAACTCTAACTTTAACAATTAATTACTCTAGTTGACCATCATTATGATTTCTTAATTTCCAGTTGGTTAAGGTTACGTTGATTCATGTCTAGTTTATATGTACACTCCTGTAACAGATGAAGGAACCAAAGGAGAACCTCAATAACGTCCAAATAGTTGGAGATATTATAGAAGGAAATACCATTAGTGGGGTAGGTGTGTACTTTGCTGGAAAAGAAGGACCAAGAAAATTTGAATGGTTGCGTGAGAATAAAGGAATAGGGTTTGCACTTTGCACCTTTCAACTATTATAGTTTCTACTAGCACAGTTATATTATATTTTTTACCATGCGTTTTTAGTATATTCTACAATTATCCTATCTTGACAGAGACTTTGTCTTGGTGCTAACTGGCACGACTGAGTATATTTTGTCCAAGGAAGACGTTGGTTTGCGTTTGACTTTTGTAAATCTTCCTGTAAATTTTGAGGGTTAGTCTACATAGCTTTGTTTAAAAAAAAAAAAAAAAAGTTAAACTAGTTATAAGCTACCTTAACTACATATTTTCTAAATGATTATTTAATCTTTATTACAATAATTTATCAAACTTATAGGCCAGGAAGAGAAATCTACTTCAGCACTGTCTCCAATAGTCAAACGAGGTACTCATATCACTTAGGAATTAACGGTTGTTTCTAAAGATCACGCAAGAATAATTCACATGTAAATCTTTATTTTTATAAAGTTAGAGTTTAAAAAGAAATTACATTTCAGACCCTATACTTGTGAAATTTCAAAAAAAAAAAAAACCTAATCAAACGGTTGTTTCTAACCCAGTTAGGCATTTGGATGAAAATGACAAAAAGTTAGGAACGTGGGGGGCTATTTGGTACAAAAAAAAAGTCATTTTGGACGAAAATGACAAACATGCCCAAACTTCAGGGACGATTTTGGCAATTAACTCAATTGTAAGTTTTAACTTGTAAGATTTATCATGTGTAGCAATAATTATCTATGATATATTAACATTTTAAGTTGTGTTAATTTATTTTGATTTTCTTCACATTTCAAAGAAATTGACATTTTTCTGATTATGGGTGGTCTTAAGCATTTTTTATGGTATTTATCATCTTTATATACGTGAGATATTTCTTTATTCAATCCGTGTAACACACGAAGTCTACAACCTAGTTATTAATATTCGACAAGAACTGCAAATCTACATATCATTAAAACAACAAATATGATGTACCGAAAAATCTTTAACGACTTGTGATTTTTTCGTATTCATTTTTTCGGTTCAGTGCAATTTTATTATTTACATAAGTAATGGAACATTTCTTTCATTTCAGTGTTTATGTCAACGCTGTTAAATAATATAAGTTACTTTGATAACTCGTGTAACAACCCAGTACTTAAACTAGTATACAATAAAAAAAATTAAATTGTATGAATGTACGATAAAAAAGTTAACATAACCCTAAAGAAATTTCCAAATCCAGCAGTGGACATTGAACCCAAGCAATTTTGTTGTTTTTATCATGTATAAAAATTTGTGTACATGTGTACATTATTGAACCCAAGCAATTTTGTTGTTTTTATCATGTATAAAAATTTGTGTACATGTGTACATTCTTATCAGGAAGTATTTGAGAGTGAGAGACTACTAATCTAATCGAAGATAAGAGAGACGACACCTTGAGAAAGATTTGCAGGTTGATCGTGTGTCATCCCGCCTTTCTAGATTAAAACTTGCGTTTTTAGACCATGTGTAGTGGTTTGGGTGAATAAAGTCTCTACCCTTGGGCGTTTTCCGTCATGTGGCAGTACAGTCAGCAAGGGGCATTATTGGGCGTTTTTCTAAAATAGGTGTAGTGAGGATGTGGGCATTATATTAAAAAGGGGTGTTAAACAATTAAATAAAAAAAACATCCAAAAATGGTATTGGGCAAGCATAGGAAAGAATGCATGTGATTGGCTAAACAATTGGATGTTTGGCGTGGTTTAAAAAACGCTAGAGGGCTTTTTTTGAGAGAAAAAAAACGCTAGAAAACGCCCGTGGTGTGGGGGTGGGGCGTGATTGGGGGCTTTTTTTGAAAAAATCACGCCTACTACGGAAATATAGATCATCTTTGAGTTTACATTATTAAAGCTGGCAACCTGAACACTGCTTGCAATGTAATTAAAAAACTGAGAAATGAGAAATCTTTTGCTACCAAAAATAATGATGACATTATATCAAAGGCATGGTGCAAACTAAACTCAACAAACTTAAAAGTTGAATAAAACAACCTAAAATCATCCTTAAAATCAAACACTTGTGTTGAAATGAAGAAAATAGTGTAGCAGACTTAAGCTTCCTCTTCTATTTTCGCCTTGTCACTCACATAGATACCATCAAGAAACTTTCGGATATCCTTGTTCTTCACATGACATTTCTGCACGATGCATATACAGTCAATAGATCAAATTTTGAAAATGTAAACAAAAATTGTACAACTTTTTATCTTATGTTAAAGTTATTTAAAACAGATTCGGAATATCAAGTAAAAAAGAGTACCTGGTTAATTAAAGCACAAGAGCGGGAAACAAGCTCAATATCATTTCCATCTAGTACAAGTTCATCCTTAACCTTCTCAGATCTGACTACAGTGACTCCGTTAAGCATATCAACTTTCCTCACCTGTTCATCAAATAAGTATCAAATCAGGGGTAGTAAGACAAAGACTATAACTTTGATAGAAAGAACAATCATCAAAAGATTACATTCAATCACTGAATCAAAACCTTGAAACCCTAAACCTTACACAATAGAACAAAAACAAAATGGCAACATTCTAAGATCAATAGAGTGTTTCACCTTGCAATGGATGAATTGAATCAAGTATCACAATCACAGTCAAAACACAAATAAAATAGCCTATAAAGTGACAAGATATCACAAAAAATAAGCCTAACCCTCTACCCATTACATGGTAAGCATTAACATAATGCCAACATATAAGACCAATAGAACATTTCACCTCACAACCCATGAAATAAAACAAGCTTCACAATCACAGTCAAAGCCCAAACAAAATAGTCAAAAGTGACAAGATATAACCTATGAACTGACAGAAAACCAAAATGAATCAACTACAAGTGGCAAATCAATATACTTAAGCTAAAAACTTATGCAACACATGTAAAAAATCAAAATACCTAAAAGTAAACAGAAAACGTAAAGGTGACTTGAATGCCTATAATATAATAATAAGAATACAATATAACCATTGAGCTTTCTTCATGAATAATAATAATAATACAAACTAATATGATAATTATAGAACATCATCAGATAGAAAACAATCCTTTATCAAAATCAAACAGTTGATACATACACAGAATAGAATTCACTCATTCGGTATGATGAGCAGTTAAAGGTTCAACTTATACACACAAAATATCACCTATGAACCAACACAAACCCAAGAAATTTAAACATATGGCAAATCTATATGCTTACATCAAAAAACAAAACAAAAAAACTGCAAAAATCAAATTACCCAATTTAAACATCAAAAAACATAAGTGTCACTTTAATTTTTGAAATTATATGAATACAATAATCAATGACCAATCTTCAAAATGCTGTATAATCTAACAAATATGAAAAACTTAAATTAAACATAAGATGAAAAATAGTTCTTACATTATAATCCCTTATCTAAATCAAACTGATGACATAAATCTAACTATATAATTATGTACACACGTAAAAGTTTCTCCTAACTCATACAGACAAAGCATTTGAATGTGTAATAACTGAAAAACAAACAAGTAACGAATAGTTTAATAAAAAAAAAAGAATAAGAGTGAACCTTCTTCTCGCCAAGAAAGTTACGGATCTCAATGGCGGTATTATCATTAGTAATACTGGCATTGATCGGAAAATGAGCATAAACAAAGCGCATCTTGTAGCGGAAGCCTTGAGTGACACCAATGATCAAATTATTAACATGGCTGAGTGCAGTACGGATAGCAGCAGTGGTTTTGCGGGATCCGAACCACGCGTCAACCTTGAGCTTCTGTTTACCGGTCTCTGCGTCGGTGATGAGCTGGAAATCGAGGTTGAGATGCTTGAAGTTGCGAGTAAGGGTTCCTCTGGGTCCTGTGACCTCGATGACCTTGGCCTTGATCTTGATTTCGATTCCCTCCGGGATGTCCATGGTCTCCGACGACAAGATTGTCTTCATCCTGCTGCTGCTGCTGCTGCTGCTGCTGTGGAGTGGAGGGTTTGTTTGGAGGCAGGAAACCCTAGAAATGGAGGAGCTGTATATATCTATCAATCAATGTGTGTGTCTTTTTTTAGGGTTCTTTTAATGGGCTCATTGTTGCTTTCTGGGCCTTTAACATCTAGAATGGGCTTCGGTTTTTTTCTTTGGTAATTTGGCCGCAACATCCACATAAACACACTATTAGAGTAGCTAATTATAGGTTTGACTAAAAATATTAAAAATATTAAGGTGATGTTTGTTTTTCTGAAAAAAAATCTATGCATGCTCTTCTGTCTGCACCGCGCAGACATTGTCATCTGCAGACTATTTGTTTTTCCGAAGACGTTTCGTTAAAACGTCTGCACGTACTCTTCTTGGTGCAGACCTGGTCCAGCCACTTCTAAGATCTTCAAAGGTCTGCGGATAGTTAAAAACTACTACCCACCACCATCTTCCACCATCCACCATCCACCACCGACCACGTCCACCACCCACCACCACCGTCCGTACACCACCACTAGTTTATTTTAGAAGTCTACATACGTTAAAAAACAAACAACCTTCTTCTTGCAAACTGCAAATGTTTGGTCCACCTCTTCTTCTACAAATGTCTGTAGATGTGTTCGCAGACTGCAGACATTTTACCTCTTAAAAAACAAACAACACCTAAATGTTTAGGGCCTCCGATATGGACGTTGAAGATTAGTTGTTTAAAAACGTAGAGGGGTGAATATGCTGTTAGTGTTACCCAGTAGTAAGTGTGTTTTAGAAAACTCAGAACATTTCCAGAATGAGTTTGACAACACTGATTTTGGTGATAAATTCCTATGAGCTGGATAACAAACAACATGATCTCAATCATACTAGTTCGATGAATTCAACGTGGGTTCCACTAATAGCAAATGCTTTAGCTTTAGGTATAATTCAGAGTGCTTCAAAATAGAAATATGAATCCAAAACAGTTGAAGGAGGTTGAAAAGAACATAACCTTGTATAATGGCATGATGAGTGCTTATAATGCATTCATTACTGGTTAGTTGCATGTAGGTAATTTGAAATTGAATGAGATGAATCGGATCCATCCTGCAGACTTTGAAGAGATAAATATTAACTGGACAATGGTTGTTGTTGTCCGAAGAGCCAAGAACTTTGTTGAAAACTATGGGATTAGCAAGTGGGGTGATAACAGTGCTAAGCCTATGGGTACTGACATGTCTCAGCTTCGATGTTATAACTGCCATGAGAAAGGGGGCATTTTGCTAGGGAATGCACAAAGCAACAGATTAATTGCACATCAGAGAATAAAAGGGAAGCTGACATCTCTCCTCCTGCCAATGGATTTGCAAGCTCAAGCAAATCAAAGGCACTGGTGACTCAAGTAGGTGGAGTTTTTTTATTGGAGCTATCAGATAGAGGCACTGAATATTAGTTCACCGGATCATGTTTCCTTGGCTGCCATCGAGGATGCTTCATCCTCTTCTGCATAAACCGTTGAGGTAAATTTTAATATTTGTTCTCAAATGTGTATTGAACGTGTTGTTTTTTATCGTAAACATAATGATGAACTGCGCACTAAAGTTGGGATATGCAAAGGTTTAAAACAAGAATTTATAACTAAGGAAAGACTTACAAAACAAAAATTGAGGCTTTAAAGAAAGACATATCCTAACTCAAGCAATAAAGCAGTGACAAGAATGTCATTCACCTGTATTCTAAGAAAAAGATACAAGACCTAGTTGATGTGTTAGAACATATGAAAGCTAAATATCAAACTGCATATTTGAGTTTCAAAAAGTTTGAAATATCTAGCAAGGTTGTAGAAAATATCATGGATAGACAATTAAGGGGTAAGAAAGTACTAGAGATTGGATTCAATAAAGTCCTTCCTCATTTCAATGACAACTATACCAGTATGCCATTATCCAAAGAAGAGGAAAATAATGAAGTTAATATGGTATACGGGAAAAAAATACAGTTGTCCTGATGTGGTTGAATCAATACTAACAGCAACAGACGTTGAATTTAAATGTGCGAATGATACTCATAAATCTACTCAATGTGCAAATAAGGTAAACATTGTTGATTGGGACAGGGAGGGTGACGATTGTGATGATTATTAAGATGATTGTTTAAAAACTAGTTCTTCTTTTAATTCATTTAAAACTGATACTGTTTCAAAAACTTATGATGTTTTGGGCCCGGTTTCTAAAGGCAAAGATTTGGTTGAATTTCATATTTTTAAACATAATTTGTTTGTTTCTGATGGTAATGATTGTTCTATTTCAAAATGTTAGAATGTAAAGAAATCATCTGCTAATGTGTTTGTGGCTTCTAATATTAATGGTGAAAGTAAAAAAGTTAGTGATGCCACGTATTCCGAAGAAGAACACCAATAAAATCAGTCAAGTCTGATACATCGTGATGTGTGCAAAATGTAACATATAAATTACATCAAATAAGGCATAAAACTAACATTTTTTTAGTACTAATGTTGGAAAAAGTGTGTTTTTGTCTTCATTTTGATTTTACAGGACCAAATGAGCTTAAACGAGCAAAATGAACAAATATACAGCAAAAACCAACATAAATACAAAGAAAAGGAATAAACGTGACATGTCCGACCCCTCGGCAGCATCCCCAAAGCAAAAACAAGACAACAGAAGACTGACCACGGGGTTGTGCCCAGCCGGACACGGGGGGTGTGGTCAGATGCCTGCAGTAAAGACAAACTTGTAGAAGCTTCTACGCCCACCACTGGGGCGTGCCCAGCTCAGCACGGGGCGTGGTCAACGCAAAGATACGTAGAATCTTGCAAATCTTGATAGTACATATACGATTCTGACCACGGGGCCGTGTGGGACCCTCTGATGACAACTACATTTAACGAAGGAAGAGAAAAGGCTGGCCAAGGGGGCGTGCCCACTGGACACGGGGTCGTGGCCAGAGCTCTGTGCAGGCTATAAATAGGGGTGCTTGGCTCACTTCAAAGGCATCCCTTGGCAAACCACTACTCTCCCACTTTGCCACCACTCCACCACCATTACACCACCAACACCCACCACCATCATCCATCTTTAGAGTGTGTAGTAGTCTCGGGATCCAAGATTGATAGTAAGAGTTCTTGCCAATCAAAGGCCATGTTTGGTTAAGCCTCTTACATCACTTGGTGAAGACAAGTCTTTTATGTATTACTTTTGATTTTTAATCTTTCGGCACTTTTTATTTGGTTTTGTATTAATGACTTTAATAACTAGTTTCTTATGTTGAAGGTGAATTTTCTTTATCATTTGTCGGTGGTGTCTTGGCGTTACTTTACTGTCTATATAAAGTAAAAGATTGCATCATTCATGTCTCTACGGTCTATATAGAGATATGTTGGCTACCTGGTCGGGGTTAAGGGAATGGTTTAGTAAGGTTCTTGTCTTGTTCAGTGTATAGATCCTGCAAGGACCTGGTTCAAGCTTACTAGGACCTCCTTCAATACCCACTGGTATTGGATGGCGGGGGTGCGAATAGCTTGAACCCCTCATATGTAAACTACTATTAATACATTAAACCGACTACTTGGGATTGTATCCATGCTGACTCAAACCACTTAGTCGAGGGTAACGTCACCTTCAAAAGAGGGGCCTACCACTTTTCGCATTAATAACTTAATTAATTATCTTTCAATATTCCGACCCTTTGGGATTGTATCCTTGTTGACTCAAACCACTGGGTTGAGGGTAACGTCACCTTCAAAAGAGGGGCCTACTACTATAACTAAGATAATCTCTTAAAAGTCCGAAAGTGCGGAAATCATCAAATGATACATTAAAGGCGAGTCGGATCCAAGTGATTCATCTTGTCTATCTGTTTTTATTTTATTTTATTTTTGCATTTTTAGTTTTTATTTTCATGTTTAAAACCTTTTCTCAAAAATTTAGATTTATTAGACGTTGAGGATAAACCGGTACTAAAAGCTCTTTTGTCCTTGGACGACCTCGGTATCTTACCAACGCTATACTACGCTCACGATGGGTGCACTTGCCCAAGTGTGTGTTTAGTGTTAGTAGAATATCGTGTTTTATAAATTTAAACTTGACTAATGCGTAAAAATGGGCTTAAAATATCAATAAAATCATATCACACCTAACGCACACCAAGTTTTTGGCGCCGTTGCCGGGGACACAAGGATTTTAAGAAAGTTTGGAATCAACGGCCTAATTATTTTTACTTATTTTTCTATTTTTTTTAGGATTTTTTTCTTAATTTTTCAGTTTCTGCAGACTTCAGCACGGGCCGTGCTCAGCCAGACACGGGGTTGTGTCCATCTTTGTTACTGGCAATCCCGTTTTAAGTCAGACAATAGTTGACCACGGGGCCGTGCCCACTGGACACGCCCCCGTGTCCATTTTCCAGTTATTGAAAACAGAACCGTAAGATCCCGATGGTTGGTAATTTCTGAAAAAAAATACGAGTGATATTGATTATTTTTACTTTCGCTCCTCTTACGGTGAATGGTGTCAAATATGTGATGGATTTCATAAAGATTTAGAATGTTACTTTCTAAATTACACTCCCCACTATTCAGACCTATCGTTTCCCTGTAACCTTAAGATGGGCGAAAGTAAAAACGATCCATATCTCTCCCCCGAATGCCCTCAACCACTTCTTTTAGATGACATAATTTCCGAAGAATTATGTCAGCTCGAAGAAATAATTTTCCAAAAATTAAAAGAGCTTGAGATGAAAATAAGTTATTCATCACAAGACGACAATCAAGGAGAATTATTGGGGTCGCATTCGGATTCTAACAACATCGACGATACCGAAAGCACCTCTAACTCTTGTGAGGACATGAGCGATAGTCGTCCCTATGTCGATTATGCCGTGAAAGACTCTACATCGGTCTCTGCCGATGCGTTCATAGACCTGAGATATTCGACATACACCTTCTTTAACGAGAGCCCGGATAAGGGGAATAAAGGTCGGTTTCGCCCACCGGTATTTAGTTTAGGTTTTACCCTTTCCGATAACCTCTTGCGTTCTTGTTTAAATCAGGAGCAATTAAGGTACCTTAGGCACTTCGGTGTTGTTACCTCCAGTAAGGAACCGCCCGATCCGGATAAAATCCTTAGAATAAGACGAAACTTCATAAAACTCTCTAGCCACGGGATCGTGTCCAGGTCACCACGCCCCGTGCCCACCTCAAAATTGACCACAGAGTCGTGTCCAGGCCAACACGCCCCGTGTTCAGAATACAGACAAAATGTGTCAGAATCTTGTTTGACCAAGGGGCCGTGTCCAGCCGACACGGGGCCGTGGTCAACGTGCTGTCGTTTTCTATAAAGTCAGCATGATTCCTGCACATTTGGACTCATTCCAAAGACCAGGATTTGCTGGGATCTTCACACATACCCTACAAGGTATATTCCAAAAAAGGTTCTCAACAACCATCTTGTCTTTACCACTTTTGTCTCTTACCTTCTTCTCCAAAAAAACTCCTCAAACCTCCATTAAAGCTTGAAACTTCCATGGCTTCAAGCTTTATTGTGATATTTGCTAGGTTTTTAACCAAGAAATCTTATTAAAAATAAGTTTTACAACACTGTTTTAAGATATTTGTTAGATGTCATCCGATGATGTCTTGGTTGTCCTTCTGTTGCATCCAGATATATGAAGATCTAGACACAACCAAGATATCTTAAAAGAGCCAAATGGCTAAACCCCTTAAAGGAATATAATCTCATTTGAGTGAATTCCATGAGCTGAAAAGCAAAATTCGTACCAAAAAGGTATTTGTCTAACCCTGGTGAAACACAAAACATTGGGTTATTTAACTGTGCGATGGTACATACCTGAACTCCAATGGTTTGACCTTGTATCAAAAGGATGATTCCAGATACTCACTGATATGCGTAAAATACAACATATAAATCATATCAAATGAGGTATAAAACAACCCTTTTAGTACTAATGTTTTAAAAAGTGTGTTTCTTTGTTTACTTTTGATTTTCAGGATTAAAAGAGCTTAAACAGACAAAAGGAACAAATTAACAACGAAAACCAACATAAATACGAAAAAAAGAAGTTGGCACACTATGCCGACCCTCCAAGCTTCACCCCAAAGACAAAAATAACAAGACCAGAAGCGAAGCACGGGGTCGTGCCAGCTGGGCATGGGTCGTGCCCCATCCAAGATTCGCAGAGAATAAAGACAAACAGAAAACGACAAGGGACGCGGGGTCGTGTCCCCTAAGCACAGGCCGTGGTCAACTATCAGATTCGTAAATCTGGGTTCGTACAACAAGTAGGGAGGACACGGGGCCGTGCCGTTGACACACGGGGCCGTGTGTGCAGAAGACTGACACCAGCATTAAATGAAGACAAAGAAGGGAAGGACACGAGGTCGTGCCTGGTGGGCACGGGGCCGTGTGAAGCTACTGTTTTCAACTATAAAGGAGGTGCTTGGCTCATTTGCAAACCATCACTTAGCAACTCACTTCTCTCACACTTGCCACCACTCCACCACCACAATACCACCATCATCCACCACTTTCATCCATCATCCATCCTTAGAGTGTGTGTGTAGTATCGGGATCCAAGATCGATAGTAAGACTTTTTTGTCAAACAAAGGCCATGCTTGACTAATCTTTTACATCACTTGGTGAAGACAAAATCGTTTATGTATTACTTTTGATTTCCTAGCTTTGGTCACTTGGGGATGAAAGCAACCATGGTTGAAGGTGGAGACGGTGGTGGTGGTGTGGAGCGGGGAAGATGAAGTGGGTAGGGTGGTAATTCAAAAACTTGGGGACTATAGGTGTAATTTGACACTAAGGGTGTTTTTGTCATTTCACACGCACCTAACACCAAAAACTAATCCCCATCCACGTCAAGGACTATCCGGGAACGAAATTCCAAAACTTGAGGACTATAGGTGTAATTTTGAAAAGTTAGGGACTAAAGGTGAAAAATAGACAAACCACAGGGTCTGTCAGAGCATTTTTCTCAAATGAAATAAAAATAGTAGTGTTTCATTAACTTAATTCACACGTCAAAATGTGATTACAATCTTGATGGTCTAGAAGCGAATGAATGATCTGGTTCCCGCTAAAACCCAGCATCACTCATGTCAGTCGCCAACACCAACTCCCTTCAGCAAACCCTAGATTCATGCTCTCAAGTAAGTCCTTCCTCAATCCATCTTTATCTACTCACACACCATCGATTGCACTGCACGAGTTACCAATCTGTTGATATTACAGTCAATCGCTAATGGGGACTTCAAGAAATCAGAGGAGTCTATATCGTTACTTGTTCAGTTTCTTGATTCTGTCTCATCTGGGACGAATGAATCAGAAGAATCGGCGTTTGAAGTGGTTTCATGGATGTATCACTACTTGATTTCACCTTCACTTGACCAGGTACCTCATTTGTTACTGTTGAAATCAATTTGAACCATTAGGAATTTACAATAGAGTGGCAGGTAATCGGGAGCCGCAACCCACTTTTGAATAGCCAAACCGATCTATCGAAAACAAACCTATGGTTCGGTAACCCTGTTGATATTCACTAGGGCTGTAAACGAGCCGCTGGTTTACATTCTGAGCCGACCAAGGGTGGGCTCCGGCTCGGCTCATTTACAAACAGAGCAGAGCTGGCTCGTTTATCTTAACGAACGGGAATTCTAATTTTGTAGTTTTTTACACATGTTGATTTATGAATAAAAAATAATATTTTTAACATAATGCACCATTTATAAACCACAAAATTTATAATTCATATATATATTGAAAACCCACTTGAGTTGACTAAACCCTAAAAACCCCTGTGTAACATTTGGTAACATGGATGTAACCTATGCGCTTTTTAGCGAAAAAACGTTGTTACACACCTTTTTACGTTAAAAAAATCAATTATTAAAAAAAACCTGCTCGGCTTTTTTTGTTTTTTTTTTGTGACTCAAAACGTTTGAAAACATGTATATTACATGCCCTAATTTTTTTTTAAAATAACGGTTTGTTATACAAGGGTTTTCAAGGTTTAGTCAACTCAAGAGGTTTCCAATTTATCTTTCTCCTATGTGTGTGTGTAGAGAGAGAGTAAATTTGGGCTTTAATTTAAAGGAGCCAACAAGCGAGCTTACGTTGGCTTGGGCTCGGCTCGTTTACTCACGACCTGATTTCAAACGAGTTTTTCTAGCCATGAGCTTTTTTAACAGGCCTATCCAATTCTCTGTTATGAACTTATATTGGGTTCTTATTTTTCCAATAAAAGAATGATGAATGACTAACCATGTAAAATCGTCTTGCTATTTGTATTCAAGTCTTGAACACTTTAGAGTCGTGTTATGAATTTACATCGAGATAGTCGTGTTATGAATTGATTTTGGGTTGTATGAACTACCTCTTTGTTTTGGACCTTTGGTGATGCATTTGTTTATGCAATTTCGAATGCTCTCAGGCTGTTATAGATGCATTAGCATTTGAGCTGCCAAAGGCTGTAGCCAAATTGGGTTGTGCATCTACAAGGTGTTTTGAGAATGCTGAAAGGATCATTCATCATTTCGTCAATAGTTGCAGCCCACGCGATATGGTTTCGATTCTTTGTGAGGTATGTTGTGTGTATCGTCATCGTGTTAAGTTGACCAAGTTAGGATTTAATAAACAAGTTATCTATTGTGTTTATGCTCATAATCCCAAATCATACATATTGATATTCATAAGATGTACCTTATGTTGCAAGCAACGTTACCCTTTGATTAAATAGATATCATTATCTATACAAACACAGGCAATGACTTCTTCAAGTGATGGATTTGACAATCCTTCCTACTTTACACCTCTTTTAGGAGCTCTTGCAAAAGGTATTGTTTTACCGCCCTTTGATTAATATTATTAGCTACACAAACACAATTTTTCTGTGTTTCCAGCTTTCGAGGCCCTCCAGAGAAGACCATTTGAGCAAGTCAAAGCAGCCCTTCCTGTTGTCATTAAGGTTTTAGAGGCCGTCTTATCAAATCCAGAAGAAGCAAACGATACAAACTCTGTAGATTTGCTCAATAAATCAATTTTAATCGCGCATTCGCTTAACACAATCTGCATAAAACTAGTTAGTGACACCCTGGCTAGATATATCTTTGTATTGTTTTGGGTTTCATATCCCATTAACTCCCTTTAATCTTCCTTTTTATTTAATCCAACAGGATGGCAAAGACAAGAAGCTCATTGCTTTATTTGGCTTATATGTTCTGCAAATCACAGTGAGAGTCCTCATAGTCTCGTACCAAAGTTAAAACCAGATTTTGGTTGCGTAGTTGTCAATAGAGAGTGTAGCCATCGCTCCGCGCTACCTAGCGTATAGGTCTAGGATCGCTATTAGGGTTGTAGCGAAAGATAGCGATAACAGCGACAATTTATTTTATTTTTTTTAATATATATAGCAATTAATATTGCTATAAAATAGCTGGATTTTAGTTTTTTGTTAAATATACATGTAAAATAGTATTTAACCAGGGTATTTTTTATAATATACACATAAAATTTTTCAATTTTTTTTTTCTAGTGGATCGCTATTTATAAAATAGCTGCCCGCTATTTATCGCTATTCGCTATGAAGCATATAGGTACCTTATCGCTATTTGTCGCTATTCGCCATTAACAACTATGTTTAGTTGATTATCAGTTATCTATTCAGTTAAGCAATCATCTTTTCTTATTTGTAAATGCAGGTTCTTATTTCAAATAGCGTGGGAGCGCAGGCTTCCATATGTTTTCCCATGATGTTACAATTGTCAAACCTCCTTAACCACTGTGGGTTTACGTATCTTGGTCTAATAACTGGACATGAAGTGGACACGGCTGTTGACCTTCTTTCTCAAGGTAATAATTCAGTTTTGACCATAACTTGCTCCATTATCGGACTCTTGAGTGTTTGACATGGTCAATGATTATCGATTATCGATTTATAAATGACTTTTCTCATACTGTTGTTCTTTTTGTTGCATATAACAATGTGTAGGTGATGAAGATGATTATATGAGTTGTTTTTCACATGTCAGATGCGGTGCTGCCCTTACAGGTTACTTGTTACAGTTTTGTTTTTTGCTTCTGCGCTTTATTGCATAACCAACTTTGGACCAGGTTCTATTTTATATAACCAGCTTATTTTAGGCGAGAAAAACCGTGAAGGTTTCAAACTTTAAAAATTGTTGTTCTGACTCGGTAAGTGGTAAAAATGATGACATGGCAGCTCACGTGCTGGTAACATATAACCATGTGATTTTTTTAACCTTTTCTTATGAAATGGTGCTGATCTGACAAAACAAAATTTTGAAACTTTGATGGTTTCTCTGGCCTAAAATAAACTGGTTACCTAAAACAGGAATCATATCGAAGTTTCATGTCTGTTTGTGCAATTAGCCGTACCTGAAAACACTGACTTTCAAATTGAGCAGTTATTATTAGACCTGGCAAAACGAGTGGGTTGGGCTGGGTCGGGTAACGGGTCATACCTGGTTTGGGTCAGAAGGGATTCAGATTGAATTGGCTGATTAATAAAGGTTCAATTCGGTCTGGGTCAAAATGGGCCGTTTTAGAAAGAAAATATATATATATATATCAAATGACCAAATTTATCAAAATATAATAAGAAATTGTTATAAGGGTGTAAGGGGTGCATGCCTAATGAGATGGGGCAAACTTTCCACCCACCCAATCATATTGTGCCATGTCATTTCCCCTCTCATTCTCCCTCCTTGCCCAAAAACACAAGGGGTGGTTTCCCCCAAACCTTAAAAAACAAAACAAAACATGTGATTGGTTGATATAACTCTGGGCCCCACCACTTACTCTCTCCTTCTTTGCCGCAAGCGGCAACTCTTCCCCGCAAATCCCTTTGCCGATCGGCATATCTTTGATGGCGGTGGACTCCCCGATCCGCATATCCCTCTGCCGAAGCATTTGCCTAATCCACCCCGCACACCCTAAAATCTTTCCAAGTTCTAAAAGTTGCTATCAAAACCCAAACAATCAAACTGATACTAAGAAACATGAAAGTACTAGGCTTTGTTTTACATCTTGGGACAGTTTCTGGCTAGGAAAACAATCAATTACGATTTCTCCTACAAATATTTTCTGCTGTAAGTTACTTTAAGATTTATTATGGGGGCAATCACTTTGGAGTTTAGGGTTTTAATAATTGCAGGTTTAGTAATTATGCAACAAGTTTGGTAATGTATCAAAAATCAAAATCAAGAAGTTTTTTGAGGACTAGCAAAAACAAAAATATGGTTAAGAAACACAAATGCAATTCATGGTATTATGATAATTGAATTTGTGATATATGTAAACAGTACTTTGGGGAGACCTTTCTACTGAAGTTGGTGATGCTACAAAGCAAGATCTGAAAGCAGTAAAAGACGAACTGTCTAAATGTCAATCAAAAAGGTGGGAAGCAGTTGGCATGTTGAAGCACATATTTACTTCCACTAAACTTCCATGGGAGCTCAAGAAACATGCGATTGACCTTTTGTTTTGCATTATGGAAGGCGCTGGCCTTCAGAAGGATCATGATGCATCCTTGGACTATTCAGTATACACACCTAGTCTCTATGCTTCTTTGCAGGTAATCTTGCTTCTTCACATGTTATTATCTAAAGGTGGGAAAATGTGCGTGTGGAGCCGGTTGGTTGACCGGTCAAACTGGTAATTTTTGGTATTTGTCGACCAGGAACGCTTTGTCTTCACAATTTTAGGCTTTCATGAATAATATTATTTCAGTGATAATCTACAATGCATTGAAACCACACTTTGGATGACTTTCGACGTGTTTGACTTGTTTTCTTATAAGCCAAATATTTTTCGATTTGACCCTTTAAAGATAACTCGTAAACCGAGTTTGCCCATTCATTAGTAAATAGACAATCATCATTTCCACATGGCACGTCTACCAATATTTACTAGTCGCTAGTCACTGGTCAGTGCCTAATAGTCTAAATCAAATGTTCAGGCAATTCAACTGGTGATTGTATATGCTTCAGATCCACTGTTACGGAAGAAAGCTTTTGATACTTTCAAGATGGTAAGGGTCTTCATCTAATTTTCTGTAAATATTATAATATGTTTTTATTTTCATTTAATTTTATTTATAGTCATCGCCATACTATATCCCCTTCTCTTTCACACTTGCTAGTATTTTTTAAAACACTACATATTTTGTGGCATATGATTTTAAGATGCTATCTGTCATATGTTTGTGGCTTTTGACTTTTGACTTTTTTACCCGTGGTTTGTAAATGGATGATATCAGGTGCTTGCAGATCTTCCATCTTCTTTAAGATTCGACATTTTAATGGCTTTAACAAGAAACAGTGAGTTATCTTCAATGGTAAGCCATGATTTATGAGCATGATTTAAGTCCATTTTTGGCAGTAATTGTAAAACAAGCAATTGTTGGGCAGATTGCAATTCTTCTAGGCTGTGTCAAAGAAGAAATGCACAGGGAATATCCTCAAAAGGTTTCAAAAGAAAATGAATCTGCCAAAGCAGAAAGTAACAGTTCATCACCATTCTGGACGGATAAAGTTCTTGATTTTGTGGAGTTTGTTTTAAGGCCACCACATGGAGGACCACCTATTCTTCCTGAATTCACCGATGCAGTAACACTCATGCTTTATTTGGCTTATATGTTCTGCAAATTACACTCATGTGATAATCACTGTTTTGCCACTCATAGTTGATGTTCACTTGTAGTGACACTTGCTCATTTGCTTCAGGTATTGTCTGCACTCAACCTCTATAGGTTTATATTGATCACTGAGTCATCAGGTACTTGCATCTGTTCATGTATAGATTTCTTTATTCTTGGTCATGCAGCACGACTCATGCTCTAAAATCTGTTTGTTTCAGATGGGTACTGAATGTTGACTTAATATGATTTTTTTGTACATTCATTATCATCATTATGGTTATAGGAATTTAATTTATTTGCAACTCTAATCGTTTTATAAATCATATAAAAGTATTAAAACTGGACAAAAGTGTTAGCGGGCTGACCCACTCTAAAAAACTATCGTTTTAGCCTGAATTCGTTTGACCCATTACCTAACCTGCCCATTTTACAGTTTTATTTTTATTTTTTATATATTAACATGCAGGGAATTCAAACTACAGTCAAGTGTTGTCAAAGAATAAGTTGCAGAAGGTGTACATGGAATGGCTGGAACCTTTAAGAGCGTTGGTCTGTGGTGTTAGAGCTGAAAACCAGAAAGATAACAATGAACTGGCTTTTGACGCATTATGTGGTCTTAACCCTGTTGAGTTTGTTTTATATAGATGTATTGAACTCGTTGAAGAAAATCTCAAGCGTGCTAGCTAGATATGTTTGATGATACATGATCTGTTTTAACATTCATACTCATGTAACAATCAAAATGTTTCCCTTCATTTGTTTTCATAAATTTTTATTCGATCATTTGATTTCATACCCGCTTACCTTCGAGTTCTTTTTTATTGGTTTGATGTCTTTGATCAACAATCATCCACTTAGTGGAGTTTGTGGGAACTGACAAATGGGCCAGGTGGCGTTTGCCACGGACACCTGGGCTGTGCGGTGCCGTTTGTGGGCATATGTGGAATATCCGTTTGTGGCGAGTGATGGCGGCGGAAAGTGTGAGTGGGCTGGAGTTTGTTAGTTTTTTTTTTCAAAGTTTTTAATCTTTAGCTTAATGTTTCACAGTTCTAAACTAAGAGTTAAATCTATGTAAGTTATATATTTTAAATTTTCATATAGTAAATTGTTAATAAATAAACAGACTTTAATAATAGTAACTTCATATAATATAAGAATTTGTAAATTTATAATTTTCGTACAATTTTAAACAACTATCTTTCAAACATCTATGCTTCAAAAATGTTACTTCATATTCAATAAAAGATTGAATGTATATTTGATTCTTTTTGCTAGATGGCATAAGGAAAGAAAACAAGCAAGCATGGTGTCTTCTTTTTCTTCGTTTCAATTTTGAGTTAGCATGTATACATATAGTATTATGATGATGGAAAATATAACAACTTCACTGATTCTCTAACATGTGAAAATTAGAAAAAATACAAAGAAGTAAATACCACCTTCCATTTGTGAATTCCTGCATGCTTTTAGGTTCAAAGATCTCAAACAAGGTCAGCTCATAGTTCTTCTACATCTCTTTCATGAATTCCCTGTCAAAAGTTAGGTTATATTCACATTGCATGTGAAGTAATTACTGAGAGTTTCTAAAAGATTAAAGATTTTGATTGATTTCATGCATGTATGTTTCTTGTAATCCTAAATCTATTCAGTGATAGATTCAAGATCTTGGTTTTGATTTCATTTCATTTTCATGTTTGATTCTTGAAACTGTACAAAGTTGTCACCTTTTTACAGGTTAGATCCACATTGAATCTTGGTATATTAAAAAGATCTACAATTTTGTGATTCTTGATGGGGTTTTCAAACACTTTCAAGATCTTGATCTCGGTTTCGATTTCGATATCATGTTTGAGTCTTGAAACTGTTAATGGGTATTATCTTCCTGGTAGTTTTCCCCATAGATATTTTGTGGGTGATCAGTTATTTGTTAAAGTTAACTCCCTAACCTCAATAGATACAGAAATCCCATATGGGTATTACACTTTGCCTTTCTGTAAGCCTCTTGAAGGCATTAAAGATAGTGCTGAAAACCTAGGTGAGCTGCTCATGGGAGACCGAATCGAAAACTCTCCGTATCGGTTTAAGATGTACAAGAACGAATCCGAGATCTTTTTGTGCGAAACGAATCCCTTATCAAGCGAAGAGTTCAAGACTTTGCGAAAACGAATAGATGATATGTATCAGGTTAACCTGAATCTTGATAATCTGCCTGCCATTAGGTACATGCAAAGAGATGGAATATTTCTTAGATGGACAGGCTATCCTGTAGGGATTAAGGTTCAAGATGCTTATTATGTCTTTAATCATTTAAAGTTTACGGTTTTGGTCCATAAGTATGAGCACAGTAACGTTGCTGGTGTGATTGGGACCGTAGATGCAACAGAGTTGATCAGGCCCGCCAATGAAACCGCCACCACCGAGGAAGGTTATGTGGTTGTTGGATTTGAGGTTGTCCCTTGTAGTGTGAAACATGATCTAAGTTTACTAAAGAACATTGAACCTTATAGCAAGTACCCTTCAACTATCAAATGTGACCCGGTTTCGGTGGGAATGCGTGTGACTGAAGGTAAACCGATAACCTATACCTATGATGTTTCGTTTGTGATGAGTGATATTAAGTGGCCTTCGAGATGGGATGCGTATTTGAAGATGGAAGGATCAAATGTCCATTGGTTTTCGATCTTGAATTCGTTGATGGTTATAACGTTTCTTGCGGGTATAGTTCTTGTGATATTCTTGAGGACGATACGAAGAGATTTGGCCCGTTATGAGGAGTTAGATAAGGAAGCTCAAGTTCAAATGACTGAGGAGTTATCGGGGTGGAAGCTTGTCGTTAATGATGTTTTTCGATCGCCAAACAACCCTCAACTTCTTTGTATCATGGTTGCGGATGGGTGTCGGATTCTTGCAATGGGCATTGCATCAATCTTCTTTGCGGCTTTAGGGTTTATGTCCCCGGCTTCGCGGGGAACCCTGATCACTGGTATGACTTGTTTAGTTATGACTGTATCAGTATATCACATTTTGTAAACTTAATCGGTGAAAATTTTGACACATTTGCTTAAAACCGGTAAGATTATGCTATTGTCAGTAAAAATAATTTTAATCGGTTTAGTTAGATTATTATTGTATAAATATAACCTTTCTAATCATATCTGAGTTACTATTTAATTTTGCATTTAGAAAGTACAAACTGTATGTAAAAAAGTGTTTCAAGTGAACCCAACTAGGAATATATCAACTATGGATTTGAACTGACATGGCCATCTTAACATGCAGGCATGCTTCTGTTCTATGTGTTATTGGGCATTATCGCCGGTTATAGCGCAGTTTGGCTATGGCGAACGCTCTCGACCGGTGAACGTAGAGGATGGTTTTCCGTCTCATGGCGGGTTGCTTGTTTCTTTCCCGGAATCTCATTCCTTATACTGATTATCATAAACTTGCTTTTATGGGGAAGTCATAGCACTGGCGCGATCCCTTTCACGACATTTCTCATTTTAATCCTACTTTGGTTCGGAATCTCGGTCCCCTTAACGTTAATAGGAGGATTTATGGCCACAAAAGCTCCATACCTCGAGTATCCGGTTCGGATCAATCAAATCCCTCGAGAGATCCGGGCTCAAAAGTTCCCATCCTGGCTTTTGGTCCTTGGAGCCGGGACTCTTCCTTTCGGGACACTTTTTATCGAGCTTTTCTTCATCATGTCAAGCCTTTGGCTCGGGAGAGTGTACTATGTTTTCGGGTTTCTTTTTGTTGTTGTCATTTTGCTTGTGATGGTTTGCGCGGAGGTGTCACTAGTTGTGACTTATATGCATCTTTGTGTTGAGGATTGGAGATGGTGGTGGAAGTCGTTCTTTGCATCCGGTTCGGTTGCCTTGTATATCTTCTTGTATTCGATCAACTATCTGGTGTTCGACCTCAAGAGCTTGAGTGGACCCGTGTCGTCGATGCTCTACTTGGGTTACTCGTTGTTTATGGTCATCGCGGTTATGCTGGCGACGGGTGCAGTTGGGTTCTTAACGTCTTTATTCTTTGTTCATCGACTCTTTTCATCTGTGAAGATAGATTAATTGTAATTTCACTTGAATGTTGAACATGATCTTTTTGTTTGGGTTTTTGTAGCTTAAGGTTGAAGGTTAATAAAGATTAAAGATTACATATGTAGGTTTGAATCTTTCTTTTGCATATTGTCCAATAAATTGTTAGTTTACTTAAGTTCCTTGGTATAAATAACATTCCTTCTAAATTGTGAAAAGTTCAACTAAAGATATTGGAATTTGCATATGGGATTATAGTCTAGTGGCATTTTGGTAGTGGTATAAGGCTTATGAACATTAGGTCATAGGTTTGATTCCCACAAGGGGTTTTTTTTCTCCAAATTTATTGGGTTTCCTCCTGAATTGGTGTATAAGCATTATTGCCTAGTGGAGATGGATATGATCGGGTGGTTTCGCTAGTGGCACGATGATACTCTAGTGGTCCGTCAGTGATCCAAATTTGCTGTTAAAAAAAGATATTGGAATCTCTGACCCCCCGCTCTGCCGCCACCCCTCACCCGCTACCCTTAAACCCCACCACCACCATCGTTGCCGTCGTCACTTCACCCGCCACCATCCCATTGTGATCACCACAATCTTTGCCTCCATTTACCGTCTTTGTCTCTGCCACCACCAACCGGCGTCACTACTCCCACCTCCACCACTAATGGTGGTGCAGGTGGCGGCACCTAATAGGCTAGGGGTAGTGATGGCAACTAGTAGGTGGTGGTTGTATTTATTTACTAATGTTTTGAATTGTTTTCCATGCTAAAAGTTTGGTATGTGTGCTTGATTATTTTATATTTGGAGCTGATTTGATTTGAATTTAGACTGAAATTTAATACGGGTCACAAAAGTTTACACAAAACTAATATTCAATCTATAGTTAACCATTGTGTTGGATTTTCCCATCAAATTGGTACTAGGAGAGGCTATGAGTGTTAGAAGTCATAATAATCCCATTTTCACGGTGGAACCACCATATATGAATGCAAGTGTATATACAATAAATATGCTTTATAAGGACTCAAAATTAAAACCTAAATACAAACCAAAGCAAGGAACAAAGGTTTCTTTATGCTACTGGTTAAGTCTTACCCTTGATAAAGATCACCTTTAATTGCCTGTAAATCCCTTACATAAGATAAGAGTCAAAAGTGTGTAAACATCTTGCTTTCCTGCTTTTCATCTCTTTATACTTGAAATCGACTCGATAAAAGCTCACAACAAGTCAAGTTAAACGAGTTTGAGCCTAAATTGAAGCACGTTAATAAATGCTTCGAGCCATATCTTCAAATTCCAAGTCTTACGAGGATCGAAAGCCAAAAAACACCTTTATTTATATAAATATAATAATTTGTATTGTAAAATTATATATAAAATTATGCAATATATATATAGAAACGGGTTCGGGAGAAAACGCTCAAAGAGAACGGTGAGAACGCATCCTGGCCCAACACGTGTCCCGCGGCATAGAGAATGGCGGAGGGACTTTTTTGTCTTTTCATTCTTCTTTTATTTTCACAACGCGGTATAATATTCTGGCGTCTAAGTTTTTTTTGGCCTTAATTGTATTTATTAAACTTTTTGGCGTTGAATTAATTGTTTTTGTGTCACATATATAATTTTTTGGCGTTATATCGTTTTCTGGTTAATTTTTTTGGCGTTTGTGGCGTTTTGTATAATAATTCACTACGAGTAATTAATATTTGCATAAGATTAAAATAAGACCAATTTTTCTTTTGGCGTTTAGTGAATTTTTTGGCGTTTTAATACCCTTTAGAAGGTGCTTTGCCAGCAGTTGTTCTCCCAATTTTCATTCTACTAGCGTTTTGGTGTTTGTATTTTTTGGCGTTTTATATAATAATGTATTTTATTTATAGAGAATTAGATAACAAAACAGCATATAACTTGATATCAATACAATATAAAATGAAAACAAAAATAATTAAAAATGGTGATCTAATTTTTCTTTCCAATCTTCAATGTCATCGGCCTCTTCCTTCTTGAATTTGTTTTTGGCGTTTTGAACCTGTTTTTTTGGTGTGATATTCTTGTTTGGTGGCATGTCATTAAAGATCAACTCTTGCTTGATACTATTTGTAATAATGGAGTCCAAAATAGCATTTTACACTTGTGTTGAACCCTTTATTCCATCCATATAATCATCAAGAACAAAGCTCATATGATGGCATATCACTGTCATCAGTCTCTTTTTCTTGAATATTTGTCCATCTCATTCAGAAAAATATTATTGAGTTAACTCCCTCAGAAAAATGATCATTTCAGTGAAAGCTTTGCCATCTGTGGCGTTTTAAAGGGAGTGTTTTCTAGAGGATATGACGTTTTTGCGTTTTCTGGGTGTGATTAATTTCATTGTGTATAGACCCCTCTCTTATAGGAGTTTTTTGGCACGTAGTTTAGGCAGGACTTTTTTATTGTAATAAATGATAGTAATAAAGTAACTGTCTTTTCATAGAAATATTAAGCAGGAAAAATATTTTTTGTTATTTTTGACGTTTTGTTAGGGTTAACCATTTTTAGTATTTTTTGGCGTTTTGCTTATAAAGATAGAAATATATCATTTAATTATCTTAAAAAAGAAGAAGAAGATTACATAGAAGAAAAAAAAATTAAAATCTTTCGTCAGAAGGTACTTTATCCGAATAGTATCCATCACTTGTGTCATCTTCTTCCTCCTCGGAGTCTTCATCTGGATCTTCCTCCATGTCATCACATTCACCTTCATCAGCTTCTTGTTCCTGAAGATTCTGAAGCCTCCACCTGAACATGTCTTGCATTAACTCCAATTTTGAGTCTATTTCTGTGTTGGTACAAGTGGCGTTATGCAATTCTTCCATGAAACCCAGTCGCTGCTTTGTCATGATGTTCTCTAGCCAGTAGACTTCCTGCTCTCCGCTGTCGTATGTAACCGTCACCATGTCTGTTTCATCATCAAAACGCCATGATGTCATGACAGGGTCTGGCTTCACATCTCCTTTGATTGGTCCAAATTTGCTGGTTAATGCTTTCATAAGCATATACGTTTCATGGCATTCGTTGTCTAGAGCGATGCCAATGGATAAGATTTGCCTCTGTATCTCTTCTTCCATCTTCAGAATTGCCCTGATGGTCTTAACATACACCCTTCTTCTGTTGTCAAAATGGAGGACATATCGCCTGATTCCCAAAGTGTATCTCCACGAAACCATTGTTGCCATTTTTGGCGTTTTGTTTAAGTTGGCGTTTTTGGTTAACGATTTTTTTTTTGCAGAAAATGGATAGATTGAAGTGATTATGGAAGCTATGTTTTACCTTTGTTTATATAATGATGTTTTGGCGCGTAATTTAGGAGGGAATTTCTTCTAATAAATGTTAATAACTAAAATTCAGTTATTTGTGTTGTTTCATCTTCCTGTAATATTCAACGCGTTTTATTACTAATTTTTGGCGTTTTGATTTTAATGGCGTTTTATTTTTTTTGTATGGCGTTTTATCATTTCATGGTGTTTTGAATATGAGCGGTAAAAGACCCTTTTACCCTTAATGAAGCGCGTCCCACATAATAAAATTGATGTTATTTACGAAAATGCCACCGCGCAATCTAGTCTATGGATTGTTTTGATCGGACGATCCATAAGCGTTCTCACCGTTCTCACACTTTTTACCGTTTTCTCTAAATCCTGACCCTATATATATATATATATATATATATATATATATATATATGGAAGCGCTAAAATGAAAACCACCTCCAGTTGTAAGAACCATGAGAACCACTTTCTGGCCATTAGATCTTCAAGATGGATGGATGAGATTAAAAGTAGTTAAAATTAATATTAAATATTTTTTTGTCTTATTATGTTTTTAATATTTTAATGCAAAAGTTAGTTTGGTAATTTTTTTTTGTCTTTTTGTCTTTATTATTTTTTATTACTTTTTTTTGTATTATAATATTAGTTTTATTTTTTAAACAATTTTTTTATTAAAAGCTTTTTAAATTCAGATTTTTAACAGATTTTTTAAACTTTTTACGTTTTACGTTAAACTTTTTACTTTTTACGTTTTATGTTCAACTTTTTACGTTTTACGTTAAACTTTTTACGTTTTACGTTAAAAAGTTTACGGTTTATCTTTAAAAAAAATTACGCAAAACGAACGCACCCAGAAATCGCAAACTCGGTAGGTGTCTCAGATAGATTGTTATCATCATCGACTGGGGGGAAAAATATAAAAAACCAACAACATCAAAACAATATGCATCTCGAAAAAAAATACGGGCTTGGCTCAGATTTTCCGATAATCAAAATGGCTGCAAAAGTGGGGCTGTAGGTTCAAAAACCTACCCTCCACCTTCTTTGCCGCGCCATCGTCATCAAAATCTACGTTTTTTCCATCATCGCCGCCCAATCTAAACAGATCAAAACCCATGAGAATCAAAGAATACAAATACATCGTTTAAACAACCAACATCATTAAAAAAAATTCAAACAAATGCAACTCACTTTTTCCAGATCCCATATTTCTTTTGTCTGTGCCAAGAATCAACAAATGCAACAAAATCCACCAAAAAAAATCTAAACTTTTCAACAACAAACTGAAACAGCTTAAAATCTTCTAAATCTCATCCATCAATTCAACAACAAACTGAAACATTGATAACACGATTTTAACCAGAGAGATGAGTTTGAATTTTCCGGCGAGGGTGACCGGAGAGATGGTGGCCATGGCGGTTCGTTTTCAGGCGATGGTGGCCAGACACCACCGCGGCTGTCGCAAAGACTCCCACCAACCACTGCCCCACCACCACCTTCCGCCTCTGCACAACTCCCACCAACCACCTCCCACACCACCGTCTTTCGACCAACCATCTCGCACAACCGTCTTCCACCACCGACCCACCATCGCCTTCCGCCGCTGCTGCCGTTGTTTGTGGTGCACCGCTGCCCAAAGTGGTGGTCGGATCTCTCTGCCGTTGTTTGGCAGGTGGTTGTCGCCGGAAACAGGGGGACCGAGGGTGTGTGGTTGGGTTGCAGTTAACTATCGCCGGAAATAGATGAGAGGTTTTGGGGGTTGCAGGTTTTGTGTGTCTCTTGATGAGAGAGATGAAAATGAAGATGTATTTGAATTTTAATGACATAGATGAAAGAGAAAAGAGAAGAGAGAGGAGATATTAAATATAATAGTCTGCAACCATTAATGAAGAGAGAGAGAGAGAGATTAGACATTTGGAGTAAATAACCAAAACACCCTTTTTGTTGGCGTAATCTGATTGGTGGAGAGTGGTTCTCACGGTCGTTACAACTAGAGGTGGTTTTCATTTTAGCGCTCCCATATATATATATATATATGATAAAATAACCAAATAGTATATATTTTGTTATTATATAAGATTATAATGTTAATCATCATCATCATCATCATATTCAGTAAATCCCACCAATAGCAAAACTAAGGTAGGGTCGAGGAGGGTAAAATGTAGACAACTTTACCTCTACCCCGAAGGAACAGAGAGGCTGCTTCCAGTGAGACCCCCGACTCGATAGTAGCTTTGCATTAAGCCTTGGACATAAGGCACATGACACTCAGCAATCCCCATGTCTTCCAGCTATCAGCGCCACCACATGATGCATGATCAACTGTCCGTCGCTTTAAACGTTACTTTCACGCTTTTAACGTCTTTCAGCTATCAACGACACAACAAGATTATAATGCTAAATCTATATTATATAACTATATGTATGTATATAGGTTGAATATAATAAAGATAAAAATTGCACAAATTAACATTTATGTTATATCTAAACTGCACTTCATACCTTTCACTATGAAATCGGCCAAACCCAACCTTTATGTTAATGTTTTGTTACATTCTATAACCTTTACAGCTAACGTCGTCCAAAAATTCAGTGAAGTTACCTCACATGTTTTGCATGTAAGGGTATTATGGTCTTTTCATAAGTCTTTTATAACATAAAGGTTGATTTGTGCAAAAACATTATTATTTGTTAATAATTATATATATATATATATACACATATTTAAAAATTTAGAATTAAATTTATTTTATAAAAAATCCGATTTTAATATTTTTATAAGGTAAATTACAATCAGAATTTTTTTAATTTATTCTATAAAAAATATGATTTTAATATTTTTATGGCAAATTGGATTTAAATAATCACAGCTTTCTCAATTTGGCCGATAATAATCCTAACTCAGTTATTGGCCGATAATAATCCAAACTGCTCCACTTTTGATCGATAATAGTCTGCGTTAAATATAGCTTAACAGAGTTAAGTTTTTGTTTTTCGAATTACAAACTGATGTTTTAGGGCTTTTAATTAGAATGAGGATACAAGTTGATTGATGTAAATTTACCTCGAAATACTACCCCAAACGACGAAAACAGTGCTTCAATTCGGGTGTTTAAACTTCTAATCAACAAAAATCAAGCCGTTTGAAGCATTGTTTCGAGGTAAGTTTTACATAAATCTACTCGTATCCTCGTTCTGATCAAAATCTATAAAACATCAGTTTGTATTTCGGAAAAAAGAATAACTCCGTTAAGCTATTTTTAACGGCAGACTATTATCGGCCAAAAGTGGAACAGTTCGGATATCGTCGGCCAATAACTGAGTTGAGATTATTATCGATCAAATTGAGAAAGTTGGGATTATTTAAATCCAATTTGCTTATTTTTATAAAGTAAATAATAATGAAAATTTTTTATATAAAGTACAAAAATTCTGATTTTCATATTTTATTAAAATTCTAATAAATTAATTTTAATATTTTTAAATTTATTTTAAAAAATTTTGATTTTAGTTTTTTTTTGTGTCAATGTCATACCTAGTTTAAAAAAAAACAAGCACAACTTATCATATTATCCTTTCGAAAAATAAATATTTAAAAAAATACAGTTTAAAAAGCACTCTAATTAAAAAAATAAATAAAACACTAGGATTTATTTAAAAAACACTCTAATTAAAAAAAAAACTTATCATATTACCCTTTGTGCATGACGTAGACACTAAAAAACGAAAAAAAAAAACTAAAATCATAATTTTAAAATAAATTTAAAAATATTATAATCAGAATATATAAGAATTTTAATAAAATATTAAAATTAGAATTTGTATACTTTATATAAAAAGTAATTTATCTTGTCATTATTATTTACTTAATAAAAATATTAAAATCAGAAATTTATAAAATAAAATTTAAAATTCTGATTATAATTTACCTTATAAAATATTAAAATCAGATTTTCTTATAAAATGAATCTAAATCTAAATTTTTATACATGTATATATATAATTATTAACAAATAATAATGTTTTTGCACAAATCAACCTTTATGTTGTAAAAAGGCTTATGAAAAGACCATAATACCCTCACATGCAAAGGTAACTCAACTGTATTTTTGGATAACATTAGCTGGAAATGTTATAGAATGTAACAAAACATTAACATAAAGGTTGAGTTTGGCCGATTTCATAGTAAAAGGTATGAAGTGCAGTTTACGTATAAAATAAAGGTTGATTTGTGCAATTTTGTCTATAATAAATTTTGTTAAAAAACGTGCCGAACTCAATTTTGAAATGTTATTAACGAGTCAAATTCGAGCTTCGAACCTAAAGTTTGAAACGAGCCAAACTCAAACTTACACGAGATGAAACACCACTCACCTAGATTATCCCTCTAATAACCAAGGTTGGAGAACTCGCTAGTCGCTAGCGGGTCGGTGAGGTAGGGACTAGCGACTACTCGGGATTACTCGGGATTAATCGGATCGGACTTTTTATGTATAATTTTAAGTTTTTATACATATATACATATATTTTTATACGTAATTTTTTTAAGTGGACAAGTTTTGACCGGAATCTGGGAGGTTTTGGCCGGAATATGTGTTTTTTTCCTATTTTTTCTGATTTTTTCCGATTTTTTTTTGTTTTTTCCCGATTTTTTCCGATTTTTCCCGACCGACTAGTCGCGATTAGGGCCGACTAGGGCCGACTAGCGATTTTTTTACTGATTAGCTGAAAATTACTCAGTTGATGGGCGACTAGCGACTAGTCAGCGATTAATCGCCGGCTAGTCGCGATTTTTGCAACCATGCTAATAACAACCACACATTTTAGAAAAAAAGATTAGGACTTTGGATACCCAAAAAAAAAAAACAACAAAAAACCATCAATACCATCACCACTAAGACAGCTGCCACAAGGTTTGTTACATCCATAAGTCCTCCTAGCATATCCATGTTAATATTCGGTTACTAAGCATCTATACCAAGCTATCCTTTTTCTAGTTAGCATCAAACTTAATTAATTTTATGGCATAGACAAAGTTTCAAATATCGTATCTACATAATTTAACATTGCCTATCAGTTGATATTTTTAAGATTCATATCTCATAACAATCAACATTGTTTGCTTCGTTTAAATAAAATTTTCTAGAAGATTACTTATCTCACCTAAACACTATTAATTATAAACTAGTTTTTTATATCACGCGTTGCGGCGAAACCAAGCAAACGATAACGTAAAACAAACGTGATTTGAAAATTGAAGAGGTATGGTCCCAAAAATCCGCGCAGCCCAATCAAGTCGCACGCATGACCATACTCCTAATACATTAATCTGACAAATCTACAGACCCCGTGCGTACTGAATTGGTATAACCCAAGTCGCGCACGAGGCCATAGCAAGGTTGAAGCTCAGATTCTACACTTGGCATCCTGAATGAAAGCCATCGCTCCCTATACCTTGCGCCGGCTGTTTGGAGGCACTCCAGAGACTGCGCGAGGATAGCGGGGCAAGTTCATCCCAGGTAACACGAAAGGTACGAGTGTGTAACAATCCGACTTTCCGAGTCAAGTCGTGTCTTTATTCAGATCTGTCATTTATTGCTTAATTGACTTGTACTCTCGAGATTCCGATTATCGCAATAGGTTAACTATTTTAAACGATATTTTGAAACTATGTTTTACAACGCATTCACAACGCTTATTCAAAACGCAGTTATCGCATTTAACGCAGTTATAACGTTTACTATTTAACGCATTTTATCGCATATTACATCGCATGTTTAAACTAAACACAATCTCATCGCAACTCAAAATGCAGATTTACTTTTATGCAATTATGTGTTATGTGTATTATTTGTGTGATTAGTTGTTTAATGTTATGTGGTTATCTCATCGCAACGCTCACTCGCAACTCGCTTAAACGCAACGCTTATCGCACGAAACGAAAGTCGAAAACCAACGAAACGCAACTCGGCTGATCGAATGATCAACCGACTGGCCATCCGACCCACTTCAGGACCGCCTTACTCTCTCTGTCACCCTATAAATACCCGCCTGTCACATCACTGTTCACTGATGTGACAGCTCCATTCGACCAGACGCTCCCAAGTCACTCTCAAAGCACTTTTCCCTCGATTCAAGGCTATTTCGTAAGTATCTCTCCCTAAATCTTGTACTTCCATCATCACTACACACTTCTACATCATCTTCTCCATCAAAATCACTGTTTTTCACCATGAAATCACCTGATTTGGACTCCTTGAATGTGACATCATCACGGTTGCTTGTGCAATCGGCTGTGTGACGTCATCTCATCAAGAATCGTCCAGATGTAAAGGGTTTCCACATATTTCAACACAAATCTCAACTGGATTACAACATTTTTCAACTGATTTCAACATTTCTCATCCCTTTTCAAACTTTTCTTCAACATTCTACACAAGACCGATGGAATCCTTGCTCATTCAGACTCTCCACTCATTCTCTAGTGAGAGCCGGCTTGAAAATGGATTACCACCGGAGAGATGACTGATTAACGGGTTGAACATGAAACTCCATCAAAAGAACAGTGAATACGATCAAATGGGGTGGTTCCATCCGATCGGCTGAGCTGGACTTGGTGTGGATTTCCGTTGTTTGACACGTCGTCACGCCGTCTCCGTTAAATTCCAAACTTTTTAACTTAGAAAATTTCACAAGTTTTCAAACAAACAGGACGTCCACTCGAATAGCCATCCGATCGGATGACCATCCGATCGAATGGTTATCCGTTCGAGTAACCCGTCCCTTCATAATTTTCAACACTTAAACAATTTGCTCAAAACTTCAAACCATCAAACTCTCGACCGAATAGCCATCCGCTCGAATGGCCATCCGTCCGAGATGACTTGATTTATACTACAACGAAAACTTCAAAAGTTTCCAAAAACTTTACAAACACCTCAACTCATTCGAATGGCTATCCGTTCGAATGGTCATCTGTCCGGATGACCTTCCGATCGACTCACCGTTCGACACTTATCTCATCCGACGCACTGTTTACACGCTGTTCAACGCTTACGCTACTGTTCTATGCTCAGGCTAATCTCTGCGCGCTCCCTTCAATCCAAAGACTGTGTTTACTAGCTAAACACCTACCTTGAGTATACTCGAACCTTTTTCTCTTAACGCACTTTTGGGTGTTACATACGTTCTATATCAACTCACAACGCACACAATACTCAACTCTTTTATAAACGCTAACCGCTCTCGCATGTTATACGTGTTTTGATGAATGCATGTATGTTATGTTTACACAATGACTGTTTTGCTTGACACCTTAGCAACGGTAGTACTATAGTTTGGACTCAGCACCTGTCATGGACAGGGGTTGTTAAGGGCCTTACTTCACATGGTCACAGTGGTGATAATGTGTTGCGCATTCTATAACTCGCAGCAGTCATGTTGGTTGCATGCGTCATTGTCGATAGCTTACTTGATTCACATTTCTACGTGTTACATGCTGGTTATGTGTAAACGCTCTCTGTCACACCCCAACCGATGGCGGAAACATCAGGGTGCGGCACTAAGCGTTCAGATTGCTCATGAGTTTCAATAACACTAATAATTTCGATATAGATTAATCAAGTTTCATGATACATTGTCTAAAATCCAACACCAACCGAAACATAAGTATCAAACACAAATTCACCAAAACGGTTTCAAAGTTTCTAAGATTAACTAGGATGAGTTTCTAGCAGCAATCCTAGCACGTTTCTTGATCATAGCATCCTATCAGCCTGCAATATGTATTAAAATAAAGTCAGTACAAAATTGTACTGGCGAGTATACAAGTTTGAGTATAGAGCATAATAGTTTGAAAAGACTTATATTCATCATGTAAACGATAAAATAGTTTCAGCCATGCTAGTGTTCGCAGTCCAAGTGATAGCCCAAGTGTCCCGATGCTTTAACCACTTTCCCAAGAATCAAGGAAAACAAATAGAATTCTCCTAACAATACCCCCGAGAATAATGGGAAGGTGCATCATCCTATAGCGCTACTATTGTTAAGGCGGAACTACACACAAGGATTAAACGTTCACATCGCATAAAGAATCAAGAATCAAAAAGTATCAAGTTTCACATTTACAGAGGATAGAGTTAGATTTCAAATAGTTTCAAGTATCAAGTTTCATAGAATACATGTTGCATCCCAAAAGTTTAAAACGAAAAGGGATCGAGTATACTCACAGTGATTGGTTTACAGCAAAACTATTATTGGATCAAAGGGAGCTCTTAGAATTAGCCTGATTAGAGTACAATAGATAAGCGTCGAACAAAATAACAAGAATTGTGCAAAGTGTCAGATCAGTCACCTGATCGGATGGCCATCCGGACGGATGGTCATCCGGTCGGATGACTTATGTGATTCAGACTGTTGGGATTGAACCCTAACAAAGGAACATATAATGTAAAGCCAAAACCATGTCACAACAGAGGATTCACAATAAACAGTAGTTTATACTTTGCTCTCCCCTTGAAAGTGAGTTATAACATCTGATGGTCTCTAACTGCTGCTCATAATCAACTGCTGTGCCCTTTCAACTGCTGATTTGATCCTAAAGACTGCTGAAGACAAACTCTGTTGCTCTATCTACTGCTGTCTCTTAAGTGCTGCTGAAGACACAAACACTGCTCATTCAAGGACTGATCACCTTTGAAGAAAGCACTGATGTTGTTGTTAAGCATCAGTGCTTAGGCTACAACAGTGGAACGTGAAGCAGTTGTTTCCTCATGCTTTGTATTATTATTACAATCAGTTGTTAGACATCAGTAGTTTGTGTAAGGACAGTAGATATAGTTTGTTAGGCTGTTAGACGTCGCTTTCATGGTGACGTCAGCTGAGATTCCTCAGTGGTTTGGTTTGCCTATAAATGTAACAGTACCCTGTACTGTTACATTTGATTGACTGAGCGGGTTCTTCTCCTCATGTCTAATCCTTTCATCTTGTGTGCAACCAACCTTGGGGCATCAGGCTGAGGGGGAGTATAGTTTGTAAGCATGACTGTAATCTTTTGCTTTGATTTGTAAATCTTTTGACTCTATCTGAAGCAATTGTTTATCAAACTATTTTCTCCTTTGATTGTGTTTACAAAGTTTGTTTTCATTTCCACTGCACTTAACATGTTTTCATATTCAATGATCATTCGTTTCAAACAAACAAACACTATCATGAGAGCCTCAGATCCTAACACAGACGAATCGCCATCCAATCGGATGGTCATCTATACGGATGGCCATTCGATCGAATGGTCATTTGATCCAGGTTTGAGTTCCTAAATGTTAACTTTTGAAGAGTTTATTGAAGCAAGATACCAAGTCATTCGATCGAATGGTCATCCGATCAGCTGACCGTTCGGTCAAATGACCCTTCAAGTGTAAGTTTCAAAGTTCAAAGTTTCTGATTCAAAATAGTTAAAGTGTTAAAGGTTGTAAGACACATGTCGCTTGATCGGATGGCCGTTCGATGGGACGGCAGCCCGATCGGATCACCATTCGACTGCAATGATCTTGTTCCTTTCGGCAACCTTGTAAAGTTTCTAAGTTTCGAGTTTAACGGTGATGACATGGTACGTATTGAGAAAACGGAAAACACATCAAGGCTCAGCCCGTCTGATCAGATGGGAATCACCCCGTCCGATCAGGTTCTGTTCTTGACGGTGTTCATGTCCGAATCCGTATTACGGTCATCTTCTCTGGTGATAATCCATTTCTAAGCCGATTCCAGACTAATCTTTAAGTCTACAGCCCGTTTGGATCCGGATTCCACCGTTTTAAGTAAAAGTTTAAGAAAAGTTGAAGATAAACACGGAATCGATTGAAAAACCTAGATTTAGTAAAGATTCAGTGCAAAAACACATGAAATTCCTTAGATCTGAGCTAGATCTTGACTGGAATGACATCACACAACAGTTTGTACAAACCGCCATGATGACGTCATCCTCAAGAGCTCAAATCTTAGAGATTTCATGGTGAAAGGTGTGATTTCAAAGAAGAATCATGTAGAGAATAGTGTGTAGATTGAAGTTGTACAAGAATCAGGTGTAAAACATACCGAAATCGCTGGGAAATGAAGAAAAGTGCTCGAAAGTGAGAGGGCGTGCGTCTGGGTAGAAGGAGGCTGTCACATCAATGAAGAATGATGTGATAGGTCCTATTTATAGTGTAAGAGTGGAGATAAGGTGGTGCAGCAGACGGATCGGATGGCTGTTCGGTCGAATGGCCCTCCGATCGGATGGTCATCCGATCGGATGTCCATTCGGACAATCCAATCCATTTTGTAACTTTTCCGTCTTTGGTTCATTTTGCGAGTTAGATTAAGCATTGTGTTGCGTATTATTGTAATATTATCACATAATAAGATTATATCATTAACACCAAAGTTTCCAAGTTTCCGAGTTTACACAAGTGTCAAGTCTCCAGTCTCTCGTTCAACCAAGTCTCAAGTTTCACGAGTCTCAAGAGTCAAGCACCAAGTATCAAGTATCAAGAATCAAGTCTCAAAAATCAAGAATCAAGAATCTAGAATCAAGTATCATAGCATTAAGTATCAAGAATCAAGTGTCTAGAGTTAAGTATCAAGAATCTAATATTTAGAGTCAAGCTTCGAGAATCTAGCTTCATAGAATTTAAGTATCAAGTGTCATAGCATAAAGATTCACAAGTGCCAAAAGTGTCAAGAGTCACAAAGTATAAGGACTAAAACTGACAATAGCTAAAAGTCTAGGGACGCAGGCGTTACACTCTCGCTATACTATATGCTACGCAAACTTGTGTACTCACCTTTACATTTTATGTATTGACTTTATTTTAACGCATGTGACAGGTTGATTAGGATGCTTTGCTTGCTATGATTTGATGAATCAAGTAGGAGGTCTAGAAACTCACTAAATAAGAAATCTGAGTTGTCGGAACAGTTTACTTGTTTTTGAGAAACTCTGTCTGTAATAACTGTTTTTACATTATATGTTATTGGTATGGGACTTTAACGTTAAATATATTGTCTTTAATAGTTGTTATGGATTCTCTTGAACAATCTGTTTCGCTCAGTGCCACGCCCCGATGTTTCCGCCATTGATAGATTGGTATCAGAGCCATAACTATAGGGAATTAGCGAAGACACAACCTAGTCCGGGTTTGATGTATTAGGATTGACCTAGTCTAGACTCTAAGTACCAACAGACCGTTTGTGCAAACCCAGTAGGGGTTCCGTACGAACTCACTCTCGCTTGTACTCGCTAAAACTACATCTTTTGTGCGAACACCGCATACTACAGCTTCGCACGAAGAAAGCCTTTCCTAAGGCTGAAATACTACATGGCCTTTCCTAAGGCTGACACAACACACACGTTTTCGAAAATACTCGCACACCACAATCTAGTGATTGGATCGAGATTAGGTGTGAAAACCAAAAACTCTCGAAAAGATCGCTCACTCTATGTGTATTCTTACTCTTAGCATAAGAATCTTCGTTGAGTCAGGAGTGACATCCATATCTTGACGAAATTCTCCATCTCTATCTCGTGGTCTTACCACACCTTCAGGAACGAAGTTGTTAAGTTAGGGGTGAAACCCACATCTTAATGACACGTTCCGCTCTGATTTTACAAAACTCTCACCAAAGTCTCGATGGATTCCAACAACCCGAGTCATGTAGAAGCCGAAAGGATGAGTGTCATTCACCATATTCGACAAGAGCACAGTCTATTAGACCCAAGCGGGTACTCGAACTCGTTGAGGATAGTCGAATCACTTTGGGTAGTCGATGTCTAACACCCAAGACACTCTAATTTCGATTCAAGCCCACAATCGCTGATTTTATGAGTTACTGGTTTTATGTGTTTATATGTTTATACGTTTATGTGTTTCGATTTTGGAGACTATCCGCTCTTTGCTTTACTAAACACGCACAACACGCACCACTGTCACACCCCAACCGATGGCGGAAACATCGGGGCGTGGCACTGAGCGAAACAAATTGTTCAAGAGAATCCATAACAACTATTAATGTCATTATATTTAACGCTTAACGTCCCATACCATCAAACATATAAAGCAAACAGTCATTACAGATATAGTCACAAAAACAAATAAGCTGTTCCGACAACTCAGATTTATTTAGTTTGTTCCTAGACCTCCTACTTCGTTTCATCACAGCAGACATAGCATCCTATCAACCTGTCACATACGTTAAAATAAAGTCAATACATAGAGTGTAAAGGTGAGTACACAAGTTTGCATAGCATATAGTATAGCGAAAGCGTTTACACATAATCAACATGTATTACGTAACGGGCAATGCAAGTAACTATCAGAACTATGTTCACACTTAATCACGAGACTGCGTTGTAGAGTATGCGCGACACATGTCCAGTGGACACGTGAAGTAAAGTGATGTGATCCCTAGAAACCCCCATCCGCGACATGTGCTGAGTACAAACTATAGTACTATCGTTGCTAGAGGCGATACCGTGTAACACTGTCTAGGCATAGTAACAAGCATTCATAGATCACGTATAACACGCGGGAACAGTTAGCATTAAAAGTGTTTGCGTTGTTTGTTGTTGTGTTTTTGATAGCGAACGTATGTAACACCCAAAAGTGCGTTAAAAGAAAATGGGTTTGAGTATACTCACAGTGCGTGTTTAGCTAGTAAACACAATACTAGGATTGAAGGGAGCGCATGGAGATTAGCCCGGGCATAGAACAGTAGCGTAAGTGTTGGACAGCGTGTAACAGAGTGAAGTGTTGAATGGTGAGTCGGACGGATGGTCATCCGGACGAATGGTCATCCAGACGGATGACCATTCGAGCGGATAGCCACTCGAATGAGTGTAGGTGCTTGTAAAGTGTTTTGAGACTTTTGAAGTTTTTGTTGTAGTATAAATCAAGTCATCCGGACGGATGGCTATTCAATCAGATAGCTATTCGATTGAGAGTTTGGTATTTTGAAATCGTTTTGAATAAGAGAAAGCATAAGGGACAAGTCACCAGTCGAATGGTCATTCAATCGGGTGGTCATTCGATCGGATGGCCACTCGAGTGGGCAACCTGTTGTTTGACAGTTTCAAGTTTTCAAGTTAAAAGTTTGCGATTTAAGGGAGACGGCGTAATGACGTGTCAAACAACGGAAACACATCCAGGACTAGCTCATTCGATCAGATGGGAATCACCCCTTCGATCGTACTCACTGTTCTTTTGATGAAGTTTCATGTTCAACCCGTTAATCGGTCATCTCTCCGGTGGACATCCGTTTTCAAGCCAACTCTCACTAGAGAATGAGTGGAGAGTCTGAATGAGCAAGGATTCCATCGGTTTCACGTAGAAAGTTGAAGAAAAGTTTGAAAAATAGATAAAAAGTTGAAATCAGTTGGAAAATGTTGAAATATAGCTGAGATTTGTGTTAAAATATGTGGAAATCTTTTAGATCTGAACGACTCTTGATGAGATGGCGTCACACAACCGATTGCATAAGCAACCGTGATGATGTCACCTTCAAGGAGTCCAAATCAGGTGATTTCATGGTGAAAATCAATGATTTCAGTGGAGAAGATGATGAAGATGTGAGTAGTGATGATGGAAGTACATGATTTAGGGAGAAATACTCACCGAAATGCCTTGAATCGAGAGAAAAGCGCCTGATAATGAGTTGAGAGCGAGTTGGGTCGGATAGAGCTGTCACATTAGTGAAAATTAGAGTGTACGGGTATTTATAGTGTGAGAGGGAGAGGTTAAGGCGGTGCTGGAGTGGATCGGATGGCCATCTGATCGGATGGTCATCCGGACGGATGTCCATTCGATCGGTTGGTCATTCGACCAGTCGTGTTGCGTTTTGTAGGTTTTCGACTTTCGTTTCGTGCTTTAAGCGTTGCATTGCGTTTAAGCGAGTTGCGAGTGAGCATTGCGATGAGATAACCACATAACATTAAACAAGTAATCACCTAATCTAACACATAGATGAGTAAAAGTAAATACGCGTTTTGAGTTTGCGTTGAGATTGCGTTGCGATAGAGTTGCGATTGCGTTTGCAAATAACATCCCAAAACATATACAAGGCACACACAAGTAAAGCACATAATAACACACACATTAAACAATACCAATAACTGGGTTTCGAGTTTGTGTTGCGTTGCGTTGTGATAGCGTGAAGTAAAATATGTTAAAACAGTGTGCGTTATAAATAACGTTTAGTTGTAATTTCTGCGTTTTGAAAATGCGTTTAGAATGCGTTTGGTATCCACATGACATCGCATTGTTACTTCACTTTTTAGAAAGTCGCAGTTTAAAATATCGTTTAAAATCAATATGTCGATTACCGCAACGGGTTAAACTATTATCGAATCTCGAGAGTACAAGTCAATTAAGCACGAAATGACAGATCTGATTAATAACACGACTTGACTTTGACTTTGACTTGACCATGACTTTGACTTAACCCGGAAAGTCGGGTTGTTACAACCGCGTCGCAATCTAAAACTAATCGCAGACAAACTATGAACTCTCATACGCTATACTACTCGCAACGCTATTCGCTGTTTACGCTACTCGCTATCGCTACTCAATTATCGCTCGTAACCCTCGATCACATCGCACAACTGAGAAAGATAGGTGAATACGTGCAAAATATGTAGGTGAATACGTGCAAAATTTGTACTTACATGGATTATGTGCTCCTACGTGCTTATGTGCTTCTATGCTTACGTGGACTATGTGCCTATGTCTTATGTGCCTACGTGTTCCTGAGCTTTACAACAAGGAAGTTTTACAATACGCTAAAATACTATCTAAACCCGATATAATCGAATCTCGCCTGAATCCTATGACGATGTCTGCTGCAGACAATGTCGTCATTTGGATCGCACACTTCTCGCGCCGCTCGCCGTAACCATGCTGATAAGCGAATCACTTCCCTGGTCGCCAAGGAAATGGCTAAAGTCATACCTCAGATCGTGAGCGAGATCAAAGAGGTGAAGGGCAGCTCCTCTGTTGAATCAAAGAGCGACTCTCCGAAAGCACCTTTCAGCTTTAAGCAATTCAAGGCCTGCGGTCCTGCTAACTTCACAGGTAAAGATGAACCCAACGTGATGTTCCAGTGGTTTGAGACCATCGAAGTCACTTTCAGGAAAAGTGCATGTCCAGAGAATCTGGGTACTGTTAATGCTACTGGAGTTTTTCAGTCCAGGGCTCTGGACTAGTGGACTGCTGAGCGCAACAGGCGCGGTAATGATGCAGCTTACGGACTATCATGAGATGAACTCAAGGAGCTTATGATGAAGGAGTTATGTCCTCCTCATGAGGTTCAAAAGTTGGAGAATGAATTCTGGCATATCAAACAAGAAGGAGGTGACAACACTGGTCTCACCGCTCACTTGAAGTAACTCAGTATCATCTGTCCTGGTCAAGTGACAACTCCGGATATCACGATCAAGAAGTACATCATCGCTCTACCCGATTGTGTAGCTGACTTTGTTCAAGCAGCTAAACCTGCTACCATTGTGGAAACTTACCAACTCGTAGCTGAGATCAATGATAAGCGAGTTTTGGCTGGTTATTTCAAAACCTCCACCAAGAATCTGAATCAAGCAACTGCTACTCCCACTCCCGCTACCGAAACTGCAGCATCACAAGTTTCAAAGTCTTCATGTCAGAATCTCAAGCGCAAGGGTAACAACAACAAGAACTACGCTACTACCGCCACTCCTCTCAACGCCGTTCCTGTCCAACCCGCTAACAATCAGAACCGTCAAGTTACAGCACCTGTGACCAACGCACCGCCTGCTAAGTGTGCGTACACTGGTCCTCATCATCTCTGACCTACTTGCACCTACTATCACCCAGCTGGGATAGCTTGCCGTTTCTATGTCCACTGCAACCTCTATGGACACTTCACAGCGAACTGTCGCACAGGCCCACGCCAACAAGCTCAAGCTATTAAAGTTCCCGCACCACCAGCTCAACCTCTTGCTATCCAGGGTAACCAAGCAGCTCCTGCTCCCGCTGCACATCCACGAGCTTGCTACGCATGTGGTGACCCTAATCACTTCGCTAATGTCTGCCCAAATCGAGTTGTGAAACAAGAACCACAGCAACAACCACCACAGCAGCACCGGCCGTAACAACAACAGATGCAACAAGCTGCTCGTGGACAAACTTTCAACATCAACGTCTGCCAGGCTCAAACTGAAAACAACGTTGTCAATGGTACGTTTCTCCTTAATGGTATTTATGCTTCGTGTTTATCTGATACTGGAGCCGATAACTGTTTTGTGTCGTTTGAATTCGAAAAGCTCCTAAATCGTAAAAGCGCTAACCTCCCAATGACGTTCGATGTAGAAATCGCCACTGGAAGAACCGTCACCGTCAGCTCTGTTCTCCGTGATTGTACTCTTGAACTCAACAATCACATTTTCCCAATCAATCTCATTCCGATGCAACTTGGTAGTTTTAATATCATAGTAGGAATGGATTTTCTTCGTGAAAATCGTGCTGATGTCGTTTGTTTCGAATAGATGATCCGTTTCTCTCTTTCAAACGGTGATCAACTCTGTGTCTATGGTGAAGTATCTTCGAAGGAACTGAAACTCAAGACGTGCATTCAAGCAAGCAAGTATCTCCGAAAGGAATACATAGCTTTCTTGGTACACATCGTAGTAGCGGAGATGGAAAAGAAAGCAATGGAAAAGGTACTTGTGGTTCGTGATTTTCCTAATGTCTTTCCTAACGATTTACCTGGTCTACCCCAGTCTCGTGATATTGACTTTCGTATCGACCTTATTCCTGGAGCTAACCCTGTCGCTAAAGCCCCTTATTGCCTCGCACCGTCCGAAATGCGTGAACTTTCCAGTCAACTCCAGGAATTACTTGATAAAGGCTTCATACGCCCTAGCACATCTCAATGGGGCGCACCTGTCCTTTTCATGAAAAAGAAGGATGGATTGTTCCGAATGTACATCTCAATGGGGCGTACCTGTCCTTTTCATGAAGAAAGAATACTTGGATCCGAAAACCAACTAGTGAATAAACCGAATGGTATTTTTCACTATCTTGACCGAATTTGGATTCCCAATCGCAATAATCTCCGAGAGATTTTGCTGAATGAAGCCCACAAATCCCGATATTCCATTCATCCTGGTGCCGAAAAAATGTACCAGGACCTTCATGCCAGGTATTGGTGGCCAGGAATGAAGAAGGATATCGCTCTCTATGTTTCGAAGTGCCTAACCTGCTCGAAGGTCAAGGCTGAACATCAACGACCCTCTAGCTTACTCGAACAACCCAAGATCCCGATGTGGAAATGGGAGAGTATAGCTATGGATTTCATTACAAAACTCCCTCGCACGCCATCAGGTCACGATAACATTTGGGTTATCGTTGATCGTCATACTAAATCTGCGCACTTCCTGCCAATACGAGAAGACTATAAGGTTGAACGATTAGCACGAATCCATACCGACGAAGTTATTTGTCGACATGGGACACCTCGTGACATCATCTCTGACCGCGATGGTTGATTTACTTCACGTCTCTGGGAAACTTTTCAATCCACTCTCGGTACTACTCTCAATCTTAGTATTGCTTTCCATCCCCAGACCGACGGTCAGACTGAACGCACGATTCACACCCTTGAAGACATGCTTCGCTCGTGCGTTATAGATTTTGGTGGTAATTGGGATTCGCATTTACCTTTAGTCGAATTCTTGTACAACAACAGTTATCACGCTAGTATACAAATGGAACCATTTGAGGCATTATATGGAAGAAAATGTCGATCGCCTGTTGTATGGCACAAGATCGGAGACGCGCAAATTACCGGTCCTGAGTTATTACAACAAACGACTGACAAGATCCTCCAGATACAAGACAAACTACCGCGCGCTCCCTTCAATCCAAGTACTGTGTTTACTAGCTAAACACCTACCGAGAGTATACTCGAACCCTTTTTCGCTTAACGCACTTTTGTGTGTTACATACGTTCTATATCAACTCACAACGCACACAATACTCAACTCTTTTATAAACGCTAACCGCTCTCGCATGTTATACGTGTTTCGATGAATGCTTGTATGTTATGTTTACATAGTGACTGTTTTGCCTGACACCTTAGCAACGGTAGTACTATAGTTTGGACTCAGCGCCTGTCGTGGACAGGGGTTGTTAAGGGCCTTACTTCACATGGTCACAGTGGTGATAATATGTTGCGCATTCTACAACTCGCAGTCATGTCGGTTGCATGAGTCATTGTGGATAGCTTACTTGATTCAAATTTCTACGTGTTACATGCTGGTTATGCGTAAACGTTCTTGCTATACTTTATGCTATGCAAACTTGTGTACTCACTTTTGCATTTTATGTATTGACTTTATTTTAACGTATGTGACAGGTTGATTAGGATGTTTTGCTTGATATGCTTTAGTGAATCAAGTAGGAGGTCTAGAAACTCACTAAATAAGAAATCTGAGTTGTCGGAACAGTTTACTTGTTTTTGAGAAACTCTGTCTGTAATAATTGTTTTTTACTTTATATGTTATTGGTATGGAACATTAACGTTAAATATATTGTCATTAATAGTTGTTATGGATTCTCTTGAACAATCTGTTTCGCTCAGTGCCACGCCTCGATGTTTCCGCCATCGGTTGGGGTGTGACAGAGTGGCAGAAGAATAAGCCAATCAGCGTTCAAAAGGTTGTACCCTATCGTGCTCCATGATCAACAATCGTGCAGGAGACAAAAGGTACACAAGGATGCCTACGTGACACCAATCAGGGGGCGACGACACCTGCTCCATGATCTCCACTCATCTGCTGATGTTAGAGAGACAACAAGGACGACAACCTGGACATGTGGCTCCAATCAGAGTGCGCCAACACCGATGATTTTCTAGAAACACTAACGGTCATCCTAGAAGAGAGAAAAATGATATTCCTTGTTGTCGACTCCAGGCCCAAGGCCCATCAGCCCATCTCCTTCTACACTCCTCTGACTATAAATAGGGACCTTCATGTACAGGTTAATGGATTATGTTCTCTGCTCTCTCACTCTTAAACACACACTCATTTCCTCAAAACAAATACTTTTTCTCATGCCGGAGAGTGGTTAAGAGGGAAACCCCCATATTCCCCTCTTAACGAGCTTAATGGGGTGTTGATTGTTTTGCAAGAAGGATCACAACTTTGGCTCAAGAAGGATTAAGAAGATTAACCTCTATGATCGAAACATAAACCAAACTAATAAACCTAAAATTAGTTTCGTGTTTCTTCATTGGCGCCCACCGATTTTTACAATCACCTCATCTTCTTTTTCTGAGCTTTTTGTGTTCTCTCGATCATGACTGGTCAGGGAATACCAGATTTCAGTTTCGATACACACTCTCAAGTGGGAACAGGGAGGACAACTCGCACGTTCAACCCCTACCCAATGACGAGTTAGCCGAGGGCGAAACGACGAACGTTGGGGGACCCCGCGCGAGCATCACTCGCATCACTACGGCTACCCCCAACGAGTAACACTGCTGGGCTATCAAACCCAACACCTTCAAACATATCATCATTGTTAGGATTACCAGAGGGCGAAACCCTAGCCTCCTGGTACGCCAAACAGATAATACTACTGTGAACGCTGTTTATAATCATTGAGTGCACAACAAGTGATGTGCGTAGTGCGTGATATGTTTTTATGTATATTTTTAGTCCTTTTTACACTTTAGTCAAGTTTTAAATTTATAAAACACGATATTTTACTAACACTAAACACACATATGGGCAAGTGCACCCATCGTGAGCGTAGTATAGTGTTGGTAAGATACCGAGGTCGTCCAAGGACACAAGAGCTTTTAGTACCGGTTTATCCTCAACGTTTAATCAAATCAAAATTTTAGGAAAAGGTTTAAACATGAAAATAAAAATTAAAAATACTGAAAATAAAAATAAAAATAAAAACAGATAGACAAGATGAATTACTTGGATCCAACTCGCCTTTAGTGTAACCTTTGATTATTTCCGCACTTTTGCACTTTTTAAGAGATTATCTTAGTTATAGTAGTAGGCCACTCTTTTGAAGGTGACGTTACCCTCAACCCAGTAGTTTGAGTCATCAAGGATACAATCCTAAAAGGGTTGGATTATTGAAAGATAATTAATTAAGTTATTAATGCGTAATGTGGTAGGCCCCTCTTTTGAAGGTGACGTTACCCTCGGCTAAGTAGTTTGAGTCAACATGGATACAATCCTAAATAGTCGGGTTAATGTTTTAATAGTAGTTTACATATGAGGGGATCAAGAAATTCGAACCCCCGCCATCCAATACCAGTGGGTATTGAAGGAGATCCTACTAAACCATTCCCGCCATCCAATAGTAGTTTACATATGAGGGGATCAAGAAATTCGAACCCCCGCCATCCAATACCAGTGGGTATTGAAGGAGGTCCTACACTGAACAAGGCTAGACGCTTACCAAACCATTCCCTTAACCCCCGACCAGGTAGCCAACATATCTCCATATAGACCGTGGAGATATGAATGGTGTAAATCTTTTATTTTATATAGGCAGTAAAATAACGCCAAGACACCACGGACAAATGATAAGGAAGTTTCACCTTCAACATAAGAAACTAGTTATTAAAGTCATTAATACATAACCAAATAAAAAGTGCGAAAAGATTAAAAATAAAAAGTATTACACTAAATGCTTGTCTTCACCAAGTGATGTAAGAGACTTAGGCAAACATGGCCTTTGATTGTCAAGAACTCTTACGATCAATCTTGGATCCCGAGACTACTACACACACTCTATGATGGATGATGGATGATGGATGATGGATGATGGTGGTGGGTGGGTGGGTGAAGTGTGAGAGAGGTGGTTTGCCAAGGGATGCCTTTGAAGTGAACCAAGCACCCCTATTTATAGCCTGCACAGAAGCCCGGACACGGCCCCGTGTCTACCCATCTTCTCTTTCTTCATTAATTGCAGTTTGTTTGCATTAGTTGACCACGCCCCCGTGTCTGCTGGGTACGGCCCCGTGTGCAGAAGCGTATCTGTACTATCAAGATTTGCCTGGATTCTGCGAATCTTAGCGTTGACCACGGCCCCGTGTCCGCTGGGCACGCCCCCGTGTTGGGAAATAGAAGCTTCTACAACTTTGTCTTTTCTGCAGACACTTGGGCATGCCCCCGTGTTCAATGAGCACGGGGCGTGTTCAGCCTTCTGTTGTCTTGTTTTTGCTTGGGAAGATGTTGTTGAGGGGTCGGGCATGCCATGTTTATTCCTTTTCTTGTATTATTGTTAGATTTGGCTGCATTTTTGCTTCTTTTGTTTATTTAAGCTCATTTAACCCTGAAAATACAAAAGGAAGAAAAAGCACATCAACAAGCAATATTGCAAGTGGAACCATCCCTGGTAGCAACTCCACCAACATAGGGGGCGCGCCAGAAAATTCCTCAACAGAACGTGCAAAGGCAGTTTGAGAGACGTCCTCCCCAAAGAAGACCAAGCGTACATGACACGTGCGATACCCATGGGGAGACATGCAAGTATTACGATCACCCGTCCAACGCGCAACACAAGCGTCCATTGTACAGCCAGCTGGGGCCGCGCAACATCAACAACGAATGGGACAACACGGACAAGGATGATCCCACATGGCACGAAGACGAAGGTTCTTCAGTTTTCTACCATATACTTACCAAGCAATCAATCCCCCTCCTTTTTAACTATACACCTTTGTAAATATAAGGAGGACTTTGGGGAAGGGTTAGGCTTGGGTTAAAGGTAGGTGGTTTTGGGTTAGTGGTTAGTAGAAAAGGGCGAAAGGCGTAAAAAGCGTCGGTTTTCGTAAGACTTTTTATTTTTATGACTTTTTATTCTAATGAAGCAATTCTTCAAACAAAGTTCTTTTTGATGAACTTGTTTGTTTTTTTTTGGCTTCAACATTTTTTTATGATAAGGCATGCCTCATGAAAACCAAGCTTTTTACTAAACTAAAGGGTTTAAAATGAAAAAGGGTTTTGGTGGGTAAAAGGTGTTTGTTTTGTGGGTTTAGAAATGAAAAGGTTTAGGCTCAAAGGGGTTAACTAGGGGGATTTTGGGTAGGTGGTAAAAAAAAGAAAAATAATGGTGTTGAAAGAAAAAGGGTTAGTCCTAATGCCTCCATCATTTACTTACTTGGGTTTAAGTTGGTAAGGACCGGGAATGTATTGTCATGGCAAGTTCTAGAGTCGTAAGAAACCAAGCGGCTATTCACACAAGAAACGAAAATGAGCATTTAGTTTAAAGATGTGTATTTGTATGCTCAATAAAGGCTCAAAACTCACTTTTTGTGGGAATGGGTTTTTTATGTGATCAAGTATATATAATCAAATTTTAACTAGATTTGTCATGCCGTTTCATAATTTTCTTATGTTGGTTCTTTTTATCACGACGCTATCGGTTGTAAATTTGTAAAAATATAACCTTATTAAAACTTGTTATTCCCAAATTAAACCAAGATAAGTAAAAAAAATAAAAAGTTTTTGAAAAAAATTGGGGTGTTTAGCGGTTCCAATAGAGTTTTGTGTAAGGCTTGTAATTAGGACTTGCAAAATTCAAGGTTTTAGCACCCCCCCCCCCACACTTAAATTACACATTGTCCTCAATGTGTCCCAAAAATTAAGTTTTTAGGTTGATTGAATGTGTAAAAGGTGTGTTAAAAACAAAATTTAATGTTACTGGGCAACTGGACACGGCCCCGTGTCGGATGAACACAGCCCCGTGGTCAGATTGCCAGTAACAAGGACTTACAGAAGGTGGACACGAGGGCGTGTCTGGTGAACACGACCCCGTGTTGGCACAAGTTAAACAACAATCTGCAGAATTAAACAAACAGCAGGTCTGGGTGGTGGGCACGGGGGTGTGTCGGCTGGGCACGACCCCGTGTGGACAAACTGCAAAAGTGTAAAACAGGTTTCTGGCTTCGGTTTTGCTGTCCCGGCTTTAGTAGCACTAATGTTTAGTGCTCTAAGCCTCGTATGTACCCGTTTAACTAATAAATACCACACCAAACAATAACCAACATCCTAAATTACCAAAGTTCATCATCCACGTCACAAGTTAAAAAGAAATGCATAAATTAAAAAGTGTTAAAGGAAAGTAAATTGTCCAACAAGTGGCACGCAGGCCAGAAATTGTTCATGAGATAAGGGGGTTAACCTGTGAGACCTCCAACCGTGGGATGCTACCTCCAACTCCCCCCGCTCAATCCATGTCCTCGTCTTCATCATCATCACCTCCTCTGTGGCCCGCCATATACTCCCGGATGTTCCCAATATCATCCTGCATGTCAGAGATGTTTCTTTCTATCGCTCCGACCCGGGCGTATGTGTTGTTGGCCATGTTGTAGGTGTTCCTGGTGCACATAAGGTTTTCCTGCAATAAATCATGTAAGATTTGAAAGTTAGGAAAACCGCCTCCTTGAGAGGAGGATTGACCCGGATCACCCTGGTGCTGGTAATGGTACTGGGGAGGAGGACGGATGTGTGGCGCGTGGAGGACGAGTGCTTCTTGCGGGTTCCATGCATGCCCTCGAACCGTTTGGAAACTGACCGTCCCGTCTTCCGCTTCATAGATCAAGTTCATGGAACGGCAAATGACCATGCCCACTTTTACCGACCATGGGCTCTTTTGAAAAGACCTCGGCATCCTATCAACAACGTGTTTGAAAAGGCGGTAAATCCACCCTCCAAAGAAGATAGGAGTCGGGGGAGTAGCAAGCTGGTTCAGGTGCATGTTTCGGAGTAGCAGGTATGGAACATCAAGGTTGACACAGTTGTGGATGCAATGGAGGACTAGCAGATCCTGTAACCCTACAACACCGCTGCTGTCGTGTATCTGACTAAGAGAGTAGGCGAGGACCCTGTGGATGTAGCGGTAAAGAGGGTCTCTCAACTGGGTGCTCTTAGTTCGGCTCGGGTTATAGTTTCCCTCTCCTATTTGAGCCCAAGCAGCTTGGCGTTGGTTTTCCGGAATCTCGCGTAGACCCCCGGTGTTCTCTTCATCCCTAGCATATTCTTCCAAGTACAACCCGACTATTGCCCCGAATTGTGCCACTGAAATCGAGTACAATGTTCCTCCACAACGGAATTCTACCCCGTCATTGTCAAACAGGTCGGCTCTTGGCTCAAGGACAAAAGTACTGTAAAATTCCATGTTGTATTCATGCACGGAGTGAAGCCGAGTGCAAAGAGCCACTCGTAGTGGGCCGGTGACAATGTTGTTGAAGCGGTCTATCTGGTTTACTGTTTCTAGAAGATCCATGCATACTTGTCGCGGATACTCCTCGGGCCTAGTTCTTAGCTCATCGTATCTTGCTTGAGCATCCAACTCATTTGCATTGAATCGGGTAAATTTCTTGGTCATCTGAAAGAAAACACCAAACAATTAGCAAGAAACAGTGAAATTTTCAAAGAAAACTGAAAACAGTCGGCTGAACACGCCCTTGTGTTCAGCGGACACACCCCATGTTGGACTAAATTTGGCTGGACATGGCCCCGTGCTCGCTGAGCACGACCCCGTGTCCAGGCGTCTGTTTTCCAAAATTCCCATTTTTCGACCCGGTCCCGAAAACTTGAAAATTTTTGGTCCATCAGGGGCGGTTTTCCCCGAAAATGAAACCCCAATTTCCGTTTTTCTCAAAACAAACCATTTACCCCTTCAATTTTATCTTTTTCGGTTCAAAAAAAAGGGTTTGGTGTTTTTTTGAGAAATCGGGCAAATCTACAAACAATACAAGTTGATTTACTTCCAATAACATGCAAAAATTTGAGGTTCGATCCGGTTCAAGTTGAAGAACCATAGATTTTTCCCCAAATTTTGATGTTAAACTACATGCAAGTACTTAATCTAACTAATTTGGGTGTTAGAATCATACCTTAACGTTGTTAGAACTTGGGGAAACGTAGAAATATGCAGAAATTTTCGAAGAAACCAGAGAGTTCTTGGGGAAACGGGGCGTGTGGAATGAAAAAAACTGAATGAAAAAGAGGGTTTTATCCCGACAGTTGCGCGGACACGGCCCCGTGGGTGGGCAATTTAATTTTTTTTAAGTGCTCGTGTGAGTGCCCTGTTTCCCAAAACTTGGTTTTAGAGATCTTACCGATTCAGATGTTTTCCCGATTGTTCGTAACTTACCAGGTATGATGTTGATGGTTTCATTCTTCGACCGTTTGAAGCGATATTTCTTCCTCCTCATCCTCAATAAATCCTTTATAAAGGTTTAGCCGTTGGCCGTTTACTTTGAATGGAATTCCATTCCGAGATTTAATTTCGACCGCGCCGTGTGGGAAAATATGGGTGATGGAAAAAGGTCCTAACCATCTAGACTTTAATTTACCAGGAAATAATCAAAGTCGTGAATTAAACAATAGAACCTGATCTCCTACTCGAAATTCATTAGGTTTAATGTGTTTATCATGCAAATTTTTCATTCTTTCCTTATAAATTTCGGAGTTAGAGTACGCATAATTCCTTAATTCTTCTAATTCATTTGATTGGCAAAATCAATTTTTACCGGCAACCTCTAAGTCTAAGTTTACATTTTTAATTGCCCAGTAGGCATTGTGAGCTATTTCTACTGGCAAATGACAACTTTTTCCATAGACGAGCTTATATGGGGTTGTACCTATTGTTGTTTTATAAGCAGTTCGAAAAGCCCATAAAGCATCGTCTAATTTATCAGCCCATTCTTTTTTATTTAACCCTACGGTTTTTTCGAGTATACGTTTTAAACCTCTATTAGTCACTTCGGCTTGTCCGTTTGTTTGAGGGTGATATGCCGTTGAGACCCGGTGATAGACCCCATACCTTGTTAAGATTTTTTTCAAGTTGATGGTTACAAAAATGGGTACCTCTATCACTTATTAAAGCCTTTGGTGTTCCAAAACAAGAGAATAATCTTTTCAGAAATCTTACCACGACTCTTCCATCATTTGTTGGAAGTGCCTCGGCCTCGGCCCATTTAGACAAGTAACCTACCGCCACAAGTATATATTTGTTTCCTTTTGACTGTGGGAGGGGTCCCATAAAGTCGAGTCCCCACACATCAAAAATTTCACAAACTAGAATGCCATTTTGTGGCATTTCATTTTTGGAAGAAATATTACCTGATCTTTGGCAAGCGTCACATGTCTTGATAAGACTTTGGGCGTCTTTGTAAATGGTTGGCCAATAAAATCCTGAATCAAATACATTTCGTGCGGTACTAGCGGTACCATGATGTCCTCTGTATGGACCTTCATGACAATGGCGGAGAATTCTCCTTGCTTTACCACCATGTACGCATCGGCGGATGTGTTGATCGGCACACGTTTTGAAAAGATAAGGATCTTCCCAAAAATAATGCTTTACATCGGCAGAGAATTTCTTTCTTTGATGATGTGGCCATCCTTTCGCGACTATACCGCTAGCTAGGTAGTTAGCATAGTCGGCGTACCATGGCTCTTCTCGGTATTCCACCATTTCCAGGGACTCTGTTGGGAACTTTTCATTGATTTGTTCGTCCCTGGTTGCCTCCAAAGCTGGGTCTTCCAAGCGCAAAAGATGATCTGCTGCAGTGTTTTCTGCTCCTCTTTTGTCTTTTATTTCAATGTCAAATTCTTGGAGGAGTAGAATCCACCGAATCAAACGTGGTTTAGCATCCTGTTTCTTGAAGAGATATCGAATGGATGCATGATCTGTATAAACTATTGTTTTAGAAAGAACAAGATAAGAACGAAATTTATCAAAAGCAAATACCACAGCTAGCAATTCCTTTTCTGTTGTTGTGTAATTTTCTTGTGCATCGTTAAGTGTTTTACTAGCATAATAAATTGGGTGAAAATGCTTATCTTTCCTTTGTCCCAAGACGGCTCCAACTGCAAAGTCACTTGCATCACACATGATTTCGAAAGGTAATTTCCAATCAGGCGCTATCATGATAGGTGCATTGACTAGCATTTCTTTTAGGGTTAGAAATGCTTGATTGCAATCCTTGTCAAAGATGAAAGGGGCATCTTTTTCAAGTAATTTTGTTAGAGGCCTAGAGATTTTAGAAAAGTCCTTGATAAATCGTCTATAAAATCCGGCATGCCCTAGGAAACTTCTGATAGCTCTAACGGAGGATGGGGGTGGTAATCGAGAAATAGTGTCTATTTTTGCTAGATCAACCTCCATTCCTTCGCTTGTGATTTTGTGACCGAGTACTATTCCCTCCGTTACCATGAAATGACATTTTTCCCAGTTAAGGGCGAGGTTAGTTTCCTCACATCGGGATAGCATTCGTTCAAGGTTATCGAGGCATTGGTCGTATGAATCTCCAAAGATAGAAAAGTCGTCCATGAAGACTTCCATTGTCTTTTCTATCATATCATGGAAGATGGCCACCATGCAACGTTGAAAGGTTGCGGGGGCATTACATAGACCAAAAGGCATGCATCGATAAGCAAAAGTTCCATTGGGACATGTAAATGTTGTCTTTTCTTGGTCTTCGGGTGCTATCGGGATTTGAAAGTAACCTGAAAAACCATCTAAGAAACAATAAAATTTGTGACCGGATAATCTTTCTAACATTTGATCAATAAAAGGTAAAGGAAAGTGATCTTTCCTTGTTGCCTCATCTAATCGACGATAATCTATACATACCCTCCATCCTGTGACGGTTCTCGTTGGTATTAATTCATTTTTCTTATTAGTTATTACCGTCATACCTCCTTTCTTTGGAACTACTTGGACGAGACTTACCCAAGGACTATCGAATATTGGGTAAATAAGTCTGGCATCAAGTAATTTGATGACTTCATTTTTAACCACTTCTTGGACATTTGGATTTACTCTACGTTGTGGTTGTATTACCGATTTATAGTCATCATTCATCAAAATTTTGTGCGTGCACATGGAAGGACTTATTCCTTTGATATCTACAAGCTTCCAAGCGATCGCATTTTTGTGTTTTTTCAAAAGCGTAATTAATTTTTCCTTTTCTAAACTAGTTAATTTTGACGAAATAATTGCAGGTGATTTACCATCTTTGTCTAGAAAAGCATATTCCAAACCCTTTGGGAGTTCTTTGAGCTCAAGAGGTGGATCTTTGGGAGACTCCTTGTTTGGTTGCTCATTTTTGTCAAGAATCACAAAGGTTTGTTCTATGGCGACCTCTTCTTCAACAAAGTGGTCAATTTCTTCTATTGTATCGGGTGGTTCATCTTCATCTTCAATTAGGGGGTAATTATTGCCGAATGGATATTCCATTGAACGCTCAAGATCGACACTCTTTTTAAATGCCCCTAATTGAATAGATAGATTGTTGTACTTCCGATTTTTCAAAGCTTCTTGGGTTTTTACAAAAGATCGTCCCAACACTAGAGGAGCGTCATCAAGGATGACAAAGTCGGTTGGGATTACCGTTTGATTTGTTTGGACCAAGACATCCTCAACTACCCCTATTGATTTTATTACCTTCCGATTAGATAGAAAAATAGGTATTTGAAGTGGAGAAAAATCACTAATACTTAATTTTTCGAAAATGTAGTTTGGCATTATATTAACACAAAGATCTTTATCAATTGTGATATTACTAATAAAGGAGTTTTGAAAAAAAAACATGGAACCGGTGTAATGTTAATTTCAAATGGATCTTCTTTTATTAGCGAAGTTTGATCATTTGTTAACTTAATGCTTACCGTTTCGTCAATTTTAGTGTTAGTGTTTTACTCTTTCAAAAACTTAGCATGAGTGGGTACTAAACAATGATTTTCGAAAGAAGGTGACAAGAGATTAATTTTTTCAAAATTAGACTCTTCTTGAATTTTACTTTATCGGAGTCACCTTTCTCGTTGTTTAACTCATGTGTCAGTTTTTCACTTACTTGTTCTTCCATTTTTACATTTTCAACTATCTCTTCTTTATTACAAGTTAAGTCTTCCCTTGCGCGGGACTCCTCTTCCCTTGCGTGAGATTCTTTTATGCAACGTTCGATAGTTTTAATGTGTTCTATTATCTTATCGGCTATGTGGGTGATAGAGTAAGGATCGGGATCCTCAAAGCTTAAATCCGGATGTTCGATCCTTTGTTCCTCATAATACTCATAGGAAGTAGATGGTTCACACCATTGTTTTTCATTGTAAGTATATGATGGATAAGGGTCGTAGTTTTGTTCTTCATAATACTCATATGAGGTGGGTTGTTCACGCCATGGTTCCTCATAATAAGCATATGAAGGTGGAGGCTCATAACTTGGTTCCTCAAAGTATGAGTATGAAGGCTCATACCTTGGTTCATCAAAATATAGGTATGAGGGAGAAGGTTCATACCTTAGGTCTTCATAGGATGTGTATGAAGTTGATGGCTCGTACCTGGGCTCCTCATAGTATGTGTATGAAGTGGATGGTTGAAATAAGTCACAATATTGTACCGAGTGAGGGTTACCACAAATGGTGCAATAGTCTTCCCTATAATCATCCTCCTCATAGGTGTAGTTGTAGCCTCCTGAGTATTGATCCATAAGAATCACTCAGCAGACCACAACAGAGTCTCGAGACCAGAAAACAAAAAATAAAAACGGAAACAGAGGCTGGACACGGCCCCGTGTTCAGTGGACACTGCCCGTGTTCAGGTTCTGTATCTGGGCGTTTTAATAAAAGTAACTGGTTTTGTGCAGCACGGGGGCATGTTCAGTGAGCACGACCCCCTGTTCAGACTCTGTATCTGGGTGTTTGATAAAAAAAAATGCAGCACGGCCCCGTGTTCGGTGAACACGGCCCCGTGTTCAGGCTACTGTAAATGAAAACTAACTAAAATGCAGAAAATGTGCGCGCATTTTAAAAAGGTTTTGAAAAACTGATTAGGCCGTCGATTTTAAGCTTTCTTAAAATCCTTGTGTCCCCGGCAACGGCGCCAAAAACTTGATGTGCGTAGTGCGTGATATGTTTTTATGTATATTTTTAGCCCTTTTTACACTTTAGTCAAGTTTTAAATTTATAAAACACGATATTTTACTAACACTAAACACACATATGGGCAAGTGCACCCATCATGAGCGTAGTATAGCGTTGGTAAGATACCGAGGTCGTCCAAGGACACAAGAGCTTTTAGTACCGGTTTATCCTCAACGTCTAATCAAATCAAAATTCTAGAAAAAGGTTTAAACATGAAAATAAAATTAAAAATGTCAAAAATAAAAATAAAAATAATAACAGATAGACAAGACGAATCACTTGAATCTGACTTGCCTTTAGTGTAACCTTTGATTATTTCCGCCCTTTTGCACTTTTTAAGAGATTATCTTAGTTATAGTAGTAGGCCCCTCTTTTGAAGGTGACGTTACCCTCAACCCAGTAGTTTGAGTCAGCAGGGATACAATCCTAAAGGGTTGGATTATTGAAAGATAATTAATTAAGTTATTAATGCGTAATGTGGTAGGCCCCTCTTTTGAAGGTGACGTTACCCTCGGCTAAGTAGTTTGAGTCAGCAGGGATACAATCCTAAATAGCCGGGTTAATGTTTTAATAGTAGTTTACATATGAGGGGATCAAGAAATTTGAACCCCCGCCATCCAATACCAGTGGGTATTGAAGGAGGTCCTACTAATCTTGACCCAGGTCCTTGCAGGATCTATACACTGAACAAGGCAAGCCGCTTACCAAACCATTCCCTTAACCCCCGACCAGGTAGCCAAGACACCGTGGAGATATGAATGGTGTAAATCTTTTTATTTTATGTAGACAGTAAAATAACGCCAAGACACCGCGGACAAATGATAAGGAAGTTTCACCTTCAACATAAGAAACTAGTTATTAAAGTCATTAATACATAACCAAATAAAAAGTGCGAAAAGATTAAAAATAAAAAGTATTACACTAAATGCTTGTCTTCACCAAGTGATTTAAGTGACTTAGGAAAACATGGCCTTTAATTGTCAAGAACTCTTACGATCAATCTTGGATCCCGAGACTACTACACACACTCTATGATGGATGATGGATGATGGATGATGGTGGTGGATGTGTGTTGTGATGGTGGTGGTGGGTGGGTGAAGTGTAAGAGAGGTGGTTTGCCAAGGGATGCCTTTGAAGTGAACCAAGCACCCCTATTTATAGCCTGCACAGAAGCCCGGACACGGCCCCATGCCCGCAGGGCACGGCCCCTTGTGCACCCATCTTCTCTTACTTCATTAATTGCAGTTTGTCTGCATTAGTTGACCACGCCCCCGTGTCTGCTGGGCACGGCCCCGTGTGCAGAAGCGTATCTGTACTATCAATATTTGCTTGGATTCTGTGAATCTTAGCGTTGACCATGGCCCCGTGTCCGCTGGGCACGCCCCCGTGTTGGGAAAAAGAAGCTTCTACAACTTTGTTTTTTCTGCAAACACTTGGGCACACCCCCGTGTTCAATGAGCACGGGGAGTGTTCAACTTTCTGTTGTCTTGTTTTTGCTTGGGAAGATGTTATTGAGGGGTCGGGCATGCCACGTTTATTCCTTTTCTTGTATTATTGTTAGATTTGGCTGCATTTTTGCTTCTTTTGTTTATTTAAGCTCATTTAACCCTGAAAATACAAAAGGAAGACAAAAGCACACTTTTTCCAACATTAGTACTAAAAAAAGGGTTAGTTTTATGCCTCATTTGATGTAATTTATATGTTGCATTTTACACACATCAACAAGCAATATTGCAAGCAGAACTATCCCTGGTAGCAACTCCACCAACACAGGGGGCGCGCCATAAAATTCCTCAACAGAACGTACAAAGGCAGTTTGAGAGACGTCCTCCCCAAAGAAGACCAAGCGTACATGACACGCGCGATACCCATGGGGAGACATGCAGCTATTACGATCACCTGTCCAACGCGCAACACAAGCGTCCGTTGTACAGGCAGCTGGGGCCGCGCAGCATCAACAAAGAATGGGACAACACGGACGAGGATGATCCCACATGGCACGAAGACGAAGGTTCTTCAGTTTTCAACTGCTTGCAGAGAAATCACGAGTCTTACAGACCAAGGCCGCGCTGTCACACCCCCAAAATCCACCTGCGGAGTATCACCGCTTGGAGGCGTGACTGACCAGGATCCAGCCACCAATCATATTGAACAAGCAAGTAAGTAATTATAAAAGTTCAACCAATACAATTGGTGTCCAAACAAAACATAGTTTACGTTGCAAGCGGAAGCATAACGATTAAATCCAAAACCAAAATATAAGTTTAAATGTTTCAAAGTTTAACATGGCACACAGTTGTCCATGTCCCACAACGACTCTTCCCCATGCAAGCTCCAGCTAAGTACCTATTGACCTGCAAAGCATGTAGTAACGAGTCAACAATAATGTTGAGCGAGTTCACAGTTGGGTGTTCGTTTTAACTTGTTTCGAAAACAGTTTCCTTTAACTGGCATCCTGCCGTGGGGGTTACCCCATAGTTGAAAACGTTATTTGTTTAACCCATTTAGTCTGGCAATCCAGCCGTGGGGGCTACCCCATGTTTAGTTATCTGGCTTTTCGGCCGTGGGGGCTACCCCATGTATACTACTAGACTCGTTACCATATCGACTGCTGACTGTAGTCATGTTTATGTGCCCTGAACTGTCAATGTCTATCATCATTGACGTGCCCAGATCCATTAGTTCACGCCCGTCCTCTGCGGCACGGTGTGAGGCTTGTCAGACCTAAATAGCGCTATCTAACTAATGACCCACTCGCCATTGGCCCGACGATTAAGTCGATATAAAAAGGAGGGACTTCGTGATAGAGTTTTGGTCTAGTAAAAGTTATCTGTCCATGAGGACGAGGAATTTATATTCCTGAACCCGTACTGTCCTACCCAAGGAGGACGAGGAATCCCTATTCCTTAACCCATTCCCAACCCCTGGGAATCCCATGCTTTGTAGAAAGTGTGAACTCACCTTAGGTTAGCTCGGCAGATAAGTGAAAGGTCAATCGAGCTAGTTGAGGTTAACCACGTCCTAACATGGTTACCATACAAGTCAGGTCTAGGTTCAAATAAAGCACGCATGTTTACACAGAGGTAACTGGTTACGAACACATACTGATCATGGCATTCACGTAAAACAATATCAGATAAGTAAATGACAAAGCCCAATAATACCCAGCCCAACATGTTGTGCGTTCAGCACAGCCTTGTGCGACCCACAACATGTTGTGCGATCCAATATGTACCCGGCCCAATAATTAGAAGCCCAAACAGTAATCTTGTGCGGTCCGGTTAAACTTATGCGACTGGACAATCTTGTGCGACTCGGGACTTGGGCTTTGAGGCCCAACAGTAGTGAATTTCGTGTGAGGCCCAAGCCTTGTGCGATCATGCAATAACTATGTTGTACGCTGTGTTTAATCAGTTGCACTCTACGGCTTGTGCGACTGTGTTGTGCGACCAGTCTTGTGGGATCAGATCAGATTCTATGTGATCTGATCTTGTGCGACTGAGAGGGACCTTGTGCGATTAGTTTAATTATTCGAATATTATGCATATCATTTATAGGAAATCAACAGTTACCAATCATACATTAAATCGGTTAAAGAAATCAACAGTTTCCTATTTTCGTGGTTAACAATCAACAACTAACCAGTTTCAAACTTAACCAATAATCGATCAAAACAACCATATTCCAACCGATTCCTCAAGAACCCTAATGATCAGTAACAGTTATTCAATCCTACCAAATCATGAAATCATTCAATCCAATCCTCGATGTATTTACAAAACAGTAACACATAATCATACAACACTCGATTAACATGCTCATAAATCATCAACTAATATGATCAGTGGTCTAAACTCCTTAGATCTATTCATAAATCATCATTAAAATAATCAACCATGGCCGACAAGTGCATATTGATTTCATGTTGCTATTTGACCAACCCACAACCTATTATAATTCTATTGGACCGCAATATAAGACCACATGCAAATCTGACTGAATTCATATGAAATCTTGATTTAATTGGACCGCAAATTGATAAATCACATGCACATATGGAATATTAAAATGGCCGACAATTTACACTAACATGCTATTGACTTTGAAGTTCTTAATCTTTCGCATGTATTGTCAGTATATTCACACATAGACAAGATCATGTAATTATCAAGTTTTAACATCAATAGCCACTATTAACATTTAACAGATCATCAAAATCCTATCCTAGCAAACGATTTACGCAAAACGTAATAGCATGAAGATTAATAAGTGATATATACTAACCGGAGATCTTACTAGCCAAGATGTAACTCGAACAGGGATGGGTTTGGTATTGCCGCACACCAGTTATGAGAAAAGATAGGGTTTATTCGCTTAGGGTTAAATGATATCCGCCCCCTAATGCATGCAGTTATAACAACATGATTCGGTTGGGCCATTCAAGTGTCGAAGTGGGCTTAAATCTAATAGATTGGTCTTATTAATAAATGGTTAATTGTTCATGCTAATCAGATCGACATGGGCTAAAGGCCCAGTTGATTTCGCCAAAGTGTGGGTGACGAAAACACCCTAGTGTTTTCGTCCAGTAGTGTTTTGGTGGGGAAAGGTGTTTTCGGCCAAGGTATCCATCTTTTTATTAAGTGAACATTATAATCATACTTAACATATATCAATTAACACACTTTCATTGCACATCATATATAGATATAAGAGCACACTTATGTTGCACATCAATAATAGAGATACAAACATTTTGCAAATAAGTATTGAGTTAAGTCGGGTAGAGACCCTGAAAACTCGGGTTGTCACACGCGCGCTGTCTGTAATGAAGCAACAGAGCACGATTTCAGTCTCGTTTACAGACCAGCGGAAGCAGCCGAACACTCAAAGTTTATTCGAAGCATCGCTCTAGCCCCGCTGGAAAAAGCTAAATTACCACAAACCGTGGGAAAGTTTAACGGCCTTACTGACCCTGACGATCATGTACGAGTCTTGACGAGTATTGGTATATTGGGACAATGGACCATGCCAATGTGGTGCCATCTCTTTGTCCAAACTTTCACGGGAGCTGCTCGCCCGTGGTTCGACAGCCTCCCTTCCAGAAGAATCAAATCCTGGACTGATTTCAGAGACCAGTTTGTAACACACTTTAGCCAGCAGAGTCGCTATCAGCGCGATATGTCCGAAGTCACAGACATCTGGCGAAGAGAGATTGAAGGTTTAGAAGATTTCATCACTCGTTTCAACAAAAAGTGTTTGGAAATTGGAGGCGTTAGTGAAGATTTGATGCACGCCCACTTCAAAAAGGCCATCCGTTGTGACAGTCTGATCAGAACTATCACAGGTAAAGACGGTATGCCTAAAGAATGGGACAAACTCATGGCAGCTGCAAAGATTGTCGCGCAGGCAGAAGAATCATTGGCAGGTGGCAAGAACACTTACTCCGAGGATCGTTATTCAAGAAGCAACACGCGCGACTCTGGTCGGCGCAACAAAAATAGGAACCCTGGCTGGAAAGCAAGCCAGTCAAATGGTTATGAATAGAGACCTCGCTTCAAAGAGGATGCGCGACATACAATTGATCGGATTGGTTATCACAAAGCTGTCAAGAATGAAATTGGTGTTGGAGAATTAGTCATGGGTCCTTCTTGGAGATTTCAGAATTAAACTGGATCATTAGGGATTTGGATGCGGTCAGGCTAGAAGACCGAAGTGGTAAATGGACGTGGATCGGCACAGAAGAGTATTTGGTTGGGGGCTGTTAGAAGAGTTCTAAATAGAGGGATGGATCATGGTGCTAATTATATGATGAAGTGGTGCAAATGGATTCCTATTAAATGCAACGTTCACGCTTGATGTCACGACCCCCGATCCAGTTCCCTGGTCCGGAAGCCGCGGGACAGAAAACCCGTGGTATTAGTGGTTAATTTGGCAGCGGAAATTTTAACAGGATCGTTTAACTGAAAACACCCATTTATTCTATTTCAAGTTTCGGGATAAACCCCGTAAGTTACAATAAAGGAATTTCACTGGGAAATCCCCTGATTACAAAAAAAAAAACATGTTTTATTATTTATTTACTGAGCCACTTCATTCAAGCTAGTGGTGCTACGCGGCACTTTTCCTTGTTCACAGTAAATCACCTGAAACATGTTTAAAAAGATTTCATCAGCGGGGAAATACTGGCGAGTCATTCAATTGGTACAACATGACACATTGTTATAAATTACAGTATTAAGGGCGATTACAATGTTTATATCAACCAATTACCCAAAACGGTATTTGTCACTCGACCGTATCTGTGACTATGGTCATATCACCCATTGGCTAACCCGTTGTCCAATGGTGACGGTTATCAAGTAATGTATACAAAACCCCACATACCGGCTGTAATTGAAGATTACAAAGACTTAATCCCTGTAATTATAACTTTGAAAATAAATAGGGTTTTGGAATTTGGTAAAAAGAGAATGACTCACATTGCAAGTTTAACTGGACAGATTTTGCCTACTGATTAAGCCTGGTAACCTAGTTAAATAATGCAAACGAAACTAGGATAGTAAGTTAATACAACATTTACGATCATCTCACGAAATCAAAACCCTCACGACGAATGACAAAGTATAGCCCGAATTCAGGCAGCACTTAAACATCCATCGGATCGGTTTCAATCGATCGGACATTGTATCGTAGCAGTGATCGAGTTATTACCCTATTATCGTAGCAGCGTTTCACTACTTGGACGTGTGATTTGAGCAGTTTAAAGTCGTTTTTGAAAGGATTTTTCGAACACAGAAGAAAGGCCATGCAACGTCCCTTTTATAGCTGATTTTTGAGTTCGTTGCGGCCCGCGAAGGCCTTACGGCCGGTTTACGTGCCCCGCGAGGGCCACCCTAGCTATGGCTAGGGCTGCTGTGTCATGGCCTAGGTCTGCCACATGTCTGACACGTGGCCCTAAAGCTTATCCGGAGAGTTGCAAGGCTGTCGCGTCCCGCGTAATCCTTGCTTAACTCTTACGCGGCCCGCGACCGATTAATAAAACTTGATTTTTCATGAAATTTGGGGTTTTAGAGGTCCGGGTTTTCACTTACGGAGTGTTTTAGGATATTTTCGTGCAGGTCCTTACATCCTCCCCACCTTATTTAAAATCTCTTCCTCGAGATTTACTGGAACAAGTAAGGGTATTTTCGCTTCATTTCCGATTCCAGTTCCCATGTGTACTCAGGTCCTCTTTTTGAATCCCACTTGACTTTGACCAGTACTAATCTCTTATGTTTAAGGTGTTTGACCTTTCTGTCTTCAATTTGGAGAGGTTTCTCAACACATTTTAGCTTTTCATTTACCTCTATATCTTGAAGAGGTACTACTAGTGATTCGTCAGATAAACATTTCTTAAGGTTAGATACATGAAACACATCATGTACTCCGGCTAGCTCTTCTGGTAGTTGTAATTTATAAGCAACTGGTCCTATTTGATGGGTAACTGTGAATGGTCCTATGTACCTTGGACTTAGCTTTCCTTTCTTACCGAATCGAACTACTCCTTTCCAAGGAGAGACTTTCAATAGTACCTTATCCCCAACTTGAAATTCCAATGGCTTGCGTCGATTGTCTGCGTAACTCTTCTGGCGATCTCGAGCCGTTTTCAGTCTTTCCTTGATTTAAGTTATCTTGTTGGTGGTTTCCTGTACAATCTCGGGACCTGATAATTGACTTTCTCCTATTTCGGCCCAACATACTGGGGTTCGACACTTTCGTCCATAAAGTGCTTCGAACGGGGCAGCATTGATGCTTGTGTGATAACTATTGTTATAGGAGAATTCGATTAAGGGTAGGTGGTCATCCTAGTTTCCACCAAAATCTATTACACATGCCCTGAGCATGTCATCCAGGGTTTGGATCGTCCTTTCACTTTGTCCATCTGTTTGAGGATGGTATGCAATACTTAAATTTAGTCGGGTTCCCATTGCTCCTTGGAAACTTGTCCAGAAATGTGAAGTGAAACGACTATCCCTATCTGACACAATGGAGAGTGGAACTCCATGTAAGGATACTACCTCATCTACGTACAACTTTGCTAATCTTTCCATGCTAAAGGTTTCCTTCATTGGCAGGAAATGAGCTAATTTGGTTAATCGATCCACAATCACCCAGATTGCATCATTACCTTTCCTGGTCTTGGGTAGCTTAGTAACAAAATCCATTGTTATTAGTTCTCATTTCCATACAGACATTTCTAACTGTTGAAGTAAACCTGAAGGTTTCTGGTGTTCTGCCTTAACTTGCGAACAAGTTAGACACTTAGAAACGTATCTAGCTATGTCCCTTTTCATTCCTATCCACCAGAAATTATTTCTTAAATCTTGGTACATCTTGTTATTTCCAGGATGCATCGTATATCTAGATTTATGAGCTTATTCTAGAATCTTATTTCTTAAATTTCCTTTCCTAGGTACCCAAATTCTTTTCTTATGGAATCTCCAAATTCCATCAGTCCCTTGTTCTATTTCTTTTATTCGTCCTTTCATTCCTTCAACATCATCCTGGATTGCTGTCTCTTGAACATTTTTCAGTTGTTCCATTAAATCTAATTGTAGATTTAATCTGAGAGCATGAATTTGCCTTTGCTTTTCATGGTACTTACGACTTAGGGCATCTGCTACTACATTTTCCTTTCCTTCGTGATATTGAATATCACAGTCGTAGTCACTTAAAATTTCCATCCATCTTCTTTGTCTCATGTTTAATTCTTTTTGCCCAAATAGGTATCTTAAGCTCTTATGATCTGTATAGACAGTAAACTTACTTCCGTACAGATAATGTCTCCAAATCTTAATGGCAAAAATTATTGCTCCTAGTTATAAGTCATGAGTCGTATAATTTTCCTCGTGCTTCTTCAATTGCCTTGATGCATACGCAATTACCTTTTTGCGTTGCATTAGCACACATCCTAACCCTAGCTTAGAAGCGTCGTAGAAGACTTCAAAATCTTCTTTTCCGTCTGGTAAGGCCAGAATTGGGCCGTTTGTTAGCCTTTGCTTTAAAATCCTAAAGGCTTCTTCTTGTTTAGGTCCCCATTCAAACTTAACTGTTTTGCAGGTTAGCTTAGTTAATGGAACAACCATCTTAGAGAAGTCTTTAATGAAGCGCCTATAATATCCAGCTAATCCTAGAAAACTTCTAACTTCGGTAGCTGACTGCGGGACCTTCCAATTGGTGATTGCTTCTATCTTGGAGGGATCTACGTGAATGCCTTCGTGATTCACCAAGTGTCCTAAAAATTGCACCTCTTGTAGCCAAAATTCACACTTCAAAAATTTTGCGTAAAGCTTTTCCTTTCTTAACAGAGCTAAGAGTGCATGCAGGTGCTCACAATGCTCGTCCTGGCTTTTGGAATAAATAAGTATATTGTCGATGAAGACAATTATGAATTTATCCAAGTACGGCTTACAGATCCTATTCATCATGTCCATAAATTCTGCAGGGGCATTCGTTAATCCAAAAGGCATGACTGTAAACTCGTAGTGACCATACCTAGTCCTGAAAGCAGTTTTAGGTATGTCTTCTTCCTGTACCTTCAATTGATGATATCCGAAACGCAAGTCTATCTTAGAGAAATATCTAGCTCCCTGAAGTTGATCGAAAAGATCATCAATCCTAGGTAATGGGTATCGATTCTTAATTGTAACTTTATTCAATTCCCTATAATCGATACACATCCGCATTGAACCATCCTTCTTTTTCACGAACAACACTGGTGCTCCCCAAGGGGATGAACTAGGTTGTATGAATCCTTTGCTTAACAATTCATCCAACTGCTTTTTCAGTTCTAACATTTTTGTGGGTGCTAATCGATAGGGTTCCTTGGCTATTGGTGTAGTTCCAGGGATTAAATGAATTCTAAACTCTACTTCTCTATCTGGTGGTAATCCAGGTAGCTCTTCTGGGAATACATCCGGGTATTCTGATACTACTGGAATTTCCTTAAGTTCCTTACTTTTAGTGTTAATGATTACCGAAATCATATACACTATTCCTTGTTTTCGTTCATAACTAGCAACTTTCATTACTGAAATGAACTTCATTGGTTTACGTGGCTTATCTCCTGTAACCACAATTACTTCTCCTGCGGGTGTATGAATTTCTATGGAATTCTTATCGCAGAGGATTCGAGCATGGTTGGCTACTAACCAATCCATTCCAAACACGACATCGAATCCGGCTAATTTCATAGGTAGAAGGTTTGCAGAGAATTTATGGCCTGAAAGTTCTATCTTTCCTTTTTGCAAAACCTTATCTATTTTGACAGAATTACCATCTGCCGCTTCTACCGTATAAATCTGCCTAAGTTTGGTTAAAGGCTTGGCAGAATGAAGTATTTATAAAAATTTGGTTTGCACAAGAGTCAAATAATACTTTTGCATAAACGTCATGTACAAGGAACGTACCAGCTATTACATCCGGGATTAAATCGGCTTCTTGGTTTGTCAGCTGGAAGGTTCTTGCATTTTTTTTATTAGTTCCTTCAGTTGCTTTTGCCTTGTTGTCAACTGGCTTGACCAGTTTAAGGCATTCTGGTCTAAAATGCCCAGCTTCTCCGCAATTGTAGCAAATCTTTGATTTCTTCCTGCACTCCTCCTCTCGGTGCCCCGGCGCCTTGCAGAAATTACAATTTTCTTGACATTTACCAAAATGTTTCTTTCGACAGTTTCTGTAGAATGGAGGTGTGGACGATTGGCCAGTTCCCTTTTTCTTGAAATTACTATTAGTATTACCCCCACGGGACCCTTGGGTAATCTTTTAGGCCAATTCCTTTTTCCTGTTTTCTTCTCTTGTGCACACCAGTCCGTCAGTCAGGGTGTTGGCCAATTCAACTGCATCGTCAATTGTTCGGGGTCTCGCAGCCTTGACTATATCCCGAATCTCGCTAATTAGTCCCCAGATATAGCGAGAAATAAGCACCGGTTCTGGCGAAGCCAGAGTTGGTACAATTCTAGCATACTCGAAGAATTTCGAAGTATGCCCTCGACAATTAACGTCCACCATTCGGTGGTTCAGGAACTTATTTGTCATTTGTTCCTTTTCGTAGGAGGGACAAAACTTTCTTTCCACCAATTCCTTAAATTCCTCCCAACTCATGGCATAAGCCACGTCACTTCCTTTAGCTTGCAGCACCGTGTTCCACCATTCTAACGCTTCTTCTTTGAAGAGGTGGGATGCATACATAACCTTGTCTTCCTCGGCGCATTTACTTATTTTGATTACTGCTTCGGTCTTTCCTAACCAACGCAGTGCGACAGTTGCCCCTTCATTGCCTGCAAATTCGACTGGCTTACAGGCAAGAAATTCTTTATAAGTGCAACCAGGTGTTGCAACTTTCATTTTCTTAAGAAATGGGGCCTGAACCATGTTATTACCATTACTGCCGCCCCCATTTACACTGTTACTGAAATTATCATCGCGGGTGCGTTTGCTATGGTTGGCTTGGGAAGGTTCAGCAGGATTCTTAACGGCAGCAACAATTTCCGGGATAGCATTGGCTATTCCCTGAGCAACGATATTTTCTATAACTTGCCTATTAAGAAAATGGTCTTCATTATTGGGTTCAGATTGATTAACTTCATTTGCCGGTTGATTTTCTGCGTTTTTCATCTGAATCATTAACAATATATATATATATATATATATATATATATATATATATATATATATATATATATATATATATATATATTACTGTCACAAAATGGATAGCAACCAAACACAACAAGGTAATCATAACACAATTAACTCAACACATGTAGCCAAAATCGTCGACCTTGCGACATTCATATATTTTTATAATATTATACGTCAATACAACCCACGTATTTACAGATATTTTATTTTAGTAATATTTATATTATTATATATGATTTTATTATTATTATATTATATATATATATATATATATTTCCACATAATAATATTATACAAAACATGCAACTTTGGTTAACTGGTCTTTCAGAAACGACGCTCCCTCTCGTCGTACTTCCACGTGATGTTTTCCCCCACTTCCCGAATCCGATTTCCCGCATCCACCAGTTCCTCGCCGTAGCGGCATAATTCGGCAACGTTTTCCGAGCTCATAGGTGGGAAAGGTGTAGGTTCAGGATCAAACTGGGGAAAGTAAACATTGGGATTATTCATAAAATTCTGAAAATGCCAGTCGCTCGTCCACCATTCTTCCAACTGCCCTGTAAAAGGTTGAGGGTTGACAATAGGGTCCGGAATAACAGGTTCCAAATTAATTGGAAGTTCTGATTGGGCGGGGAAATTGAAAAGGGTTTCGTCAGCCGGTCCGATGAGGTCACAGTTTGCGAGTTTTCGATCCAATTCTTCCCAAGGTGGCAACTCTTGGGCTTGACCAGAGCTCTCTCCTACTTCCTTTCCTTTTCCCTTTGGATCCTCCGTCTTTTTCACCTTTTGGGTAGCGGGATTCTTCCTTCGTCCTCGTTTCCAGTCTAGAAGTCTTCTTCTCTTTTTGGGTTTTGGTTTCTCCTGGGGCTGGGCCTGAAAGACTAGTGGCTCCTCGGTATCTGCCTGATAGCCAGACTGGTTTCCTGTTGTATCCATATCAGTTGTATGGATTGTAAAGTTTCGGAGTGCTTCCGACAGTTCATTCATGCTGTTAGCACACATAAGAAAACACACAAAAATTCAAATTCAAATTTTATTTATTGTAAATTAAATTTTCACAGAATCAAAAAATGGCAATTCGAAAAATTAAGTATTTCTAAATACTTAATTGGCTTAAATATGTGACTCTGATACCACCTTTTGCTGTCACGGCCCCCGATCCAGTTCCCTGGTCCGGAAGCCGCGGGACAGAAAACCCGTGGTATTGGTGGTTAATTTGGCAGCATAAATTTTAACAGGATCGTTTAACTGAAAACACCCATTTATTCTATTTCAAGTTTCGGGATAAACCCCGTAATTTACAATAAAAGAATTTCACTAGGAAATCCCTTGATTACAAAAAAAAAACATGTTTTATTATTTATTTACTGAGCCACTTCATTCAAGCTAGTGGTGCTACGCGGCACTTTTCCTTGTTCACAGTAAATCACCTAAAACATGTTTAAAAAGATTTCATCAGCGGGGAAATACTGGCGAGTCATTCAATTGGTACAAAACGACACATTGTTATATATTACAGTATTAAGGGCGATTACAATGTTTATATCAACCAATTACCCAAAACGGTATTTGTCACTGGACCGTATCTGTGACTATGGTCATATCACCCATTGGCTAACCCGTTGTCCAATGGTGACGGTTATCAAGTAATGTATACAAAACCCCACATACCGGCTGTAATTGAAGATTACAAAGAATTAATCCCTATAATTATAACATTGAAAATAAACAGGGTTTTGGAATTTGGTAAAAAGAGAATGACTCACATTGCAAGTTTAACTGAACAGATTTTGCCTACTGATTAAGCCTGGTAACCTAGTTAAATAATGCAAATGAAACTAGGTTAGTAAGTTAATACAACATTTACGATCATCTCACGAAATCAAAACCCTCACGACGAATGACAAAGTATAGCCCGAATTCAGGCAGCACTTAAACATCCATCGGATCGGTTTCAATCGATCGGACATTGTATCGTAGCAGCGATCGAGTTATTACCCTGTTATCGTAGCAGCGTTTCACTACTTGGACGTGTGATTTGAGCAGTTTAAAGTCATTTTTGAAAGGATTTTTCGAACACAGAAGAAAGGCCATGCAACGTCCGTTTTATAGCTGATTTTTAGTTCGTCGCGGCCTGCAAAGGCCTTACGCCCGGTTTACGCGCCCCGCGAGGGCCACCCTAGCTACGGCTAGGGCTGCCGTGTCATGGCCTAGGTCTGCCACGTGTCTGACACGTGGCCCTAAAGCTTATCCGGAGAGTTGCAAGGCTGTCGCGCCCCGCGTAAGCCTTGCTTAACTCTTACGCGGCCCGCGACCGACTAATAAAACTTGATTTTCTTGATTTTTCATGAAATTTAGGGTTTTAGGGGTCCGGATTTTCACTTACGGAGTGTTTTAGGACATTTTCGTGCAGGTCCTTACACTTGAAGAGCTGAAATGGAAAAAAATACTACTTGTATGGCGCTTAGAGCCAGAAATATCAATATTGAAGAAGTGTCTTGTACGTTATGCGGATCCTTCGATGAAACGAGCAACCATCTTTTCACTTTATGTATTGTGACGAGTAGGATTTGAAATCAAACTGCTGAATAATGTAGTTGTTATAACCATAACCTTCGAAATTGTTAGAAAATAATACATATTTAATTATTTCTAAACTTTATTTGTCTAAAACTAGTTGGTGACGTCCGCGCGTTGCAGCGGTAACATTAACATGGTTATGTACGTTAAGAAACATGTATGAAGTAATGGCGGCTCGTGTTTGAATAATGAAAAAATTTCGTAACGTCAAATCACGAAATGACAAAAGATTACGTCAAAGTAAAAAAAGGTTTATATATAAATGTATATGTATATGATAATCTATATTAAATAAAAAGGGTATATATAGGTTGTATTTCCTGCATTAAAAATTAGAATTCTATTTTCTTTAAAATGACTTGTTAATAATATATATTAAATAAAAAGGATATATATACACACATATTTGTTGCATTAAATATTAAACTTCTACTTTCTATAAAATTACTTGTAGTTTCTAATGTGCAAAGCCGATCCTCTCACTCTATTGAACCCAATAGAAAGCCATGACAACTATGTAAATAAGACCCAAAATTTATCCAACTATTCCACACTATTTAACCTAAAAGGAAGTCATGACAATTTTGTAAATAAGACACAAAATTTGTCTAATAATTCCACTGTTCATAAGCTCCTTCAACAATTGTTATTATATATAATTTCCAATCATATTCCTTATTATTTTTATACAAAATATCATACACCAATATACTTGATTAAATACTCTTTTTTTAGATATTTACAAAATATAAATTAGCAATATTTTGTTGCTATACATTGTTATAACTTATGTATTTGGAGTTTTTCAAAAAAAAAAATTTGTATTTTTCATTTTTAACCCAAATGTTTTTATCTTTTGTATTTAATCCCTTTGACTTTTTTTTATTTAACCCAAAGATTTTCATCTTTTATAATTTAACCCTAACACTTTTTATTTTTAACTTTGCTCCCCTATACTTTTCATGTTTCACAAGTTTTTCGTTTTACGTTTCGTTCTAAATTTTGCGAGTCAACACGCCGCAACGTGCGTGTGAGATTCAACCGTTTTTCGTCTGTTTTTTCTCGTTTGACAGACCAGTCACAACGCTTCTATTTTTCTTCGTTTAACAAGTTCGTTGCAACACGCGGGTCCTAGATCAACTTAGTTATTATTTTCAACGTTTAACGTTTATGGCTAATTTCTTCGCATTAACACGTCGCAACGGGCGTGCGTGGTTCAACGATTTACGTCTGTTTTTCGTTCGTTGTTATTATTATTTTTTTATTTTTCCGAGCTCTTCTAATGTTGGTGGTCGTTGTCAGTGGTGTGGCATTAGTGCTACTTGTCACGATCTTAAGAACATATTTAACCTATTAAGTTATTACTATAATTTGTTTCGAGTTTACCACTATACCCCTTTACTAAAAAACTATTTTTTTACATGCATATTTTTGTGTACGTGTCAGTATAAATTCGACTTGCTCTACATTTTGACTAAACTTCTCCTGGAAACGATTCGGGTTAAATATAATACGTTGTCATTTAACAAAAAAAAAACATTTTTTTGTTCACATTTTTATGTAAGTTTCGGTATAAATTCGAGTTGGTGCATGTTTCGACATACACTTTTTTGGGGAACGAGTTATTTCAAATATAATATGTTTTCGTGATTATTTTATGAATGTTTTGTAAGTTTTGTTTCGATCGGAGTGAAGTCAAATTGTGGTTTCTTTTTTCCTTTTTTTTCAAAAGCTCTAATTAATCTCTTTTGAGTATACGTATCAACTTTTCCGTTATACAAGTTACATTTTCTATGTATGACTAGGGTCACATGTAATACGTTATGATTGTATGGTATAAATTTGATTTACTTTATGTTTTGATCCAACTAAATTGTTTATATTGGTTACATTAAGTTCAATCGATTACTTCTAAACGCCTGTTTTTATATGGTTATCGCATCACTTAACGTTTGGACTTTTGATGGTTGCGATGTACCCGCGCCGCAACGTGCGCGGGTCTCATTGCTAGTTGTATATATATTCAAACTTTTAACAAATTCTTAACACTTACATTGAATAATCAAATTAACAGAGCCGATCCTAAGAATTCGTGTACCTTTTTCGAGCTCGAAAAAACGTGCCCTTAGGCCTTAACGAAATTGGGTATTGGGCTCACTAAAGGTCTATACCTAATGCCAATGGGCTAATAATTAATCTAAACCATAAGAATAATTTTGTAAGTGAGCCTATGTTGCTGTTTGTATGGGTATACCCTATTAAAAAAATATTTTACATATACATATCGGGTTTTTATTCATAAAATAACGTGCCCCTCGAAATATTGGGCCCTGACGTTGTCCTCCCCGCCCACCCCGGGCCGCCCATGCAAATTAATCATGATTTGTTAGATTGAATATCTTCAAGGACATGATCGATGAGTGTATAGATCTGTCTTAAATACTTATTGGGATCTTAGTTTTATCTACACTTTTGTTTGTCTAGCTTTAGTGTGGCCTTGGCTTTTCACACTTTTTCTTGTCTATTTGCTAGTATAGGTTATTACTACTACTTTTCGCATTTTTATTGCTTTGATTTTGGTGGTCACATTTTATGTCATTTGAATTACAATGTTCATGAAAAAAAAAGATTTTTAAAGTTGGATGATGTCTTAGTGGGAGCAACTTCTCTATCGCCTGAGATAAAGAAATGTATGCTCTTATTCCTCGCTCCCTAAACCCTACATATGACTTTTTTGTTATAATTGAGATTTTGTTGTTTGTTTGATTCAATTTTCAAGTTTAACTAATCTTGTTTTAAATTTTAAGATAGAATGTAATACAAGCATATATTTATTTCATGATCCACTTAAAAACCCTACCAAACTTTTTTCAACGTTTGCATTTTTCAATAGCTATATTTTTTCGGTTGCTGTTCATGTAAAAATCGCAAATAGTAATATATCATACAATATGAAAATAAATAATATATTATGAGGTAATCCATGATAGAGGTTCTTGTAAAGGGTTTTTTGTGAGAAATGTAAGAAAGAATCTACACCATTAGATCTTTGATTTAATGGTTGAGATTATAATGGCAAAATTGTAAATAATGTTTACTATTAAACATATTAATTTTCTAGATTAAAGGTATATAGGTAAATTTAACATTTTTAAATTAAGAAACTAACATTAATGCACATGTAACTTCCCCCGTCTTTTTTAAACGTCAATAACTTTTTATACGTAACTTTTTTTAAAAAAAAAATTACACCATAATAACGAGCGTTTTTTTATCTTTAATATGAGTACCATATTGCTATACTTATATAGAGAAAAAAAATATGTTTCGATCAGATGTTTAGTCCATGAATGGTGTTATATACTTGCTGAATGGTGTTTATAGAGATCTTTTACAAAAAATCCAGTTCCTATAATTAAGGTGGTGGTTATGAGAAGTTTTTAATTAATTGAATTAATGATAAAATTACTTGTTTACCCTTTTAAATTAATTTAGATTTAGGACATATGTCATCTCCACAATATTTCTCACATTTCTCACACTTTTAACCTTTTTTACAATAACCTAATTACCTACTACTACAAAACACAATGAGGGGAATAGTGCCAGGCAGCTGCCTGGCACTCCCTCATTGGTTGTTACTTTTCTATTTAACTTTTAAACCTTCAGCTTCGGTAATATACGTGTTTAGCCCCTTTGATTTTAAAAAAAGTTTCTTTTATTGGTTAGCTTTGTTTGTATGCATGTTTATTCCCTCTACTTTAACTTTAGTAGTGTATATGTTTAGTCCCTCTACTTTTATAATTTTTAGTATTGTATGCATGTTTATTCCCTATACTTTAACTTTAGTAGTGTATATGTTTAGTCCCTCTACTTTTATAATTTTTAGTAGTTGATCGTCACTTTTTGTAGTCTTCTTTTAAACCTTCAACTTCGCTAATATAGGTGTTTAGCCCCTGTGTTTTTTGAAAAAAAAAATCTTTTTGTTGGTTAACTTTTTTTTATATGCGTGCTTAAACTACATGGAGGGGAATAGCATTGGTCCAGTCAAATTAGGATTTTGCCACATTTAAATTTATAGTTTTACCATTGTTTTTTTTTCTCCTAGCCAAACTACGATTTTGCCACAAATGTAAAATTGCGGTCATGCCATCGTTTTTTTTTTTTGACAAAACTATAATAGTGTTTTGTTTGACTAGGTGTAATTTTTATTTGTGTCAAGCGGCTGTCTATCTGGCACACGCTCATTTTTCTCGAAAAATTACAATTTTACTCACAATTTAAAATTATACTATTTCCATCGTTTTAGTTTTTTTAGCAAAAGTATTGTAGTGTTTTTTTAATTTGTTGACTCGATGTAAAAAATTTTTAAGATCGTTTATGAGTAGGATGTACAAGTAAACGAAACATAGACGTACATATTATAAGAGAGAATATTCGGCTTAGTGCCCCGCAACGCGGGCGGGGCAAAAACTAGTTTAGGACATTTTGCTTTATGAATTTGTTTTATTCATAGCTTGTGACACCTTTAAGGCTTTACCTAAATTTAAAATTCATTTCCACCAGAGAGAGAAAGAGTGTTTGATGACAACATGATACCAACTTTTGTTTAGCTAATAAAAAGAGAAAGAAAAAGTTTCCACTACTTGATTGCAAGGTAACATCCGTCTGGAATACAATAAACAAAAATACCTTACCTTTGATTCGGTCTATGTTGGTGTCTTTCATTCAACTCTAATCATCATTTCTTCGCTGCTTCCTCGTCGACCACAACACATGTGTTCACAACATTTTTTAAATACAAACATCTCTCTTCAAACCGACTTCAAAATTATCAATCATCAATACCTAATGGAGTAATTTGCGAAAAAAACTAAAACAAATAATCGTGATAAAAATTGTGCTCAAACCGACTTCAGAAGATTTTTTTTCTTAAGTTAATAATAATTTATTTAATACCCGTTTGTTTGTAGAATTTTCTGAAATTAAAACCTTAACTGTAAATCAGATTCAAACTATTTTTACATCAAAAGAAACATAGTTTTTCATAATCTCTAAACCACAAGGATTTAATTCACTTTTTTTTAATAAGAATCCATCAATGGAGTTGAGCTTGAAGCAATCAGAATTTGATGTCATTTGTTTATGAAAAAATAATCTGTTCATCAGTTTATGGGTTCTTCGGGTTTCAGTGGTGAAGATATTGTCCGATAACCAACCCATCACGTATTATGTTCAAAATTTTCTCATGTACTAGTGAACCTCAATTCATAAACAGGTTCTGACGAGCAAAATCAGGCACAATTACATAAAACAAAGACTATATTAATATGCTTTAGATACATAACATAAAAACACACACACACAACACTAACTGGATTACATCCAACATCTCCTAAACCTTGTTACTTCATCATAATTAACCTACTAAAGCATAACATCTAATTGAAAACCAGACAATCTTGCTTACGAATTCGATATCTCCCATTTAAAAAATCAGGGATGATATAACGAATTCAAAGCAAGCAACATCTTCTTCTTCTTCTTCTTCATCATTGAACAATCAAACTTCTAGAACTGAAAATATTAATAATTTAAACTATGAAAGCGTTAAACCGAGAATCCGTCTCAAATCGGTGGTGGGATCTTCCTTGACGCCAAAATTCTTGGTAAAAAAACCAGGTAACGGAAGAGAACTCGGTGGTGGTGAATCAACAAAAGCAGAGCCTGCAAAGAAAAACTCGCCTTTCATCTGTTTCGGTACCATCTCCGGGTCGGGTCCTAACCGCTCCGTTGACGAAAGGGCAAAATCGTCTATTTTAGGGTTCGAGAAACTTCTTCTCTCCGATTTCTTCTTCGCCGGCGTAACTCTCTTCACCTTCTGATCACCAGCCACCTCTTTCTCCGGAAATGTCTCCGCGGTGGTCGCCGTCGCGTTTGTAGCGCTCCAATCGGTCAAATCTTTCAAAACCGTGGATAAATCATCCAACGGTTCACCGCGTTTCAATATCTTCACCTGTCCCATAACAAGAGCCTTTGCGGCTGCCGTGGCCGGCGGATCTGTGACCATCGTCGCCGGAGATTTGTGCTTTCGTAGGCCGGTGGGAGGACTACGTTTCCGGGCGTCAGATCTGGTTAAATTAGGGTTAGAAGTGGATAAATTAGGGGTGGATTTAGGGTTTCGTCGGGGTTTGACCGGCGAAAGGAATAAATTATCACGATTATCGTTGAGACAATCTCTAGGGTGAAGAACGGCAACACCTCCCATCTGAAATCGTAGAGATCTGGAAAGAGTTGATGAGAATTGGGGGAAAATTATTGGGGAAGTGTGTTAGGGTTTGAGAGAGAGAATGTGTGGAGAGGATGAAAGGGTTAAGAGGATTTTTTATAGGGGAAGGTAGACATGAGTTAGGCTAATTGTGGTTCATAACTTGCTTATGGATTGGGCTTCAGAAATGGTCAACGTCTTGACCGATTATTGTCGGCCAATTGACCAAAAGGATAAAAGATAGGCCCGTTAGGTGTTGGGCTTTATACGTGTTTGGTTTTTAGGCCCATTTGACCAAGTAGAATTGTTGTTATGGAGTGTTCGATTGACCAATGACCATTGTTTTGTTTAGAGGAAGGAGGTAGCAACTCCAACATTAAACTTACATTGTTTAGTTCTTGTATCAGTTCCTACAGTTTTTTTTTAATGATGAATATATTCATTCTAATGATTAGGGCAAATTACATAAGGATAGCAGGTAGACGAGCAATAAACTGTCCCGCCTACAGTTTAAGAAGGACAAAATCTTATATAGTAGGGGAGGCTTCTAACATGCTTTTTTTGGATTTAATATGGTAAAACTTTAAAGTTATATTATAGTGACAATAGATATTCATTATGGAGTGTAGGCATGTTTTGTGTTAATTTATAACAAACAAGGACCAAAATGTACTTAAATTTTGGGGAAAATTTAGTATTAAGTAATTAATAGGGACTAAAGGTGATTAATGGGTAATCTTCATATAGAACTTGGATGCCTTATTGATAAGACACATTTTTACCATATGAGAAAACCACCCTTCACAAATTTCAGAGTTTATTTTACAAAAAGTTGTTTTTACCAGCCTAATCATTAAAGCATTTTTCATTTGTTTTTAGGGTGGGCGGTATGATGTGCGGGGAGTGGGTGTTTGAGTGGGTGTCACCGATCGGTTACCACACCATCATGATTAAGTTAGGGTGTTTGAGTAGGAGAGAGGGTGAGAAATTGGGGTATGGTCACCGATGTGGAGAAGAGTGATGGAGGAGAGAGAGAGAGAGAGGAGAGAAGAACCAATCAAAAAATATATAACTCAAACACCCTAGAGTGATTAATCATATCCACTGATTGAGTGCAAAATGGAGAGTTGACATAGCATAATATTATTGGGTAAAGAATCACCCAATCACCCTAGAGTGATTAACCATACCCCCACCCTTAGGTACTTGTGAATCAATGAGATTGTCCACAACTTTTGCAGAAGTTTTAAATTTTTCGATGGTAACTTTAATTGTTTCAATTTTGACTTGAAATTTTGCCAATTCTTCCCTTGGTTCTTTCCATATTCCTATCATACCATCTTTGTAACATTCAATCAGTGTTTCCAAGTTTCCCCTTTAAATCTAAAATACCTTTTGATGAGATTCAAGATTTTGTTTATATGTCTTCTCGTTGCTTCGCACACCTGTGCTCATATTGTCAGAATATTCAAGACCTTTAAGAATATTGTGAGTATGGTTATGACTCATAACTTGTTAACATTCTCGTGCCACATACTATTCAGGAATCTAGGCATGACTGACAATTTATTGATCTTTTTCATGATCAATTGGGCTAAGTTCTGTTGAGAACTTGGAACTTACTGACTCGGTGGGAATTTGGAGACCGTGGAACCACAAAACAAGTTTGTACATTGAGAGTTGATTGTACATATAGGAGTATACTCAATCATTAGTGTAAAGAAAGCACAATTCTTTGTAGGAAACTGACTCTTACTTCCCATCATTTTCTTCTTAATATCAAGTTCAATACTCTCTAGGTGATGCTCTTGCATATTTAATTTCTCTAAGTCCTCGGTCCTTTGAGCACCATACAATGCACAGTCCAACTTGAGGGCATTAAATCTAACAAACTCTTGTTCAATTCCTTGTTTGTATAAGTGACATGCATGTTTTTCAACTTTGTGACCAACCTAGAAAACCTGTTGATCTGTTTCGATAAATTTTCACCACTTACATGAACAAAATTGTTGAATTGAGCTTTCAACACATCATTCTTTGTTTTCTTTTAAATTCTCATTACCTTCAAAGCTTATGGATAGAACTTCCCACTATTCCTTGGTTATCTCATAATGCTCAAAACTATTGTATATCTCAATAGGTAAAGCCATTGTTATTGCACCTAATGCCTTGAAATCCATATCTATCATTTTTCTATTATGTTCTTCATCATATTGGGATTCATCCTTATCTTTTCACCAGCCTCACCCATTTTTAACTTTGGTTCATATTTGCCATTCATCACCAAATTCCAAAAATTTTAAAATAATTTTTTGGGTGTTTTCTTTCCATTACGTTTCACGCACCTGGATTATCAAAAACTTTTTTTTCAAAAGTGTAGCAATAGTGTGCTCTTTTTAAAGATAAAAAAACGCTCGTTTTTATGGTGCAATTTTTATAGAAAATTAATGTCGTATGAAAAAGTTACTAATGTTTCAAAACGGGGGATAATTAGAGAAGAAATAAACTATTGACTTTAATGGACTAGAATACCCTTAAACTAACCCTGACGCCTCCTTTTTTTGTTCAGTCTCACACATTTAATCTTAGTCCTTGATTATTTAATAGATGGTCAAGATTACTTTCTAATCTTTTCTATCAAAATAAACTTTCTAGAATATCCTGACTGACAGTTATGTATACATAAAAATCGTGCTTGACCCCATAAAAATGTGAGGTCAACCTCCATGAATTTTTTACCCTGAGAAAACCAAATTAGAAGCTTATACAATTACGAATATAAATCTAGTATTAAAAATTAAGCCTAATTAAATAATACACTATATACTAGATTATTAGACACGTGTACTACACGGATTTAAGGATAAAAATTACAAATTATTTACTTTTATACTCTCTTCATAAATTTACATAAATAATTATTTTTTACCATAGATGACGCAACAGTTGGTTATGTGTAAAAACCTATTCTTTTAGAAACAAACTAACTTTACATAAAAATTGTTCTATACTTTTATTTACTTTTATTTATCATCATGACAAAACATAGGAAGAGAGAAAATTGTCTTCTTTTCAATTTAAATGAGCTCTTTCTATTTGATGGTATTAAATGAAATCTAGTGATAAACGTTCGAGTGCCGGTATTACTTCTGGATAATATGAGTGCCTCAATAATCTGATCACCCAGTAATAGGACATGTAGTCGAGTTCCATTACATAAACCATTTTTTATCAATATTTCTTGATAACGTCACTGGAACACTATCCTTTATTAATTATCAATAGTTTGGCAAGCCTAAGAATATAACTCCATTTACGACATCCGATGAATATTGACAACTTCTAATATAAGTATTTAAGAAAATAAGTTGTGATGTTAATAGGTTAAATAGTTTAAGCCCAGATAGTCCTTGTGATTTAGCCCAAATGACACCTTTGGGTACAACGATTGAAAGTAACAAGTTTCTAACTCTAACTTGTATCAAGTTTTTTGTTAGTTTTGGATAAAATGACCCTAGTTCACTGAAAATTTGAAACCACAAAACCTCATACTTGTTACATTCAAATCTTAATACCAAATTCCAAAATGTGTTACTTGTCCAAACCTCTTATAAACTCACTTGGGGTTTTAGCATTCTCCTAAATGGGATAAGCCAGTTTGCCAAATTATCTTTCATTTTAGTTAGTTTTCTGATACTCAAAGCAATTTACTTTCTTTTAGAATATTTTCCCTACCTAAAAGGCCGATGGCATAAGAGGTTGTTTGGTGGTAATAAGTAGTTCAGGAAAGAGTGTTTTACCAACGACAATTTTCATATGTGGAAGAAGATTTACATTTGATTATACAAATAAGGCACATGTAGACTGATGAATGCTTTGATTCGTTCTTATCTGATACGGAATACCATTGGGGTTGGTGGCTCAATAAAAAATACAAAACCTCTAGGAACATTTAAAGTTTGGAGTCACGGGTTTTAGTCCCACAAGTAATAGGATTTAAGAAATTCGTCGTTTAAGAAAACTAATACATAATCATATGATATGTTGGTGACGAAAGGTGCCATTGTTTCAACCACATCTATTTTAACTTCCATGGTTAAGCTGTTATTGATTCACTAATCCAACCCTAATCGGTGGATGCAGCTGGAGGGTGTGAGAGTCATGGTTGAGACATGATTCGTCACGTAGGAACATGAATGGAAGGCTACATCATCCCCTTGTCTGATCCACCATGGTTAGCATGGATGTAACCATGGTCCTTTTTTCCATTTTTTCAAGATTTCCTTTCCTTTTTCTTTAGACAAAAATAATTAAAATAAATAAGGGAGTAAATTATGATTTTGGCCCCTGTTGTGACAACTGTCAAATTTCAGGTATCCGTACAATTATTAAACCATGATTAGTGCTTAATGACCGTGCTGAATTACAATTAACTGCTTACTGATTATTGCCATATACATACATGTGCATCATATATGGTAAATGACATACCATTATTGCATGAAAGCTTATTTAACTCAAATGATGCACGAAACACAGTTCGCACAGTAATTAGACAAATTAGAAAAATGCTGACGGAGTTCAGTACATAGACAGACAAGGTGTTGAGACACAGAATGAGCTAGAAACCAGGTCTTACACTAGTATAGTATGTAGGGAAGTAAGGATCACAAAACTGCCATTTTAGAGATAGTTTAAGTGCCGGAAAGTGCATGAAACTCACATAAAGTGCTGAATTCATCAAAAATCAGCAATTTTCAGCATTTAAACACACTAAGGTGCTGTTTGTTTTTGCAGACATAAACTGTCTGCAAGCTGATTTCATCTGTTTTCATGTCTGCAACTGAAGATGTGGTCTGAAGCTCTGCAAGCTGTAAATAGAAGACTGTTTGTTTTTTTTTAAAAGATAATGTCTGCACAAACTAATAAAGCATCATACATTCATGAGCAACTACACCAGCCAAACTCTCTGCATTCTCTCTAAACACCAGCCACCGCCACCACTTCATCATCATTGTCATATTCGAGTATAACCTTCACAACCCAATATTTTCCTAGTTAAAAGATATGGGAAGTAACAATTAACAGCAACATCATCATCTTCTGTAACATAAAAATGGTATTATATATTATATAACCATTCTCAAGTCCCAACCAACAGACCCTCCTTATGACATAAACAATTTGCGTGGCCATATAAAATCCACAAAAATTGCATTCAAGTTCGAAACCTAAACAGTTTGAAGCTCAATTTGAGCATAAGCATACGTAATTACCTGTTCTTTGTCTAATGCGGTCGGCATATTGTTGTTGGCAGCCATTAACGAACTCGCGGTTTTGTTTAGCTCAATTTGAGCATAAGCTCCGACCAACCACACCGATCATTCTCTCTCTCCCTGTTGCTTCCGCCGCTGCCATGAACGAACTCGCCACCGGTCGCCGATCGAAGAATCTCTGACGACCGGGTTCAAGAGAAAACAAGTGGGAAGGGGGGTTGTCGAGGGAGAGAGAGAGACAGAAGAGAGAGAGGACGGAAGGAGGGAGGAAGGGCCGACCACCGAAGGCGGCGGCGGCCATGGTGGTGCTAGTTGTGGTGGCGGTGGTGGAGGAAGAAGTTAGGGTTTGGAGATTTGTTGAGTTCTGGTATGTTATATGAGTTTTGTGAAGATGAAAGAAGAAAGGGTTCCCTAGCTTTTTTTTTAAGAGGAAAGAAGCCATTTTCAGATCTTTTTGAAAAAAAAAAAACAAACAGTCTTCAAGGGGTAATGTCTGCGCGCCTGCAGATATTAGCTCCTTGAAGATGTTATAAGAAAAAACAAACACCCCCTAATATTATGCAGAAATGTGGTTAAATGGTCCTGAATGCTTTCCTAAGTGTTGGGAATCAAAAGTGTCACAAAAGGGTACATAAAGCACACTAAACTGCATAGTTTAGCACCTTAACGAACCGGTAACCAACCGAACAACCGGACACTACCCGAAACACCAAATTTATACTAGAAGCACTGTTTTAACATTACCAAGCTAGTTATGGTCCCCCAACATCATAACACCTCATAAAAATATCAACTAACTAGAAACATAACTACATACTTGAAATTTAACTAGTAACTAACTAGTTTAGTTAAACCTAGCCTACTACCCCCCCCCCCCCCACCTAGTAATCGGCCCATACATGGCCTCCACCTCAATATTTTATAAGATTATAAAACTAGATCATGTTTATACTTTTTAAAACATATGGACCAAAGGAAATTGTGTCTTATTGGATTATAAGTAAGCATCAGAGATCTTGAACTTCATAACTCACAACACACTTCACACCACATCTTCTTCCTTCTCTTCTTCTTGTTCTCGGCCGACCTCAACCCCACATACCACCACCATCATTCATCCATTCTCATACATTCCAAGCATATACAAGTGTGATAGATGGGGCATAAGGAAGCTAGGAGCTTTCGGAAGATCAAAGACCTCTTTCATTTGCTTTTATCCATCTCATAACTTCACTTGATCATCCCTAGCCTTGTGCTAGTGGTAAGAACCTTGATCTTGCTATTTTACTTCCATTTTAAGTGGTTAAAAGAAGATTCATAATGATAATCATGAAGAACACTAAGAATCACAAGAAGTAAACTTGAACAAAAGCATGATTAATGAAGAAACTAAGTTGTTTATGTGTTGATATACTTGTTGATCATTGTTTGCTTGTGAAAATGATGTTGATCATCATATGATCTTGCTAGATCATGATTAAAAACATAATCTAGCAAGATGAGAGGATGAACATGATAGAAGTAATGGATCATCCTCATGAGAAGCATGAACTTGAATGAATATGTGGTTTTCTTGAAAAATAATGATCAAAGTAAGTTGTTAATCATGTAGATCTAAAATTTCATGGATGATTTCTCAAGAAACCAAGTTAAAAATATAAGTTTTACTAAATTTTGGTTCTTACATAAATAAGCCCTATTTTTAAAGGATTAACAAGTGTAGAAGTATGTGTGTAACAAGAAGAATTCATAAAGAAACATTTTTAGAAAACATGATCATAAGTTGTAAAGATCAATCTTCTTTAAAAATGAAGTTTTTAAAGAATCAATCACACTTTAGAAGGTAACAAGGCTTACTAAGAACACTAGTAAGTTACTACAAATTTTTACAAATATTCAAGTTCATGGAGTATTAGATTATGCTTGTTTGTGGCAAGATTGGTAAGTGTAGATTGGTTATTGTTGATTATTGGTTGATTGTGTTGATTTTTACAAAAGAAAATGATATGCTTGAAAGCATGAAAACCTCCATTTTTAGGGAAAACTATCGCAATTTTTTTCTAAAAATTAAACAATTAGAAAAATATTTATAAACAAATATTTACAAGTGTATTTTAAACCATGAATTTTCCACATAAAGTTTGCCACAAATTTTGTTGCAAGAATATGAATATTGGAGGTTGGTTTTTATAAGTAAAAGTGACTAAATATGTATTTAGGAAATATATATTTAGATGACACCAAGTGTGTGATTATTTGTATATTTTGTGTATTAGTTATATTATTTTAGAACTTGAAATAATATAACACATCAAAATACCAAAGATTACAATCCAAAATATTACCAAAATTCCAAAAATACGAATATACAAGTTATACACAAAATATTGGTGAAACTTAACCAATGAATATAACTTACAAAATATTTCGGAAATTATATTCACAATTATATTTTGGTAAATAATATTTTGGACACCAAGTGAATAAAAATATGATTTTTACAATTATTACAAAGTTATATCATATTTTTGAAAAGAAGAAAATATATTATTTTGGGTGAATAAAAATATGTATTTTCTTGGAAATATTAGAAGATATATTTTTTTATGAAAGATATATTTTCTCAAATAAATATGAAATATATCATTTTTGGAGAAAAATAAGTTTATATATATTTTCTAAGTTAGACTTGAAAATATATTATTTTTGGAACTTATATGAAAATGCAAATATTTATGCCAAGGGAAAAATTATAAATAATTTTTCCAAGTAATATTTTGGAAATATATATGGACTTTTATTAAGGATATTATTCCGGAAAATTTAATATAATATTAAGTATAAGGATACTTGATAATTACATGAAGATACGTATTCTCGTACGTACAAATACACACCGGAATACGACCCTAATACATGGGAAAATATACGAGTACAAGAATACGAATACAAATACACCCATCCTTGGGAAGGATATTCAAGTATAAATTCTTGGGAAGTATTAAGTTAATATATATATATTGTTTTAATAATTATTCTAAAATTTAATAAATATAATTTAAGTTAAAATATTTATTATTTTAACAAATAATTATATAACTTGGAATAATATCGAAGACACGAAGAACATAACTCAAAGACACTAACTAATACTAAATCAAGGCACGACCCGTTCGTCTAATAGATCATAGTACGTTGTAGGTAGTCGTGTTTTATCCGAAGAAGCTTGAGTTACGGTGATTGAAGACGCAAGACTGTGAGTTCATGTCCCTCTCTTCTTTAAAATGTTTTGTTTTATAACTTCGGGGGTGAAGTACATGTTACAAAATGATTATAAACAATTACAATTGGTATGTTAGTTATGGAAAGTACAGTAGATCATGTGAATGGGTAGGCGCACTCCTAAGACCATTAATCCTCGTGTTAGGACCGAGGGGCATGAGTGATAGATCTATTTAGGTGCAGCGAGCCCACACCCATGTGAACCGGGGATTGGCCCATGAGGTGACTACGTCTTACAGCCGGAGGCCTGGTACAAAATCTGCTAGGTTTGAGCCTTCCTACGTCGTTGCACGCATGTTAATGGCCTTGCAAACCATTAATCGATCTGTTTCCTTGTTTTGCTTTCATACCGGGATTTACAAAACATACATACATACAATGATTACAAGGTTTCATTCTTACACACAAACAAACACATGAACAACTTTTGTTGATGTTTTTAAAACTACATGTATTTCAGGGAATTAAAAGTGGATCTGGCGGGCGTTGGATGTTTCAAGTTGCATTAAGAATAAGGGATGTCATCCGTTGTCTTAGGGTTTGGTTAGTGTGTCTTATCCTGGACGAGACACATCTACCAAAGCCTGATTTTATTTAAAGTCTTTTGATGAGTCCTTAGGGAACTCTAAACAATTCATATGGTTTGTAAAACTTGAATTCGTAGTCTATGCTTCAAACAATGATGTTTGTGATGATTTCAAACTTATTTAATGGATGACCATCTATGGTTTTATCATATAGTTGTTGTTATGATTGAATGCAATGATATTAAGCAAGTCACACATAATCACGCTTCCGCAAAAGTCAGGGTGTGACAGTTTGGTATCAGAGCTTCGATTGTAGCGAACTAGGATTCCTTCTCGAGTCTAGACTACAATCATTAGGGCTCTCATGAAAATGTTTTTACAACATGTTTTCATTGCATACACGAAACGCCCAGATCCAGGAAAAACAAACATTTTTACAAAAGAAAAGACACGAAACACATTCCAAGGTTTATGTTGTGGTTCAGTCTGAGAGACTGGGTGGTTCAGTCTGAGAGACTGTGTGGATCAGTCTGGGAGACTAGGTAGTTCAGTCTGGGAGACTGTGTGGGTTAGTCTGGGAGACTAGGAAGGATACATGGTTACATGATTGCATTGTCATTGATTACATGCTTAATAGTTGATATATGTGCATATGTTGTGATTGTTTTGTTACAGACACTATGTCATCATCCGAGAGTGGATTGTCCGATACTGATGACCCTATGGCTATTGTTTCTGACAATGAGATTGTCCCTGAGCCAGAGATCTTTACTTCCAACACAGAGAGCGACCCGGAGATGATGTCCGATGACGACGACGATTTTCAGCCATTTCCGCTGCCCGATTTTGGCGATGATCTACCGCTTGCTGATGGTATCCCGGACGAGGATCCATTTGTTATTCCCATTCCTGTCCACGATCATCTTATCATCGGTCATCCCGATGGTGAGCAGGTTGTGGCACCGATCCTCGCTCATGTTCCCTTGGTGGTCATTCCTCCTAAGGATTGGCCATTCGATGATCTGTTTGACGATGATTTTGATTGTTTGTTGATGGTCCTCCCGATGGCGCTCATGGTGATGGAGAACTCGATGAGGACATTGTTGATATTCCACTTATGGGGATTCCCGTTATTGAGATTTCTTCCGATTCTAGCTTACACTCTGTCTCAGATTCCTTTGTGTCTGTGACGTCTTCAGCATTGCAGGCAGTTGGTTTGCGATGTTACGCCACTGATTCTGAGGACAATACAGCCATGTCAGCTGCACCGTCTCCTCCACATGACTTTGAGCCTGGACTTGAGCCTGATTTTATTCCTGTTGATCAGCCCGATGCTGCACCTACTGATCCTGAGCCGATACCTGCTCCTGAGCCTTTTCCTGATCATGACCCTGTTCCATTTGGCATACCTGACATTGCACCTCTCATACCTGATCCAGTTCCTGCACCCGCTGACCCTCCTGTTATTGAGCCAGTCACTCCCCCACTTGCACCCGCACCTGCTGATGTTGCTCCTTTTCACCCAGGAGAGTCTGATGTACACCGTGTCGACCTGCCTATTGTTTTCTTGCAGGATATACCCGCACCCCGTCCAGGGGAAGGCACTTCTAGCCAGCAGCCTAGCCATGACCCTCATGTTTCAGCAGCTTTCCCTCACATGCCTCAGTCTGCACCTTCTGCTCATTTTACTTCTTCACCACTTGACGAGCCACTTAGATGGTTCCCACCTTACACCATGCCGATTTCTGATCCCTACCATCCCTCACATTTTACTGGTTACACACGGGATGAGTTACTTATATCATTGCAGCTCCAGTATGAAATCATGAGTCACAGGATTTTAGAGCTTGAGATAACACCGCATCCTTTGCCGTGTCTGTGTCAACCTGCATTTGTTCCTCGTTCATCACCATCCCCATTTTCACATCCTCCTGCACCGCTTACTCCATTTCCTGAGTTTGATACTCGATTTCTTACCGTTGAGCAGCAGATCAATTATCTGTTGCGTCATGTTTATGATCTTGAGGAGGAACTTTCGCATGTGCGCAGCTTGCTTTTTGTTCCTCCACCTCCTCCGCCACCACCATCAGCATAGTTGGTTTTTGGTTTTATGTAGGTAGCTACTTTTGATGAGAGCACCGCTATTGAGCTGAGCTAGTGAAGCCTTTTGGAGATCACCTTTTTGATTGTATGACTGTTATAGACTAATAGACATTTTGGACAAGGGCAGTGTGACCCTGTGATCCCTTTTGATACGATACTTTTGTAGAACATGTAACAATATTGGTGGTCGATGATTAATGAAAGCTCAATCGTAATGTTCTCATTAAATACGTTGTTAATTTACTTGCTTGTGCTATGATCGTGATGATTACATGCTTACTTGTTATGGTAAACACTATTATATACGTACTAATTATTACACGAATAAGGCCTGACCTATTCAATCTTCTTTATAGAAGATGCCTCCTCGAAGGAACAATCAATTGCCCATAACAGAGGCAGAACTGCATGAACGAATTTCACAAGCAATTGCACAACATGAGGCCTTGCGCTCTGAGCACAGCGGAGGTACCTCAGGGAATAACCCACCTCACGGTAATGTTTAAGTCACTTAAGACACATTACGATACGTTTGGACATTTCGTGTGCGTTTGCTAATGCTTACTGTGAATGATGTTGCTGGTACAGGCTGTACTTACAAGCAGTTCCTTGACTGTAAACCTCTGAACTTTGACGACACTGGAGGTGCTGTAGCTTTCGTTAGATGGGCTGAGAAAACAAATTATGTGTTGCAAATGAGCAAGTGTGCGCCTGAGCACCAGGTCACTTACATTTCTGGATTGTTTTTTGATGGAGCTCTATCATGGTGGAACCTCCAGGTTCAGACTCTAGGTGAGGAAGCAGCGTATGGTATGACCTGGGATTAGATAAAAGAACTGATGCGCAAGAAGTACTGCTCGAGAGCTGAGATTCAGAAGTTGGAAACCGAGTTCTGGAATTTGAAAATGGATGTACCTAAGATTGCTGAGTACGTACAGAGATTTCATGACCTGTCTCGTGTTGTCCCCTACATGGTAGAGCCGGAGTTCAAGCGAGTTGAACGTTTCATTTGGGGATTGGCACCCCAAATTATGAGCAAGGTGACTACTTCCAAGCCCCCAACGATCACCGAAGCCATTGATTTGAGCGTGGCACTGACAGAGGAAGCAATTAGATTGAACAAGTTTTCGATCTCTGATGGAAAGAAGAAGGAGACTCATGTTGAGTCATCAGGAGAGAACAAAAGGAAGTTCTCAAATTTCAAGAAGGGTACCCAAGGAAACAATAGTGGTAACAAGAAGAGAGATGCGAATCCACCAGCCGAGGTTAAGACTAGTGCTGCTACTGGTGCTAAGATTATAGGAAAATGATATATGGGCACCCTGCCCAAATGTGATGTGTGTCAGTTTCATTACACTGGACGATGTAGAGCCGAAAAGTGTGAAACATGCGGAAAAGTTGGCCATGCCAAGGAGACATGCTGGTATGGAGCCGGTCGTGGGAATGGTGGCCAGAGAGGTAATGGCAATGGCTATGGTAACCGTGGTGGAAACGGTAATGGGAATAGGAATAAACAGGGAGGTAATGGAAATCAAGGTGGTAACGGAAACCGCAGAGGAAACAACAATCAAGAAAGACGCAACCAAAACAACAAACAGGGCGGTACGGGAAACAGACAAGGATGCTTTGGTTGTGGTGATGTTGGCCATTTCAAAAGAGATTGCCCAAAGAACAATCAAGCCCAAGGAAGAGTTTTCAACATTGGAGCTAGGGAAGCTCGCCAGGATCCGAACGTAGTTATGGGTACGTTCCCTATCAACCAACACTTTGCATATGTACTATTTGATACTGGTGCCGATTATCTCTAGAATTTAAGAATATACTTGGGTTAGTTGCCAGTAAGTTAGATATCCCGTACTCGATAGAACTAGCTAATGGGAAGCTAGTAGAGGCAAACAAAGTGATTAGAGGCTATGTAATAGAGCTGGGAGAGCATGAGTTTACGCTTGATCTTCTTCCAGTTGAGTTGGGAAGTTTTAATGTGGTAGTTGGAATGGATTAGTTATCAAGTAACCGAGCTGAGATCGTATGTCATGAGAAGATCATTCGCATCCCGTTGGCGAATGGAGAGACGATTGTAGTGCACGGAGAAAAGCATGATACGTCTCTAAGGATTATCAGTTGTTTGAAGGCCCAAAATTTTTTACAGAAAGGATGTGTTGCCTTTTTGGCTCACATTGTTGATAAAGAAGCCGAAGAGCCGAAGCTGGAAGATATCCCTATGGTAAGGGAATATCCTGAAGTCTTCCCCGAAGACTTGCCAGGATTGCCGCCTCAACGACAAGTCGAATTCCATATTGATTTAGTTCCAGGCGTCGCGCCTGTAGCTAAGGCACCTTATCGACCTGCGCCTTCCGAGATGCAAGAGTTTTCGACGCTGCTTCAGGAGCTTCTGGACAAAGGATTCATTAGACCAAGCTTCTCGCCTTGGGGAGCTCCAGTACTATTTGTCAAGAAGAAGGACCGTAGTTTTCTTATGTGCATTGACTACCGAGAGCTAAACAAGTTGACCATCAAGAATCGATATACTTTGCCGAGGATTGATGATTTATTCGATCAACTTCAAGGTTCAAGTTACTACTCCAAGATCGATCAGGTTATCACCAGCTGAGGATTCAAGAAGAGAGTATACCGAAGACTGCCTTCAGAACTCATTATGGACATTACGAGTTTCTAGTAATTCCGTTTGGTTTGACAAACGCGCCGACAGTATTTATGGATCTTATGAACCGAGTTTGCAAGCCATATCTCGATAAATTCGTGATTGTATTTATCGATGATATTTTGATCTATTCATGGACAAAGGAAGAGCATGAGCAACACCTTAGAGCCATTTTAGAGCTACTCAAGAAGGAGAAACTGTATGCAAAGTTCTCGAAGTGCGAATTTTGGGTGCGTGAGGTACAGTTCCTTGGTCATGTAGTGAATGAAGAAGGAATCCATGTGGATCCCACCAAGATCGAGGCGATTAAGTACTGGGAAACTGCGAAGACGCCAACCGAGATCCATCAGTTTTTGGGTTTAGTAGGGTACTATCGCCGATTCATTGAGGATTTTTCTAAAATCGCTCAACCGCTAACCTCTCTTACTCAAAAGGACAAGAAGTATGAGTGGGGAGATAAACAAGAAGAAGCTTTTCAGTTGCTCAAGAATAAGCTTTGTGATGCACCTATTTTATCCCTACCCGAAGGCACCGATGACTTCGTGGTATTCTGTGACGCCTCGCGTCAGGGATTGGGCTGTGTGCTGATGCAGCGACAGAAGGTTATCGCTTATGCTTTGCGCCAGTTAAAAGTTCATGAGAAAAATTACACCACACATGATTTGGAATTAGGCACAGTGGTGTTTGCTTTGAAGATTTGGCGGCATTACCTTTATGGTACCCGATGCATGATCTTTACCGATCACAAGAGCCTTCAACACATATTCGATCAGAAAGAGCTTAACATGAGACAGCGACGATGGGTTGAGTTGTTAAACGACTATGATTGCGAAATCAAATATCACCCAGGAAAAGCGAATGTGGTGGCAGACGCCTTAAGTAGAAAAGAGAGGATTAAGCCCATAAGGGTTAGGGCTTTAGAGATGATCATACAAACAGACCTCTCATTGCGCATTCGTGCTGCACAAAGGGAAGCCCTTAAGAGAGAGAACTTGAAGGAGGAATATCTCCGTGGGATGGAGAAAAAGATGGTACCCAATGAGGAAGGAACCTTGTGTTTTATGGGGCGAATTTGGGTTCCCCTCTTTGGTGGTCTGAGAGACGTTATTTTTTATGAAGCTCATAAATCGAGGAACTCGATCCACTCAGGATCGGACAAGATGTACCAAGATTTAAAGGATTATTATTGGTGGCCAAGACTGAAGGGCGATGTTGCTACTTATGTTGGAAAATGTTTCACTTGCGCCAAGGTGAAGGCCGAGTATCAGAAGCCTTCAGGTCTCCTACAGCAACCTGAGATACCCATGTAGAAGATCTCAATGGATTTCGTAGCAAAGTTTCCAAGGACACCCAGAGGTCATGATGCGATTTGGGTAATCGTGGATCGGTTAAAAAAATCTACGCACTTTTTGCCAATAAGAGAAAAGGATAACACAGGTAAGCTAACTGAGTTGTACCTAAGGGAGATAGTTGCACGGCATGGAGTGCCTATCTCGATTATTTCTCACAGAGACGGGAGATTTGTGTCAAGGATTTGGCAATCTTTCCAAGAAGCGTTCGGTTCACAGTTGAATCTGAGCACCGCATTTCATCCACAGACGGACGGTCAAAGTGAGAGAACGATTCAGACGCTTGAAGATATGTTACGAGCTTGCGTAATGGACTTGGGTGGCAGTTGGGACACTCACCTACCTTTGGTTGAGTTCTCCTATAACAACAGCTACCATACAAGCATTCACGCTGCACCGTTCGAAGCTCTCTACGGACGAAAGTGTCGATCACCGCTATGCTGGGCAGATGCAGGTGATAGACAGTTGGTTGGTCCCGAACTGGTCCAAGAGACGACAGATAAGATCATGCAGATCCGAGAGCGCATCAAGGCGGCTCGTGATCGACAAAAGAGCTATGCGGACCAAAGAAGGAAACCTTTGGAATTCGAAGTGGGTGATATGGTTTTGTTGAAAGTTTCACCTTGGAAAGGTGTGGCACGCTTTGGGAAGCGTGGTAAGTTAAACCCACGATTTATCGGACCGTTCAGAATCCTGGAAAGGATTGGTCCTGTAGCATACACTACTAAAAAACTGTCTCATTTCCGACCAAGGTTTTAGTCGGAAAACTGCGTTTCCGACCAATTTCCGACAAAAATATGTTTGTAGGAAAAAGCCTTGTAGGAAAATATTTCCGACAAGCATTCCGACTAAATTCGCGACAAATTTCCGACAAAAAGAAAAAGTTACTATTTCCGACAAAGTTCCGACCACAACTTTCCTACAGCTTTCCGACAGCCGTGTTCCTACTATTTTCCGACCAAAAGGTTCCGACAAAGTTCCGACCACAACTTTCCTACTATTTTCCGACCAAAAGGTTCCGACAAAGTCCCGAGCGCCGTTTTCCTACAGCTTTCCGACCACAGTTTTCCGACCAATTTCCGACTAAAAAACTTTTTAATAAAAAACTAAAAAATCCAGATTTTTCTACTAAAAATGCAGAAAAAAATCCAATAAAAATCCTAAATATGACACGATTATAGAACTGAAAATTCATCCACAAAATACAAAAACGTTGTCAAATTGTAGGTTCAACAACCAAAATATGCCACGGTTTTTAAATTACAACTTCAACCGCAAAAGACAACAAACAAAACTAAACTATGGTGGAGGATTGCTAGGATTACCAAACTGCTTCATCAACTCGGTTATTTGTCGTTGCATATCTTCTCTCATAAAAAAATACCACAATCCGAATCACAATAGAGGGTGTATGCCTGTGAGAAATTCGAAAAACCGTTGCCCTTTTAACACAGCGCGTTCTTTTTTTCACACATAAATATCCAACTTACCACAAACATAAAACTATAAATCTGCAAAGAAATCACTTGTGGTATCAAGGCCATGAGCGCGTCCGTTTTTCCTCTTTGTACCTAAAAAAGCAACAAAATTAAGCAAAGTTGGATACACACATTGCAAGAAGTGAACACAAACAGATCTTTATTGAAATTATGGTGTATGAACTATGAACACTCATTTACATATTTTTTTTAAACAAGAGCTTGCAAAATTTTTAGTTTCGATTTCATTGTGAAACAAGAATCACAACTCCGCTTACATTAGAAAAAGAAAATATTTAGAGGTTTTAACCTTCAGAATCTTTTTAAAGCCTATTTCATATACAAGGTTGTTTGGCATTTGTTAGGCTATGGTGATTTCAAGCAATTGCATATAAATACATGCATGTCTAAACATACAGTAAGAATTTATATTTTTGAAAATAAAAGTTTGACTTTTTAATGCTTAAAACTTTAAATCCAACTTATATAAATTTTTGAAACAGAAAAAAAAAGACCATGTCCATCATCTTTAAAACCCACACAAAAAAACAATTTTTCAAGTTTCACCATTTTTACAAGACACAGGTATGTATGCTCTTGTTTTATTCAAATTTTCCATGTCTTCGAATTAAATTCCCTATTTAGTCGCCAGTCACAGAAACCAACATTGACCAAACAGCCGATTGAGTTTCAGTTTATAACATATAAACATATAAATTTAGCCGATTGTTAATTTCAATCCAATAATTTTCTTTTAACGCATAGACAATCATTTCGGCCGATCATGATATCGAAGATAACAAGGGAAACAAATAAAAGGAGTTGCTGGAAAGAATGGTGTACCAAAACAAGTCGCGTTAAGCTCCGACATGAATCCCGAGTCGCGATGTATCATTGAAACGTTGCAAACCTGGAACTGAACCTGGACCTGCCCCGAAACGAACCTAGGTATGACCCGCACACAAATTTGACCGCATTGATCGTAGTTTGACTGACTTTAACCGGGTTTGACCCGATCAGAAACTGAAACAAGACACGAATCAGGACCCGAACTCAACTAAATCGAACCTGAACGGAAATTGAATCGAATAAATCAAAACAAAAACTGAACCAACTGATCGTTTTTATAACAAAATACGTTTTGTATTACGAATTTATGAAAAACGGACAGAGTTTCCTCTGTTTTTGGACGATCCCGACAACTGAGTGTCGATATATTTTTCAAAATTCACTCAACACTTCAATAGTATAAACAATCTATATAAAATTTTGACGAGTATAATAAATATAAACTAATACCAAAACGAAACGGGTCAAGCTCGGTCGCGTAAACTACTAAGAAACTGAAATCTATATCGAGTTAAACTACATTTCGCGACATTAAAACTTTACCGGGTCTCGGAGTTGACTGCTTTTCACCGGACATTGACTGCCAAGTCTGACCCGAACCGTTCATTGTGACCATTTTGAACCAAACATCTCGACCCGACGTGAACTGATTTGAACTCGAAACAAACTAAAACTCGTACCGCACCTTGACCATCACCATTGTCGTCCACTGCCGCCGCGCAGCGGTTCCGTCAGTCATCACCATCATCGGAAAACAATGAGAACCATTGAAACAAATAAAAAAAAGACATAGAAAATTTTCAAAAGAAATCGAAGGAAATGGGAGGGCTCACCAGAAACCTGTCGTCAGCCATACCATCGTCATCTTCGTCTATCATTGACGTCGGTCACCGGGAGTCACCGCCTCCCTCCTCCACGTCTCTCTCTCCCCCGTTCCCGTTTCGTCGCCGCCGCACACGGCGGCTCTTCCTCTGTTTCTGCTTCTTGACGACATGTGCCACCACCAAACGGTGGTGGCCGGCACCCTCCTCCCTATCGACACTCTCTGCCTCTCTCCGTCTCTCCTGATATGTGAAGATGTAAGGGGGTGTAGCTGGGTTGGGGTTTGTTTAGGGTTTGAAAGAGAGTGAGCAGGGATTCTTATGTGGGTAGAGTCTTTGATGAAACTGATGTTGTGTATGTTTGCTGTATAGATCGGAGAGAAAGTAGAGATTGTGAGTGAATGGTTTGAATCTTGAAGATAAGATTTCAGAGATTATGTGAGGGAAATGAACATATGCGGCTGGTGAAATGAAGTGAGTAGGGTTTGGCCAACTTATTTATACTTAGGGTTAGATTAGTGGGCTTTGGGCTTGGGCCTAAGGCCCACAAGCCCAAACTCTATGTTTAAGCGGCCTGTAACTTCCTACGAGATTCGTTATCAAAACCCGTACGTCGTGTGAGGTCGTAAGATGAAAATTTAAAGTCTAAACACTAAAAATTTTATCGGTAATTAATATTCTGAAGCGTAGTTTGTCGGTCGCGTTAAAATCGCGCAAATTGACTCGGTTGTTGCTTACTCATTTTTCGGTCCGTTTTCAACTACGAATATTAAAATTTGAAAACGAATACTTATATATATATATATATATATACATACATACATATAGACACAAGCATATACATTTACGTACACACATATACCCCCACATGATTATATAACAAAAGAATAATTGTTTTAGTCGGAAAATGGTCGGAAATTTCCGACAACTTTCCGACAAATTGCTGTTTTTCGTCGGAAAGTGGTCGGAAATTTCCGACCATTTTCCGACACCCATATCCGTTTTTTCGGTTTTTCAACATTCTAACATGGTTTTTTCATTATGTATTTTGTACACCTTAGTTATACATGAAAAGCTCTTACTTTACCAACTTATACGTATAATTACACCCTGTCATACGTGCGTGTACGCTATCGGGACCCATTACTTAAACTAGGCTTTTACTATTGATAAGTGTGTATATATGTATATGTATGTGTGTATGTATGCGTGTGTGTACACTTGGACAAACAAATACTTATATATATATATATATACATACATATAGACACAAGCATATACATTTACATACACACATATACCCCCACATGATTATATAACAAAAGAATAAATGTTTTAGTCGGAAAATGGTCGGAAATTTCCGACAACTTTCCGACCAATAAAGGTTTTAGTCGGAAAATGGTCGGAAATTTCCGACAACTTTCTGACCAATGTTGTGTTTCGTCGGAAAGTGGTCGGAAATTTCCGACCATTTTCCGACACCAATTTTCGTTTTTTTCATTTTTCAACCTTTAAACATCGTTTTTCCATTCCATCTTTTGTACACATTAATTATACATGAAATATTTTTACTTTACCAACTTATACGCATTGTACACGTTTATACGTGTATGTATACTATCGGGACCCATTAATTAAAACAGGCTAAGTATGTGTATAAATATGTATGTGTGTATGTATGCGTGTGTGTACACTTGGACAAACGAATACTTATACATATATATATATATACATACATATAGACACAAGCATATACATTTACATACACACATATACCCCCACATGATTATATAACAAAAAAATAAATGTTTTAGTCGGAAAATGGTCGGAAATTTCCGACAACTTTCCGACCAATAAAGGTTTTAATCGGAAAATGGTCGGAAATTTCCGACAACTTTCCGACCAATGTTGTGTTTCGTCGGAAAGTGGTCGGAAATTTCCGACCATTTTCGACACCAATTTTCGTTTTTTTCATTTTTTCAACCTTTAAACATCGTTTTTCCATTCCATCTTTTGTACATATTAATTATACATGAAATACTTTTACTTTACCAACTTATACGCATTGTACACGTTTATACGTGTATGTACACTATCGGGACCCATTAATTAATATAGGCTAAGTATGTGTATATATATGTATGTGTGTATGTATGCGTGTGTGTACACTTGGACAAACAAATACTTATATATATATATATATACATACATATAGACACAAGCATATACATTTACATACACACATATACCCCCACATGATTATATAACAAAAGAATAAATGTTTTAGTCGGAAAATGGTCGGAAATTTCCGACAACTTTCCGACCAATGTTGTGTTTCGTCGGAAAGTGGTCGGAAATTTCCGACCATTTTCCTCCACCAATTTTCATTTTTTTTCATTTTTCAACCTTTAAACATCGGTTTTCCATTCCATCTTTTGTACACATTAATTATACATGAAATACTTTTACTTTACCAACTTATACGCATTGTACACGTTTATATGTGTATGTATACTATCGGGACCCATTAATTAAAACAGGCTAAGTATGTGTATATATATGTATGTGTGTATGTATGCGTGTGTGTACACTTGGACAAACAAATACTTATACATATATATATATATATATACATACATATAGACACAAGCATATACATTTACATACACACATATACCCCCACATGATTATATAACAAAAAAATAAATGTTTTAGTCGGAAAATGGTCGGAAATTTCCGACAACTTTCCGACCAATGTTGTTTTTCGTCGAAAAGTGGTCGGAAATTTCCGACCATTTCTCGGAAAGTTGTCGGAAATTTCCGACCATTTTCCGACACCAATTTTCGTTTTTTTCATTTTTCAACCTTTAAACATCGTTTTTCCATTCCATCTTTTGTACACATTAATTATACATGAAATACTTTTACTTTACCAACTTATACGCATTGTATACGTTTATACGTGTATGTATACTATTGAGACCCATTAATTAAAACAGGCTAAGTATGTGTATATATATGTATGTGTGTATGTATGCGTGTGTGTACACTTGGACAAACAAATACTTATACATATAGACACAAGCATATACATTTACGTACACACATATACCCCCACATGATTATATAACAAAAGAATAAATGTTTTAGTCGGAAAATGGTCGGAAATTTCCGACAAATTTCCGACCAATAAAGGTTTTAGTCGGAAAATGGTCGGAAATTTCCGACAACTTTCCGACCAATGTTGTTTTCTTCTTTTATTCTTATTTTTGGTCGGAACTTAGTCGGAAGTTTCCTTCAAAGTTCCGACCATTTTTTTTTGGTCGGTAAATTGTAGGAAAATAGTCGGTAAAACCAGATTATTTTTTTAGTTGTTATTTTGTCGGAAAATGGTCGGAATTTTCCGACCAAATTGGTTTTGTCGGAAATTTTGGTAGGAAATCCCCCTTTTTCTAGTAGTGACAATTTGGAACTACCAGCCGAACTTAATGGTGTTCATGACACATTCCATGTATCTAATCTGAAGAAGAGTCCAACACAAGAAACAGTGGTCATTCCTGCTGACGAAGTTCACATAGATGACACACTCCACTTTACTGAAGAACCCGTTGAGGTTACTGATTGGAAAGTTAACAAGACTCGGAGGAGTAGTGTTAAACTCGTCAAGGTTCGATGGAACGCTCGTCACGGCCCAGATTTTACTTGGGAGCATGAGGACCGCATGAAAGCTAACTACCCGCATTTATTCCTTAACACCCCTGCAGCTAGTAGTAAAGCTTAAAATTTCGGAACGAAATTTTCTTAACAGGGGGAGAATGTGACAACTGTCAAATTTCAGGTATCCATACAATTATTAAACCATGATTAGTGCTTAATGACTGTGCTGAATTACAATTAACTGCTTACTGATTATTTCCATATACATACATGTGCATCATATATGGCAAATGACATACCATTATTGCATGAAAGCTTATTTAACTCAAATGATGCACGAAACACAGTTCGCACAGTAATTAGACAAATTAGAAAAATGCTGACGGAGTTCAGTACATAGACAGACAAGGTGTTGAGACACAGAACGAGCTAGAAACCAGGTCTTACACTAGTATAGTATGTAGGGAAGTAAGGACCACTAAACTGCCATTTTAGAGATAGTTTAAGTGCCGGAAATTGCATGAAACGGTAACCAACCGAAAAAACCGGACACTACTCACATAAAGTGCTGAATTCAGCAAAAATCAGCAATTAGCACCTTAACGAACCGGTAACCAACCGAACAACCGGACACTACCCGAAACAACAAATTTACACTAGAAGCACTGTTTTAACATTACCAAGCTAGTTACGGTCCCCCAACATCAAAACACCTCATAAAAATATCAACTAACTAGAAACATAACTACATACTTGAAATTTAACTAGTAACTAACTAGTTTAGTTAAACCTAGCCTACTACCACCCCCCCCACCACCTAGTAATCGGCCCATACATGGCCCCCACCTCAAGATTTTATAAGATTATAAAACTAGATCATGTTTATACTTTTTAAAAATAGGGACCAAAGGAAATTGTGTCTTATTGGATTATAAGTAAACATGAGAGATCTTGAACTTCATAACTCACAACACACTTCACACCACATCTTCTTCCTTCTCTTCTTCTTGTTCTCGGCCGACCTCAACCCCACATACCACCACCATCATTCATCCATTCTCATACATTCCAAGCATATACAAGTGTGATAGAAGGGGCATAAGGAAGCTAGGAGCTTTCGGAAGATCAAAGACCTCTTTCATTTGCTTTTATCCATCTCATAACTTCACTTGATCATCCCTAGCCTTGTGCTAGTGGTAAGAACCTTGATCTTGCTATTTTACTTCCATTTTAAGTGGTTAAAAGAAGATTCATGATGATAATCATGAAGAACACTAAGAATCACAAGAAGTAAACTTGAACAAAAGCATGATTAATGAAGAAACTAAGTTGTTTACGTGTTGATATACTTGTTGATCATTGTTTGCTTGTGAAAATGATGTTGATCATCATATGATCTTGCTAGATCATGATTAAAAACATAATCTAGCAAGATGAGAGGATGAACATGATAGAAGTAAATGGATCATCCTCATGAGAAGCATGAACTTGAATGAATATGTGGTTTTCTTGAAAAATAATGATCAAAGTAAGTTGTTAATCATGTAGATCTAAAATTTCATAGATGATTTCTCAAGAAACCAAGTTAAAAATATAAGTTTTACTAAATTTTGGTTCTTACATAAATAAGCCCTATTTTTAAAGGATTAACAAGTGTAGAAGTATGTGTGTAACAAGAAGAATTCATAAAGAAACATTTTTAGAAAACATGATCATAAGTTGTAAAGATCAATCTTCTTTAAAAATGAAGTTTTTAAAGAATCAATCACACTTTAGAAGCTAACAAGGCTTACTAAGAACACTAGTAAGTTACTACAAATTTTTACAAATATTCAAGTTCATGGAGTATTTGATTATGCTTGTTTGTGGCAAGATTGGTAAGTGTAGATTGGTTATTGTTGATTATTGGTTGATTGTGTTGATTTTTACAAAAGAAAATGATATGCTTGAAAGCATGGAAACCTCCATTTTTTGGGGAAACTATGACAAAATTTTTCTAAAAATTAAACACTTAGAAAAATATTTCTAAACAAATATTTACAAGTGTATTTTAAACCATGGATTTTCCACATAAAGTTTGCCATAAATTTTGTTACAAGAATATGAATATTGGAGGTTGGTTTTTATAAGTAAAAGTGACTAAATATGTATTTAGGAAATATATATTTAGATGACACCATGTGTGTGATTATTTGTATATTTTGTGTATTAGTTATATTATTTTAGGACTTGAAATAATATAACACATCAAAATACCAAAGATTACAATCCAAAATATTACCAAAATTCCAAGAATATGAATATACAAGTTATACACAAAATATTGGTGAAACCGAACCAAGGAATATAAATTACAAAATATTTTGGAAATTATATTCACAAGTATATTTCGGTAAATAATATTCTGGACACCAAGTGAATAAAAATATGATTTTTACAATTATTACAAAGTTATATCATATTTTTGACAAAAAGAAAATATATTATTTTGGGTGAATAAAAATATGTATTTTCTTGGAAATATTAGAAGATATTTTTTTTATGAAAGATATATTTTCTCAAATAAATATGAAATATATCATTTTTGGAGAAAAATAAGTTTATATATATTTTCTAAGTTAGACTTGAAAATAAATTATTTTTGGAACTTATAAGAAAATACAAATATTTTTGCCAAGGGAAAATTATAAATAATTTTTCCAAGTAATATTTTTAAAATATATATGGACTTTTATTAAGGATATTATTCCGGAAAAATTAATATAATATTAAGTATAAAGATACTTGATAATTACATGAAGATACGTATTCTCGTACGTACAAATACACACCGGAATACGACCCTAATACATGGCAAAATATACGAGTACAAGAATACGAATACAAATACACCCATCCTTGGGAAGGATATTCAAGTATAAATACTTGGGAAGTATTAAGTTAATATATATATTGTTTTAATAATTATTCCAAAATTTAATAAATATAATTTAAGTTAAAATATTTATTATTTTAACAAATAATTATATAACTTGGAATAATATCGAAGACATGAAGAACCTAACTCAAAACTAACTAATACTAAATCAAGGCACGACCCGTTCGTCTAATAGATCATAGTACGTTGTAGGTAGTCGTGTTTTATCCGAAGAAGCTTGAGTTATGGTGATTGAAGACGCAACACTGTGAGTTCATGTCCCCCTCTTCTTTAAACTGTTTTGTTTTATAACTTCGGGGGTGAAGTACATGTTACAAAATGATTACAAATAATTACAATTGGTATGGTTAGCTATGAAAAGTACAGTAGATCATGTGAATGGGTAGGCGCACTCCTAAGACCATTAATCCTCGTGTTAGGACCGAGGGGCATGAGTGATAGCTCTATTTGGGTGTAGCGAGCTTACACCCATGTGAACCGGGGATTGGCCCATTAGGTGACTACGTCTTACAGCCGGAGGCCCGGTACAAAATCTACTAGGTTTGTGCCTTCCTACGCCGTTGCACGCATGTTAATGGCCTTGCAAACCATTAATCGATCTGTTTCCTTGTTTTTCTTTCATACCGGGATTTACAAAACATACATACATACATACAATGATTACAAGGTTTCATTCTTACACACAAACAAACAGATGAACAACTTTTGTTGATGTTTTTAAAACTACATGTATTTCAGGGAATTAAAAGTGGATCCGGCGGGCGTTGGATGTTTCAAGTTTCATTAAGAATAAGGGATGTCATCCGTTGTCTTAGGGTTTGGTTAGTGTGTCTTATCCTGGACGAGACACATCAACCAAAGCCTGATTTTATTTAAAGTCTTTTGACGAGTCCTTAGGGAACTCTAAACAATTCGTATGGTTTGTAAAACTTGAATTTGTAGTCTATGCTTCAAACAATGATGCTTGTGATGATTTCAAACTTATTTAATGGATGACCATCTATGTTTTTATCTTATAGTTGTTGTTATGATTGAATGCAATGATATTAAGCAAGTCACACATAATCACGCTTCCGCAAAAGTCAGGGTGTGACACCTGTGGTTATATCACTTTTACCATTTTAGCCCAAAAATAAATCTTTTAATATCTGAGCCCCCAACGTCTTTTTTTCTAACATTTTTGGCCCCCCAACGTCTTTTTTTCTAACCCTTTTGGTCCCTAAAAGTAAATGGATGAGGTTAGTGTTAGGGGGTGGGGATCAAATAGGAAGTTTATTTTGGCTAGGAAGTATAGGAAGCAATAGGATTAGGACATGTGGCAAAATTTAAAATAAAGAGGTAGGGTATTTTAGTCAATCTTATCATTTTCTTCTTCCTTCTTCTTCCCAGTAACATCAAAACCCACCATCTTCAACCATTTCTTCGCTTTCTATCTCAATAATTACTACATTATAGTGCGATTTTCGTCACCAATCAATGATTCAAACACCCGATCAATGTGTTCTTCAGCTTTTTTGAAGAAAACCCAGTTTAATTTCATACAAAATCTCGTTTTTTCCTGTGATTTTGAAGATAATCACTCGATCCGTTCGATTCGATCTCTGATAAGTGTTTCAATCATTCAAATTTCATCAATCGTTGAAGAAACAGACTTCGATCCATGTAAGAAATTTTTTTTTCGATTAAATTTCTTTAATAAAAATGCGTCAGAAAATTTAATTTTCCAGAAATTCCCTCATTTCGAAGACAGTAATTCGTAGACAGTTTTTGATTTGCTACTCTCTGGTTCAAACAAATTCACAGACAGGTCAGCTTGTGTCCATTACGTTTTAGAAATAAGGTAGTTTTATGTGTTTTCTGGCCATTGCGTTTTAGAAAAAAACACATTTTTGAAGTGTTTTTAGTTTATTGCGTTTTAGGTAAACATATTTTTATTTGTTTTCAGTCCATTGCGTTTTAGAAAATACACTTTCCTTTATGTTTTTAAGCCATTGCGTTTTAGAAATAAGACATTTTTATGTGTTTTTTTGGCTATTGCGTTTTAGATAAACACATTTTTGAAGTGTTTTTAGTTATTGTGTTTTAGGTAAAACACATTTTTATGCTTTTTCAGTCCATTGCGTTTTAGAAAAAATACATTTTTAAGTGTTTTCTGGCTATTGCGTTTTAGAAATAAGACATTTCTTTGTGTTTTTGATGCATTGCGTTTTAGGTAAAACACATTTTTATGTGTTTTCAGTCCATTGCGTTTTAGAAAGTACACTTTCTTTTGTGTTTTTAGGCTATTGCGTTTTACAAATAAGACACTTCTTTGTGTTTTCTGACTATTGCGTTTTACAAATAAGACATTTATTTGTGTTTTTGGTGCATTGCGTTTTAGAAAAATGTCATTTTAGGTTATTTTTTTCATTGCGTTTTTCGCAACTGGGTTTTAAAAAAAAATTCGAAAATATAGCAATAGTATACTCGTTTTAAAGATAAAAAAACGCTCGTTTTTTTGGTGAAATTTTTATAAAAAAATAATGTCGTATGAAAGAGTTATTAACGTTTAAAAAATGTGGGGGAATTGGAGGAGAGAGAAACTATTGCCTTGGATTGACTAGAATGCCCCTAAACAAACTCACGCGCCTATTTTCTTCCCTTCAATTTCCCTCATTTAATCTTAGCCCTTGATTAACTAAATGGATGGTCAAGATTACTTTCTATACTTCTTAGCCAAATAAACTTCCTATTATATCATAACCCTATTGTTAGGGGCTAAAATGGTTTGAAAAAAAGACATTGGGGGCTCAAATATTAAAAGATTTCTTTTTGGGCTAAAATGGTAAAAGTAATATAACCACAGCGGCCAAAATCGTAATTTACAGTGGTTTGGGTCATGATCACACTCTTAGGGTAGTGGTTTTGGATGACGGATTAGAGGTGGTTAACATGATGCTGGGGTGGAGAGTTAGTGATAGAAGTGGTGAACAAATTAGTCTCTTAAGTCTTAACTTCATAAATTGTAACTAAAATTTAACAAAATCAATAGTTTAGTTTAGTTGTTTCATAATTAATAAAATGTTTGAAATGTTTGTAAAATTTATAAAATGACTATGGTGACAGTCTTTCCCACTCATGTTCAGAATTAATAATTGATACTAAACCCTACTTTCGCGATTGTACGACGGTGACCCCATGGTTCATTCTCATACATGGGTCGAGGGGTGACGTAGAATAAAGAATGGGGATGAGAACATGACACACCTTTCCCTTATTTTTTTTAAATTAAAATTGGTCGTACCTATTTCTAAGTTATATCAATTTTATAAATTTAAATCCATTATTTAATCTACTTAATAATAGTTTGTGTAATGATGTCAACTAATTCGGTGATCTTTAGTCTATTTTTTATTTAGGTATAAATATAAAAATCAGGAGTCAAATAGATAAGTGTCGGTAACTTTATTTTATCTGCATTCTTCAATTTCTTGATACTTTTAGTTATTCATTTGTTATTTTAACTTTAAATAATGGTTTCGTATTTCTTATCAGATCTGTTTCCTTTAACCTTGATCATTCTTCTTCTTTTTGATGTCCATAAATGAGACTTGCCGAAACTAAAATACATATTTTAAGATCGCAGTTAATACACATTTTTTTAACGGCCAACAAATCATCTAAATGGGCTACTAATGAAATTCATTACGTCGGGATACACTCGCCTTCCGAACCGGGTAAAACCCTCACCTAGGGCTGAAGCCCGTGAACACTCGCCCGAAGGCACGACAGTGCGGTGCGGTAAAACCTGCTCAGTTCAAGGATCGAATTAGTGAACGCCGCCTACTCGCCTAGTCTCTCATCATCACCAGGTACCGCAGAGCTGGAGACAAAATTTGAATTTATGTCACTTAAAACTCTAGATATCTCCCTTGCCACTCCACCACTAACTCATTATCAATACACATTTTAACTATTAGAATACCTAACAAAATTTGTACATGCCACAGAGAAACTATTCATAATATTTTTTTTGGATAATTATATATATTCCTTAACTTTCTTTACTCCATTTATTTATTTATTAATTTATTTGACACGTATAGATTCCCTCAGTGCAAGCCTACTAAGTACTCTGCTAGAGTAATAATTGTTTGACGTCACTTATGTGGTATATACCTGTGAATATATATACTACTACTGTCTAGTATGACGATATCAAACAAATATTTAACCCTGTTGTGTTATGTTCTGTCAGAACATGGCACCCAGGAAAGCTGTGAATGCTCGCAATGATGATCAACCTCCTCCTCCCCCACAGCCAAGAACGGCTGAAGAGCTGAACGCTCTACTGGAAGAACGGATCTCCGCTGCTATTGCCCAATACGAGGCAAACCGTACTCAAGACAGTGGAGGACCAAGCAACGCTAGGCATAATGGGAATGGAGATTCGTGTGGAGGCAATACAGCTCAAGGTAACCTTAAGACAATTTGCCAAGCATGGAGAAATTTATGAACGGTCCTTGATTCATTATTTCTTCGATTGCTCACATGTGAATTGGTTGAATCAATTCCAGGCTGCACTTTCAAGCAGTTCATTGACTGCAAGCCGATGAACTACGACGGCACAGGAGGTGCAGTAGCATTTGTACGCTGGACGGAGAAGACTGAAGCTACTATCCGCATGAGCAAGTGCACTGCGGATCAGCAAGTCACTTTTGCTACCGGATTGTTTGTCGATGAAGCTCTGACTTGGTGGAACCTGCAAGCCCAAACTTTGGGTGATGATGCTGCTTATGGCTTAATCTGGGAGGAACTGAAGGAAAGAATGAGAGAGAAGTATTGCTCTCGCGCTGAACTCCAAAGGCTGGAAACGGAGTTCTGGCACTTGACTATGGAAGGTGCTGACATTAATGGTTATACTCGAAGGTTCCACGATCTGTCTAGAGTGCTTCCCTACATGGTGACTCCCGAATTCAAGCGCGTTGAACGCTACATTTGGGGACTGGCCCCAGAGTTTCGTGGCATGGTGACGTCGGCCAAACCACAAACAATCACTGAGGCTGTAACTCTGGCTGTCAGCCTTACTGAAGATTGTGTTCGTATGAAGAAGTTATCGTTGAACCCAACAGAGAAGACTGAGACACATGCTGAGTCGTCCGGTGACAAGAAGAGAAAGCATACAAGTTTGAACCAAGCAACTCGTAACAACAAGGGTTTCAGCAAGAAGCGTGACGCTAACCCGTCTCAAGAGGCGAAGACCCTTGCAACCAAAGCATACCAAGGCTCCATGCCTAAATGCCAAAAATGTAAGTATCATCATGATGGAACTTGTCGCATTCCAAGGTGCGACAAATGTGGTAAATTGGGTCATCAAACAGAAGACTGTTGGGGAAAAGGAAAGAACCGAAATGGAAACGGTGCTGGTAACAAGAATGGTAACGGGAAAGGGCGGAACTAAGGATGCTTCAAGTGTGGAAGCAATGATCATTTCATGAAGGACTGCCCAGAGGGAAACAATGCTCAGGCTAGAGCATTTGTGATTGGATCAAAGAACGCACGCGAGGACCCTAACGTGGTCACCGGTATGTTCCTCATTAACAATCACTTTGCATCCATATTATTTGACACTGGCGCCGACTATAGCTTCATGTCTGTGGAATTTAAACGCATACTTGGAATAGAATCTAGTAGATTAGAAATTCCTTATTCCATAGAACTAGCCAATGGTAAACTCGTTGAATCGGGCGAAGTCGTTAGAGGCTGCTCATTGGAACTTGGTGAACGAAGATTTAGCATCGACCTCTTACCTATTCAACTGGGTAGCTTCGATGTAGTAGTCGGAATGGACTGGCTGTCCAAGAACAAAGCTGAAGTTGTTTGTCATGAGAAAATCATTCGCATCCCTTTAGCGAATGGTGAAACTCTCATTGTGCATGGAGAAAAACGAGACGCGCCTTTTCGAATCATCAGTTGCATGAAGGCACAGAAGTGCCTGAGGAAAGGATGTGTCGCTTTCCTAGCACACGTTATAGACAAGAAGGCTGAGGAGCCGAAACTCGAAGACATTCCTGTGGTGAAGGAATTCCCTGATGTTTTTCCCGAAGATCTGCCAGGACTACCTCTGCAACGACAAGTCGAATTCCGTATAGACTTGGTTCCAGGAGCCGCTCCTGTAGCCAAGGCTCCCTATCGACCTGCACCATCCGAAATGCAAGAATTATCTACACAACTCCAGGAGTTGTTGGATAAAGGATTTATAAGGCCAATCTTCTCACCCTGGGGAGCTCCAGTATTATTCGTGAAGAAGAAGGATGGAACGCTGCGGATGTGTATCGATTACAGGGAACTGAACAAGCTCACTATCAAGAATCGGTACCCGCTACCGAGGATTGATGACTTATTTGATCAACTGCAAGGATCAAGCTACTATTCCAAGATCGACCTTCGATCTGGATACCATCAGCTGAGAATCCAAGAGGAAAGCGTACCAAAGACTGCATTCAGAACACGCTATGGGCACTACGAATTTCTTGTGATGCCATTCGGGCTGACGAATGCACCAGCGGTCTTTATGGGTCTGATGAACCGCGTATGCAAACCATATCTCGATAAATTCGTGATTGTATTTATCGATGATATCCTGATTTATTCACGAACGAAAGAAGAGCACGAGCAACATCTCAGAACCATCTTGGAACTACTGAAGAAAGAGAAGCTTTATGCAAAGTTCTCGAAATGCGAATTCTGGATTCGCGAAGTACAATTTCTTGGTCACGTTGTGAATGAGAAGGGCATTCATGTAGACCCGTCCAAGATAGAAGCAATAAAGAATTGGGAAGCTCCCAAGACCCCAACCGAAGTACGACAATTTTTGGGCTTAGCGGGCTATTACCGACGATTCATCGAGAATTTCTCCAAGATAGCTCAACCGCTAACGACCCTTACACAGAAAGACAAGAAATACGACTCGGGTCACAAACAAGAAGAAGCCTTCCAGTTACTTAAAAACAAGCTCTGCGGTGCGCCAATACTATCATTACCCGAAGGCACTGAAGACTTTGTGGTATACTGCGACGCCTCACGACAAGGCTTGGGTTGTGTGCTCATGCAACGCCAAAAAGTCATCGCTTACGCTTCGAGACAATTGAAGGTTCATGAAAGAAACTATACCACTCACGACTTGGAAATAGGTGCGGTGGTATTTGCCTTGAAGATCTGGCGACACTATTTATATGGTACTCGATGTACAATTTTCACAGATCACAAAAGCTTACAACACATATTTGATCAGAAGGAATTGAATATGCGCCAGCGGCGATGGGTCGAGCTGCTAAATGATTACGACTGTGAGATCAAGTACCATCCTGGAAAGGCAAACGTTGTAGCGGACGCGTTGAGCCGAAAAGAAAGGGTTAAGACCCTAAGGGTTCGAGCGTTAGAAATGACCATTCGAACGAACCTCACTGCACGCATTCGTGATGCACAACAAGAAGCTCTTAAAGGAGAGAACCGTAAAGCTGAATACCTATGGGGTATGCTGAAATACATGGTGCCAAACGAAGAGGGAGCCTTATAATTCAAGAAGCGTATTTGGGTTCCACTCTATGGTGGCATACGAGAAGTCATCCTTGATGAAGAGCATAAATCGAGATACTCGATCCTCCCAGGGTCGGACAAAATGTATCAAGACTTGAAGGAATATTACTGGTGGCCGAGACTTAAAAGCGACGTTGCTGTCTATGTTGGAAAATGCCTAACCTGTGCTAAGGTTAAGGCCGACTATCAGAAACCGTCCGGCCTACTAGAACAACCAGAGATTCCCGTGTGGAAGTGGGAACAAATCTCGATGGACTTCATAACGAAATTACCCAGGACCCCGAGAGGGCACGATATGATATGGGTAATAGTTGATCGGTTAACAAAGTCTGCGCACTTCCTACCGATCCGAGAAAAAGACAGCACTGGAAAGCTTGCTGAGATATACTTAAGAGAAATTGTGGCACGACATGGAATGCCAATCTCAATTATTTCAGACAGAGATGAACGCTTTGTCTCAAGAATCTGGCAATCATTTCAGGAAGCCTTTGGATCTCAGTTAGATCTGAGCACGACATTCCATCCGCAAACAGACGGCCAGAGCGAATGGACTATACAAACGTTAGAAGATATGCTTCGCGCATGTGTCATGGATCTAGGCGGCAGCTGGGATACTCATCTACCTTTAGTTGAGTTTTCCTACAATAACAGTTATCATACGAGCATAAAAGTCACGCCGTTCGAAGCTCTGTATGGCCGCAAATGCCGATCGCCCTTATGTTGGGCAGATGCCGGAGATAAACGTATGGTTGGTCCTGAACTTGTACAAGAGACAACTGACAAGATTGCGCAGATCCGAGAGCGCATTAAGGCGGCTCGAGATCGACAAAAGAGCTACGCTGATCCGAAAAGAAAATCAGTAGAATTCGAGGTGAGAGACAAAGTGTTGTTAAAAGTCTCACCTTGGAAGGGCATAGTCAGATTTGGAAAGCGTGGAAAGCTGAATCCACGATACATCGGACCATTTAGAATATTGAAAAGAATTGGTACCGTGGCATACAAGTTGGAGTTACCGGAAGAACTTAATGGAGTACATGATACGTTTCATGTATCCAACCTGAAGAAGAGTCCAACACAAGAAAACGTGATCATCCCGATGGATGAAGTGCATATTGATGACGCCCTCCGATTTATAGAACAACCCGTTGAGGTTACCGACTGGAAAGTCAACAAGACCAGGAGGAGCACTATTAAACTTGTCAAAGTACGTTGAAACTCTAAGCACGGACCCGAGTACACATGGGAACGCGAAGACCAGTTCAAAGAAAAGTATCCCCACCAATTCAAGAAGACTCCTGCGAGAGTTGGTTCAGCCTGAATTTCGGGACGAAATTCTTTTAACGGGGGGAGACTGTGACAACTGGCACAAACCGGTAATTTCCGTACACTTTAATTATTATTTAATGACTGCAATTATGTGCTTAATTGTCAGCAATGTCTGAAAACATACTAAACAAGTGAATTCATGCACGTTGTATACTACAAAATATTGCTTTTTGCATAAACGAGAGCGTTGCGTCAGAAATATTAGTAAACTCACCGGTAGGACACAATGTGTCAACAGAACTGCAGAAAGCAGTCAGACATTAGAATTGGAGCCTAGGTGTAGGTCCAACAACAAGAGTACATTAAAACCCAAGAGTACATGCAAGGGTTTAATATATAGACATTGCGAAAGCAAAAATAAGCACTAAAAAGCACCCGAAACGCACTTTAAGTGCAGAATTTTGTATAATTCAGCAATAAATCAGCTTTTAACAACATAAATGTCATGCAGAAATTCCGTTTTACTATCCAGAATACTCCCCCAAGTGTCGGGAATAAATTGTGTCACTAAAAATAATATTAACGACACTTTAAATGCTTATTTAGCACTTTAACGGATTATTATCCAACCGAACAACCGGACTTAACCCGGAACATAAAAATATTGACGTTGACATTGTTTTTCCTTTTCTGAGCCAGTTAGGGTCCCCGAATACCCTAACACCCGTTATAAATTACAACACACATAATAACTAATTTAAGGTTTTTAATTAAACTAACTAGCACTAACTTGTTAGTTCAAAATAAACCAAATGCCCCCCATTACAACCGATCGGTCCCATGAGGGGACACACTCACCCAAATTATTGAATATTTTATTTGAGGATTGTCTAGTATCTTGATGACAATTTATATATTGGGTAAAAACATATGATGGTTTATAAATAAGAATAAGGGATAAAGACTTTCAATTACATCAAACACTTGAACAAAGAAATCACTTTCTTTCCCTCTTTGATATTCTCGGCCGAACACAACCATCAACATCCACTCACCTTCCAATTTCAATCAAGCCATTTTACATACTTATAAGTGTGTTAGAGCTCATACGAGGAGACCCGGCGCTTACGGAATCGCAAGGACCTCGCTACAACGCTGTTAACCACCTAGTTTTCGTCTTGAATCTTCCCTAGCCTTGTGCTAGTTGTAAGTGATTCTAAACACCCTCTTGTTCATGTTTAGAGTGGTTAATAAGAGGTTTAACGGATAAAAATTATGAACACTAGAGATCAAAGTTTAAAGTCTTGTAAAAAGGGTGAACTTGGTGGTTAAAGACTAACTAATAGTGTAAAACTTATGGAACTTGTTTTGTTATGATTATTTTATGATGTTGATTGCTAGTAATGGGATGGATCGTCATCTAACCACGCTAGATCATGTTCATGGAACATGAACTAGCAATATGTTTAGGGTAAAGGTTGCAAGATGACGAATCTTTCCACAACATAAACATGAACTTGTGTAAAAATAGTTTTTCTTATAAAATGGAGTTCTAAACTAGTAGATCTAAAGATCTACAAGTGGTATTTTCAAAGGACCAAGTAAAATATATACAAGTCTTATTTTAAGTCGGATCTTTCATAAACTAGAGGTGTTTTTGTGAACAAACAAGTGTGTGGACACTTGTGTAACAAAAGTTTTAACAAAGAAATAATTTTCGTAAATACCGACTAGAAGTTGTAAAGATTCATATTCTTTAAAAATAAGATTTCCAAGAAACTGACTCTATTTTTAGAGATGGAAAGATCCACTAAATGTGTTGAAAAGTTACTACATGATTTTACACAACTTGCAAGATCATGTGTTTGCGATTTATGTTTATTTTGACTAGTTTGATATTTGAAGATGGTATTTTGATGACGGAAAATTGATTGGTTGAATTTTTTAAAAGAAAATGATACGCTAGTAAGCGTGGCCACCTCCAGTTACAGAGGAAACTCTGGCGAAATTTTTCCAGAAAATAACACTTAGAATATTTTTGGTGACAAGTGTTATGAATATATTTTTGACTTGTTTTCCAAACAAACTTCGCCATGATTTTTATTACAAAATTACCAAATACCGGAGGTGGATTTTCATAAATAAAACTTGTTAAATATATATTTAGAATATATATTTATCGCTTGTGTGATTATGTGATTATTTTGTGAACTAGGTATATATTATTTTTAGAGTAAAAATAATATGACTTGGAGATACTCGTAACGAGTAAAAATACAAAAGAATACACATGCAACCTATTTAGACAAAATACATAATTCGGGTGCAAAGTGCAAAACACAAAAGACTTGTATTTATTTTTTTGAGAAAAATAATATAAGTAAGACACTTAGTTAAAAGTATAAAATATTTTTAACACAAGAAAATATACACAAAAGAGAGTGACTGTGCTTGTGCGACGCAAGTCTAGTGACTAACGTTAAGAAAATGCGTATAGGTTACGACGTTAATTAAGCAAATCCGGTGAAGTTTACAACGCACAGGAACGCAAAGTTGTGAGTTCATGCTCCCCCTTTTCTTTTAACTGTTTTCAGTTTTATAACTTCGGGGGTGAAATACATGTACAAATATTATAATGTTTATAAATGGTATGATAACAAGAAACGCACTTGGTGAGGACGAGAACCAAGTAGGATGCGTTATGAGAAATGATAACAAGAAACGCACTTGGTGAGGACGAGAACCAAGTAGGATGCGTTATGAGAAATGATACGAGAAATCGTGTCACGAATAGGGTACATAAGCACCATTAATCAACAATATACCTAGACCGCAGAACAAAAGGTTAGATCTAACGGGTGCCGGGCAGCCACACTCTCGGTGAGGGCGAGAATCGAGTAGTGCTTTTGTGTCTCAGAATATACCAATTAAATGCCTAAGGTTTGGTGACTTCCTATGTCGTGTCACATGTTAATGGCTTTGCAACCCATTAACAGTCCTGATACTTACAGGAATACTTTATTTACATATAATTCATACCATACTAAAACTTGATTAATACTTGAAGTACGTGGGGTACTCAAGAAAAACTTGAATTAAATTTGAGTACGTGGGGTACTCAAGAAGATGGGAATTATACTTGAGTACGTGGGGTACTCAAGAGAAACTTGAATTATACATGAGTACGTGGTGTACACATGAATACTTGATTTATATATGAAAACTTGATTTATACATGACTCAAACTATGTTTTCATACAAAGTATACAAACGTGAAATACAAAAAAAAACTGCATGAATTCACACCAACATTTTGTTGACGTTTTCCAAAACTCACACGTATTTCAGGTAACTAGGATGGATGTGCGCCCGGTCTTGCTTATGCTCATGGATGTCGCTTATGTTTATCTTTAAATAAAGTTGTAAACTTTTTAAGACAATGTTTTATGCGACTTAGAGATGTAAACTCTAAACTTATGTTTTCAAATTATGGTATTTGATGTTATTTTACGAGCATGTAGCATGTTTACTCTTCGTATGCAATGAGAACCTTTCATGATCACACCTCGTGCTTCCGCCGCAGAAAGGGTGTGACAGATTGGTATCAGAGCTGCGATTGTAGTGAACCAGGATTCCTTCTCGAGTCTAGTCTACAATCTCTAGGTACCTTTACGAAAACAATTTTTCAAAGAGTTTTTATTGCATAAAGCGTCCCGCGACATCCACTACCTGAAACTGTCTACATGAGTCTAGAAAAGACACTACGAGACTTAGGGTGCACGAGAGTAGCACTCGTACGTGATTGAGAGCTAATTGCAATTATGTGTGATAGTTAGCATATACTAGAAGTAGAATGTCACAAGTATATGTGACTTTACCTGAAAGCAATGACCCATCTGAAGGAAGAAATACGAAGAAGAAACGAACCGTGCAGACTGTGCAAGGAGTTACGTAATTATGGATGCATACATAATTATGGAATTCAGTGCACAGAAACCACAGCAAGTCTTGACACGTATAGATTCCCTCAGTGCAAGCCTACTAAGTACTCTGCTAGAGTAATAATTGTTTGACGTCACTTATGTGGTATATACCTGTGAATATATATACTACTACTGTCTAGTATGACTATATCAAACAAATATTTAACCCTGTTGTGTTATGTTCTGTCAGAACATGGCACCCAGGAAAGCTGTGAATGCTCGCAATGATGATCAACCTCCTCCTCCCCCACTGCCAAGAACGGCTGAAGAGCTGAACGCTCTACTGGAAGAACGGATCTCCGCTGCTATTGCCCAATACGAGGCAAACCGTACTCAAGACAGTGGAGGACCAAGCAACGCTAGGCATAATGGGAATGGAGATTCGTCTGGAGGCAATGCAGCACAAGGTAACCTTAAGACAATTTTCCAAGCATGGAGAAATTTATGAACGGTCCTTGATTCATTATTTCTTCGATTGCTCACATGTGAATTGGTTGAATCAATTCCAGGCTGCACTTTCAAGCAGTTCATTGACTGCAAGCCGATGAACTACGACGGCACAGGAGGTGCAGTAGCATTTGTACGCTGGACGGAGAAGACTGAAGCTACTATCCGCATGAGCAAGTGCACTGCGGATCAGCAAGTCACTTTTGCTACCGGATTGTTTGTCGATGAAGCTCTGACTTGGTGGAACCTGCAAGCCCAAACTTTGGGTGATGATGCTGCTTATGGCTTAATCTGGGAGGAACTGAAGGAAAGAATGAGAGAGAAGTATTGCTCTCGCGCTGAACTCCAAAGGCTGGAAACGGAGTTCTGGCACTTGACTATGGAAGGTGCTGACATTAATGGTTATACTCGAAGGTTCAACGATCTGTCTAGAGTGCTTCCCTACATGGTGACTCCCGAATTCAAGCGCGTTGAACGCTACATTTGGGGACTGGCCCCAGAGTTTCGTGGCATGGTGACGTCGGCCAAACCACAAACAATCACTGAGGCTGTAACTCTGGCTGTCAGCCTTACTGAAGATTGTGTTCGTATGAAGAAGTTATCGTTGAACCCAACAGAGAAGACCGAGACACATGCTGAGTCGTCCGGTGACAAGAAGAGAAAGCATACAAGTTTGAACCAAGCAACTCGTAACAACAAGGGTTTCAGCAAGAAGCGTGACGCTAACCCGTCTCAGGAGGCGAAGACCCTTGCAACCAAAGCATACCAAGGCTCCATGCCTAAATGCCAAAAATGTAAGATCATCATGATGGAACTTGTCGCATTCCAAGGTGCGACAAATGTGGTAAATTGGGTCATCAAACAGAAGACTGTTGGGGAAAAGGAAAGAACCGAAATGGAAACGGTGCTGGTAACAAGAATGGTAACGGGAAAGGGCGGAACCAAGGATGCTTCAAGTGTGGAAGCAATGATCATTTCATGAAGGACTGCCCAGAGGGAATCAATGCTCAGGCTAGAGCATTTGTGATTGGATCAAAGAACGCACGCGAGGACCCTAACGTGGTCACCGGTATGTTCCTCATTAACAATTACTTTGCATCCATATTATTTGACACTGGCGCCGACTGTAGCTTCATGTCTGTGGAATTTAAACGCATACTTGGAATAGAATCTAGTAGATTAGAAATTCCTTATTCCATAGAACTAGCCAATGGTAAACTCGTTGAATCGGGCGAAGTCGTTAGAGGCTGCTCATTGGAACTTGGTGAACGAAGATTTAGCATCGACCTCTTACCTATTCAACTGGGTAGCTTCGATGTAGTAGTCGGAATGGACTGGCTGTCCAAGAACAAAGCTGAAGTTGTTTGTCATGAGAAAATCATTCGCATCCCTTTAGCGAATGGTGAAACTCTCATTGTGCATGGAGAAAAACGAGACGCGCCTTTTCGAATCATCAGTTGCATGAAGGCACAGAAGTGCCTGAGGAAAGGATGTGTCGCTTTCCTAGCACACGTTATAGACAAGAAGGCTGAGGAGCCGAAACTCGAAGACATTCCTGTGGTGAAGGAATTCCCTGATGTTTTTCCCGAAGATCTGCCAGGACTACCTCTGCAACGACAAGTCGAATTCCGTATAGACTTGGTTCCAGGAGCCGCTCTTGTAGCCAAGGCTCCCTATCGACCTGCACCATCCGAAATGCAAGAATTATCTACACAACTCCAGGAGTTGTTGGATAAAGGATTTATAAGGCCAATCTTCTCACCCTGGGGAGCTCCAGTATTATTCGTGAAGAAGAAGGATGGAACGCTGCAGATGTGTATCGATTACAGGGAACTGAACAAGCTCACTATCAAGAATCGGTACCCGCTACCGAGGATTGATGACTTATTTGATCAACTGCAAGGATCAAGCTACTATTCCAAGATCGACCTTCGATCTGGATACCATCAGCTGAGAATCCAAGAGGAAAGCGTACCAAAGACTGCATTCAGAACACGCTATGGGCACTACGAATTTCTTGTGATGCCATTCGGGCTGACGAATGCACCAGCGGTCTTTATGGATCTGATGAACCGCGTATGCAAACCATATCTCGATAAATTCGTGATTGTATTTATCGATGATATCCTGATTTATTCACAAACAAAAGAAGAGCACGAGCAACATCTCAGAACCATCTTGGAACTACTGAAGAAAGAGAAGCTTTATGCAAAGTTCTCGAAATGCGAATTCAGGATTCGTGAAGTACAATTTCTTGGTCACGTTGTGAATGAGAAGGGCATTCATGTAGACCCGTCCAAGATAGAAGCAATAAAGAATTGGGAAGCTCCCAAGACCCCAACCGAAGTACGACAATTTTTGGGCTTAGCGGGCTATTACCGACGATTCATCGAGAATTTCTCCAAGATAGCTCAACCGCTAACGACCCTTACACAGAAAGACAAGAAATACGACTGGGGTCACAAACAAGAAGAAGCCTTCCAGTTACTTAAAAACAAGCTCTGCGGTGCGCCAATACTATCATTACCCGAAGGCACTGAAGACTTCGTGGTATACTGCGACGCCTCACGACAAGGCTTGGGTTGTGTGCTCATGCAACGCCAAAAAGTCATCGCTTACGCTTCGAGACAATTGAAGGTTCATGAAAGAAACTATACCACTCACGACTTGGAACTAGGTGCGGTGGTATTCGCCTTGAAGATCTGGCGACACTATTTATATGGTACTCGATGTACAATTTTCACAGATCACAAAAGCTTACAACACATATTTGATCAGAAGGAATTGAATATGCGCCAGCGGCGATGGGTCGAGCTGCTAAATGATTACGACTGTGAGATCAAGTACCATCCTGAAAAGGAAAACGTTGTAGCGGACGCGTTGAGCTGAAAAGAAAGGGTTAAGACCCTAAGGGTTCGAGCGTTAGAAATGACCATTCGAACGAACCTCACTGCACGCATTCGTGATGCACAACAAGAAGCTCTTAAAGGAGAGAACCGTAAAGCTGAATACCTACGGGGTATGCTGAAATACATGGTGCCAAACGAAGAGGGAGCCTTATACTTCAAGAAGCGTATTTGGGTTCCACTCTATGGTGGCATACGAGAAGTCATCCTTGATGAAGCGCATAAATCGAGATACTCGATCCACCCAGGGTCGGACAAAATGTATCAAGACTTGAAGGAATATTACTGGTGGCCGAGACTTAAAAGCGACGTTGCTGTCTATGTTGGAAAATGCCTAACCTGTGCTAAGGTTAAGGCCGAATATCAGAAACCGTCTGGCCTACTAGAACAACCAGAGATTCCCGTGTGGAAGTGGGAACAAATCTCGATGGACTTCATAACGAAATTACCCAGGACCCCGAGAGGGCACGATATGATATGGGTAATAGTTGATCGGTTAACAAAGTCTGCGCACTTCCTACCGATCCGAGAAAAAGACAGCACTGGAAAGCTTGCTGAGATATACTTAAGAGAAATTGTGGCACGACATGGAGTGCCAATCTCAATTATTTCAGACAGAGATGGACGCTTTGTCTCAAGAATCTGGCAATCATTTCAGGAAGCCTTTGGATCTCAGTTAGATCTGAGCACGGCATTCCATCCGCAAACAGACGGCCAGAGCGAACGGACTATACAAACGTTAGAAGATATGCTTCGCGCATGTGTCATGGATCTAGGCGGCAGCTGGGATACTCATCTACCTTTAGTTGAGTTTTCCTACAATAACAGTTATCATACGAGCATAAAAGTCGCGCCGTTCGAAGCTCTGTATGGCCGCAAATGCCGATTGCCCTTATGTTGGGCAGATGCTGGAGATAAACATATGGTTGGTCCTGAACTTGTACAAGAGACAACCGACAAGATTGCGCAGATCCGAGAGTGCATTAAGGCGGCTCGAGATCGACAAAAGAGCTACGCTGATCCGAAAAGAAAATCAGTAGAATTCGAGGTGGGAGACAAAGTGTTGTTAAAAGTCTCACCTTGGAAGGGCATAGTCAGATTTGGAAAGCGTGGAAAGCTGAATCCATGATACATCGGACCATTCAGAATATTGAAAAGAATTGGTACCGTGGCATACAAGTTGGAGTTACCGGAAGAACTTAATGGAGTACATGATACGTTTCACGTATCCAACCTGAAGAAGAGTCCAACACAAGAAAACGTGATCATCCCGATGGATGAAGTGCATATTGATGACGCCCTCCGATTTATAGAACAACCCGTTGAGGTTACCGACTGGAAAGTCAACAAGACCAGGAGGAGCACTTTTAAACTTGTCAAAGTACGTTGAAACTCTAAGCACGGACCCGAGTACACATGGGAACGCGAAGACCAGTTCAAAGAAAAGTATCCCCACCTATTCAAGAAGACTCCTGCGAGAGTTGGTTCAGCCTGAATTTCGGGACGAAATTCTTTTAACGGGGGGAGACTGTGACAACTGGCACAAACCGGTAATTTCCGTACACTTTAATTATTATTTAATGACTGCAATTATGTGCTTAATTGTCAGCAATGTCTGAACACATACTAAACAAGTGAATTCATGCACGTTGTATACTACAAAATATTTCTTTTTGCATAAACGAGAGCGTTGCGTCAGAAATATTAGTAAACTCACCGGTAGGACACAATGTGTCAACAGAACTGCAGAAAGCAGTCAGACATTAGAATTGGAGCCTAGGTGTAGGTCCAACAACAAGAGTACATTAAAACCCAAGAGTACATGCAAGGGTTTAATATATAGACATTGCGAAAGCAAAAATAAGCACTAAAAAGCACCCGAAACGCACTTTAAGTGCAGAATTTTGTATAATTCAGCAATAAATCAGCTTTTAACAACATAAATGTCATGCAGAAATTCCGTTTTACTATCCAGAATACTCCCCCAAGTGTCGGGAATAAATTGTGTCACTAAAAATAATATTAACGACACTTTAAATGCTTATTTAGCACTTTAACGGATTATTATCCAACCGAACAACCGGACTTAACCTGGAACATAAAAATATTGACGTTGACATTGTTTTTCCTTTTCTGAGTCAGTTAGGGTCCCCGAATACCCTAACACCCGTTATAAATTACAACACACATAATAACTAATTTAAGGTTTTTAATTAAACTAACTAGCACTAACTTGTTAGTTCAAAATAAACCAAATGCCCCCCATTACAACCGATCGGTCCCATGAGGGGACACACTCACCCAAATTATTGAATATTTTATTTGAGGATTGTCTAGTATCTTGATGACAATTTATATATTGGGTAAAAACATATGATGGTTTATAAATAAGAATAAGGGATAAAGACTTTCAATTACATCAAACACTTGAACAAAGAAATCACTTTCTTTCCCTCTTTGATATTCTCGGCCGAACACAACCATCAACATCCACTCACCTTCCAATTTCAATCAAGCCATTTTACATACTTATAAGTGTGTTAGAGCTCATACGAGGAGACCCGGCGCTTACGGAATCGCAAGGACCTCGCTACAACGCTGTTAACCACCTAGTTTTCGTCTTGAATCTTCCCTAGCCTTGTGCTAGTTGTAAGTGATTCTAAACACCCTCTTGTTCATGTTTAGAGTGGTTAATAAGAGGTTTAACGGATAAAAATTATGAACACTAGAGATCAAAGTTTAAAGTCTTGTAAAAAGGGTGAACTTGGTGGTTAAAGACTAACTAATAGTGTAAAACTTATGGAACTTGTTTTGTTATGATTATTTTATGATGTTGATTGCTAGTAATGGGACGGATCGTCATCTAACCACGCTAGATCATGTTCATGGAACATGAACTAGCAATATGTTTAGGGTAAAGGTTGCAAGATGACGAATCTTTCCACAACATAAACATGAACTTGTGTAAAAATAGTTTTTCTTATAAAATGGAGTTCTAAACTAGTAGATCTAAAGATCTACAAGTGGTATTTTCAAAGGACCAAGTAAAATATATACAAGTCTTATTTTAAGTCGGATCTTTCATAAACTAGAGGTCTTTTTGTGAACAAACAAGTGTGTGGACACTTGTGTAACAAAAGTTTTAACAAAGAAATAATTTTCGTAAATACCGACTAGAAGTTGTAAAGATTCATATTCTTTAAAAATAAGATTTCCAAGAAACCGACTCTATTTTTAGAGATGGAAAGATCCACTAAATGTGTTGTAAAGTTACTACATGATTTTACACAACTTGCAAGATCATGTGTTTGCGATTTATGTTTATTTTGACTAGTTTGATATTTGAAGATGGTATTTTGATGACGGAAAATTGATTGGTTTGAATTTTTTAAAAGAAAATGATACGCTAGTAAGCGTGGCCACCTCCAGTTACAGAGGAAACTCTGGCGAAATTTTTCCAGAAAATAACACTTAGAATATTTTTGGTGACAAGTGTTATGAATATATTTTTGACTTGTTTTCCAAACAAACTTCGCCATGATTTTTATTACAAAATTACCAAATACCGGAGGTGGATTTTCATAAATAAAACTTGTTAAATATATATTTAGAATATATATTTATCGCTTGTGTGATTATGTGATTATTTTGTGAACTAGGTATATATTATTTTTAGAGTAAAAATAATATGACTTGGAGATACTCGTAACGAGTAAAAATACAAAAGAATACACATGCAACCTATTTAGACAAAATACATAATTCGGGTGCAAAGTGCAAAACACAAAAGACTTGTATTTATTTTTTTGAGAAAAATAATATAAGTAAGACACTTAGTTAAAAGTATAAAATATTTTTAACACAAGAAAATATACACAAAAGAGAGTGACTGTGCTTGTGCGACGCAAGTCTAGTGACTAACGTTAAGAAAATGCGTATAGGTTACGACGTTAATTAAGCAAATCCGGTGAAGTTTACAACGCACGGGAACGCAAAGTTGTGAGTTCATGCTCCCCCTTTTCTTTTAACTGTTTTCAGTTTTATAACTTCGGGGGTGAAATACATGTACAAATATTATAATGTTTATAAATGGTATGATAACAAGAAACGCACTTGGTGAGGACGAGAACCAAGTAGGATGCGTTATGAGAAATGATAACAAGAAACGCACTTGGTGAGGACGAGAACCAAGTAGGATGCGTTATGAGAAATGATACGAGAAATTGTGTCACGAATAGGGTACATAAGCACCATTAATCAACAATATACCTAGACCGCAGAACAAAAGGTTAGATCTAACGGGTGCCGGGCAGCCACACTCTCGGTGAGGGCGAGAATCGAGTAGTGCTTTTGTGTCTCAGAATATACCAATTAAATGCCTAAGGTTTGGTGACTTCCTATGTCGTGTCACATGTTAATGGCTTTGCAACCCATTAACAGTCCTGATACTTACAGGAATACTTTATTTACATATAATTCATACCATACTAAAACTTGATTAATACTTGAAGTACGTGGGGTACTCAAGAAAAACTTGAATTAAATTTGAGTACGTGGGGTACTCAAGAAGATGGGAATTATACTTGAGTACGTGGGGTACTCAAGAGAAACTTGAATTATACATGAGTACGTGGTGTACACATGAATACTTGATTTATATATGAAAACTTGATTTATACATGACTCAAACTATGTTTTCATACAAAGTATACAAACATGAAATACAAAAAAAACTGCATGAATTCACACCAACATTATGTTGACGTTTTTCCAAAACTCACATGTATTTCAGGTAACTAGGAGGGATGTGCGCCCGGTCTTGCTTATGCTCATGGATGTCGCTTATGTTTATCTTTAAATAAAGTTGTAAACTTTTTAAGATAATGTTTTATGCGACTTAGAGATGTAAACTCTAAACTTATGTTTTCAAATTATGGTATTTGATGTTATTTTACGAGCATGTAGCATGTTTACTCTTCGTATGTAATGAGAACCTTTCATGATCACACCTCGTGCTTCCGCCGCAGAAAGGGTGTGACAGATTGGTATCAGAGCTGCGATTGTAGTGAACCAGGATTCCTTCTCGAGTCTAGTCTACAATCTCTAGGATCCTTTCACGAAAACAATTTTTCAAAGAGTTTTTATTGCATAAAGCGTCCCGCGACATCCACTACCTGAAACTGTCTACATGAGTCTAGAAAAGACACTACGAGACTTAGGGTGCACGAGAGTAGCACTCGTACGTGATTGAGAGCTAATTGCAATTATGTGTGATAGTTAGCATATACTAGAAGTAGAATGTCACAAGTATATGTGACTTTACCTGAAAGCAATGACCCATCTGAAGGAGGAAATACGAAGAAGAAACGAACTGTGCGGACTGTGCAAGGAGTTACGTAATTATGGATGCATACATAATTATGGAATTCAGTGCACAGAAACCACAGCAAGTCTTGACACGTATAGATTCCCTCAGTGCAAGCCTACTAAGTACTCTGCTAGAGTAATAATTGTTTGACGTCACTTATGTGGTATATACCTGTGAATATATATACTACTACTGTCTAGTATGACGATATCAAACAAATATTTAACCCTGTTGTGTTATGTTCTGTCAGAACATGGCACCCAGGAAAGCTGTGAATGCTCGCAATGATGATCAACCTCCTCCTCCCCCACCGCCAAGAACGGCTGAAGAGCTGAACGCTCTACTGGAAGAACGGATCTCCGCTGCTATTGCCCAATACGAGGCAAACCGTACTCAAGACAGTGGAGGACCAAGCAACGCTAGGCATAATGGGAATGGAGATTCGTGTGGAGGCAATGCAGCTCAAGGTAACCTTAAGACAATTTGCCAAGCATGGAGAAATTTATGAACGGTCCTTGATTCATTATTTCTTCGATTGCTCACATGTGAATTGGTTGAATCAATTCCAGGCTGCACTTTCAAGCAGTTCATTGACTGCAAGCCGATGAACTACGACGGCACAGGAGGTGCAGTAGCATTTGTACGCTAGACGGAGAAGACTGAAGCTACTATCCGCATGAGCAAGTGCACTGCGGATCAGCAAGTCACTTTTGCTACCGGATTGTTTGTCGATGAAGCTCTGACTTGGTGGAACCTGCAAGCCCAAACTTTGGGTGATGATGCTGCTTATGGCTTAATCTGGGAGGAACTGAAGGAAAGAATGAGAGAGAAGTATTGCTCTCGCGCTGAACTCCAAAGGCTGGAAACGGAGTTCTGGAACTTGACTATGGAAGGTGCTGACATTAATGGTTATACTCGAAGGTTCCACGATCTGTCTAGAGTGCTTCCCTACATGGTGACTCCCGAATTCAAGCACGTTGAACGCTACATTTGGGGACTGGCCCCAGAGTTTCGTGGCATGGTGACGTCGGCCAAACCACAAACAATCACTGAGGCTGTAACTCTGGCTGTCAGCCTTACTGAAGATTGTGTTCGTATGAAGAAGTTATCGTTGAACCCAACAGAGAAGACCGAGACACATGCTGAGTCGTCCGGTGACAAGAAGAGAAAGCATACAAGTTTGAACCAAGCAACTCGTAACAACAAGGGTTTCAGCAAGAAGCGTGACGCTAACCCGTCTCAAGAGGCGAAGACCCTTGCAACCAAAGCATACCAAGGCTCCATGCCTAAATGCCAAAAATGTAAGTATCATCATGATGGAACTTGTCGCATTCCAAGGTGCGACAAATGTGGTAAATTGGGTCATCAAACAGAAGACTGTTGGGGAAAAGGAAAGAACCGAAATGGAAACGGTGCTGGTAACAAGAATGGTAACGGGAAAGGGCGGAACTAAGGATGCTTCAAGTGTGGAAGCAATGATCATTTCATGAAGGACTGCCCAGAGGGAAACAATGCTCAGGCTAGAGCATTTGTGATTGGATCAAAGAACGCACGCGAGGACCCTAACGTGGTCACCGGTATGTTCCTCATTAACAATCACTTTGCATCCATATTATTTGACACTGGCGCCGACTATAGCTTCATGTCTGTGGAATTTAAACGCATACTTGGAATAGAATCTAGTAGATTAGAAATTCCTTATTCCATAGAACTAGCCAATGGTAAACTCGTTGAATCGGGCGAAGTCGTTAGAGGCTGCTCATTGGAACTTGGTGAACGAAGATTTAGCATCGACCTCTTACCTATTCAACTGGGTAGCTTCGATGTAGTAGTCGGAATGGACTGGCTGTCCAAGAACAAAGCTGAAGTTGTTTGTCATGAGAAAATCATTCGCATCCCTTTAGCGAATGGTGAAACTCTCATTGTGCATGGAGAAAAACGAGATGCGCCTTTTCGAATCATCAGTTGCATGAAGGCACAGAAGTGCCTGAGGAAAGGATGTGTCGCTTTCCTAGCACACGTTATAGACAAGAAGGCCGAGGAGCCGAAACTCGAAGACATTCCTGTGGTGAAGGAATTCCCTGATGTTTTTCCCGAAGATCTGCCAGGACTACCTCTGCAACGACAAGTCGAATTCCGTATAGACTTGGTTCCAGGAGCCGCTCCTGTAGCCAAGGCTCCCTATCGACCTGCACCATCCGAAATGCAAGAATTATCTACACAACTCCAGGAGTTGTTGGATAAAGGATTTATAAGGCCAATCTTCTCACCCTGGGGAGCTCCAGTATTATTCGTGAAGAAGAAGGATGGAACGCTGCGGATGTGTATCGATTACAGGGAACTGAACAAGCTCACTATCAAGAATCGGTACCCGCTACCGAGGATTGATGACTTATTTGATCAACTGCAAGGATCAAGCTACTATTCCAAGATCGACCTTCGATCTGGATACCATCAGCTGAGAATCCAAGAGGAAAGCGTACCAAAGACTGCATTCAGAACACGCTATGGGCACTACGAATTTCTTGTGATGCCATTCGGGCTGACGAATGCACCAGCGGTCTTTATGGATCTGATGAACCGCGTATGCAAACCATATCTCGATAAATTCGTGATTGTATTTATCGATGATATCCTGATTTATTCACGAACGAAAGAAGAGCACGAGCAACATCTCAGAACCATCTTGGAACTACTGAAGAAAGAGAAGCTTTATGCAAAGTTCTCGAAATGCGAATTCTGGATTCGTGAAGTACAATTTCTTGGTCACATTGTGAATGAGAAGGGCATTCATGTAGACCCGTCCAAGATAGAAGCAATAAAGAATTGGGAAGCTCCCAAGACCCCAACCGAAGTACGACAATTTTTGGGCTTAGCGGGCTATTACCGACGATTCATCGAGAATTTCTCCAAGATAGCTCAACCGCTAACGACCCTTACACAGAAAGACAAGAAATATGACTGGGGTCACAAACAAGAATAAGCCTTCCAGTTACTTAAAAACAAGCTCTGCGGTGCGCCAATACTATCATTACCCGAAGGCACTGAAGACTTCGTGGTATACTGCGACGCCTCACGACAAGGCTTGGGTTGTGTGCTCATGCAACGCCAAAAAGTCATCGCTTACGCTTCGAGACAATTGAAGGTTCATGAAAGAAACTATACCACTCACGACTTGGAAATAGGTGCGGTGGTATTCGCCTTGAAGATCTGGCGACACTATTTATATGGTACTCGATGTACAATTTTCACAGATCACAAAAGCTTACAACACATATTTGATCAGAAGGAATTGAATATGCGCCAGCGGCGATGGGTCGAGCTGCTAAATGATTACGACTGTGAGATCAAGTACCATCCTGGAAAGGCAAACGTTGTAGCGGACGCGTTGAGCCGAAAAGAAAGGGTTAAGACCCTAAGGGTTCGAGCGTTAGAAATGACCATTCGAACGAACCTCACTGCACGCATTCGTGATGCACAACAAGAAGCTCTTAAAGGAGAGAACCGTAAAGCTGAATACCTACGGGGTATGCTGAAATACATGGTGCCAAACGAAGAGGGAGCCTTATACTTCAAGAAGCGTATTTGGGTTCCACTCTATGGTGGCATACGAGAAGTCATCCTTGATGAAGCGCATAAATTGAGATACTCGATCCACCCAGGGTCGGACAAAATGTATCAAGACTTGAAGGAATATTACTGGTGGCCGAGACTTAAAAGCGACGTTGCTGTCTATGTTGGAAAATGCCTAACCTGTGCTAAGGTTAAGGCCGAATATCAGAAACCGTCTGGCCTACTAGAACAACCAGAGATTCCCGTGTGGAAGTGGGAACAAATCTCGATGGACTTCATAACGAAATTACCCAGGACCCCGAGAGGGCACGATATGATATGGGTAATAGTTGATCGGTTAACAAAGTCTGCGCACTTCCTACCGATCCGAGAAAAAGACAGCACTGGAAAGCTTGCTGAGATATACTTAAGAGAAATTGTGGCACGACATGGAGTGCCAATCTCAATTATTTCAGACAGAGATGGACGCTTTGTCTCAAGAATCTGGCAATCATTTCAGGAAGCCTTTGGATCTCAGTTAGATCTGAGCACGGCATTCCATCCGCAAACAGACGGCCAGAGCGAACGGACTATACAAACGTTAGAAGATATGCTTCGCGCATGTGTCATGGATCTAGGCGGCAGCTGGGATACTCATCTACCTTTAGTTGAGTTTTCCTACAATAACAGTTATCATACGAGCATAAAAGTCGCGCCGTTCGAAGCTCTGTATGGCCGCAAATGCCGATTGCCCTTATGTTGGGCAGATGCTGGAGATAAACATATGGTTGGTCCTGAACTTGTACAAGAGACAACCGACAAGATTGCGCAGATCCGAGAGTGCATTAAGGCGGCTCGAGATCGACAAAAGAGCTACGCTGATCCGAAAAGAAAATCAGTAGAATTCGAGGTGTGAGACAAAGTGTTGTTAAAAGTCTCACCTTGGAAGGGCATAGTCAGATTTGGAAAGCGTGGAAAGCTGAATCCACGATACATCGGACCATTCAGAATATTGAAAAGAATTGGTACCGTGGCATACAAGTTGGAGTTACCGGAAGAACTTAATGGAGTACATGATACGTTTCATGTATCCAACCTGAAGAAGAGTCCAACACAAGAAAACGTGATCATCCCGATGGATGAAGTGCATATTGATGACGCCCTCCGATTTATAGAACAACCCGTTGAGGTTACCGACTGGAAAGTCAACAAGACCAGGAGGAGCACTATTAAACTTGTCAAAGTACGTTGAAACTCTAAGCACGGACCCGAGTACACATGGGAACGCGAAGACCAGTTCAAAGAAAAGTATCCCCACCTATTCAAGAAGACTCCTGCGAGAGTTGGTTCAGCCTGAATTTCGGGACGAAATTCTTTTAACGGGGGGAGACTGTGACAACTGGCACAAACCGGTAATTTCCGTTCACTTTAATTATTATTTAATGACTGCAATTATGTGCTTAATTGTCAGCAATGTCTGAACACATACTAAACAAGTGAATTCATGCACGTTGTATACTACAAAATATTGCTTTTTGCATAAACGAGAGCGTTGCGTCAGAAATATTAGTAAACTCACCGGTAGGACACAATGTGTCAACAGAACTGCAGAAAGCAGTCAGACATTAGAATTGGAGCCTAGGTGTAGGTCCAACAACAAGAGTACATTAAAACCCAAGAGTACATGCAAGGGTTTAATATATAGACATTGCGAAAGCAAAAATAAGCACTAAAAAGCACCCGAAACGCACTTTAAGTGCAGAATTTTGTATAATTCAGCAATAAATCAGCTTTTAACAACATAAATGTCATGCAGAAATTCCGTTTTACTATCCAGAATACTCCCCCAAGTGTCGGGAATAAATTGTGTCACTAAAAATAATATTAACGACACTTTAAATGCTTATTTAGCACTTTAACGGATTATTATCCAACCGAACAACCGGACTTAACCCGGAACATAAAAATATTGACGTTGACATTGTTTTTCCTTTTCTGAGCCAGTTAGGGTCCCCGAATACCCTAACACCCGTTATAAATTACAACACACATAATAACTAATTTAAGGTTTTTAATTAAACTAACTAGCACTAACTTGTTAGTTCAAAATAAACCAAATGCCCCCCATTACAACCGATCGGTCCCATGAGGGGACACACTCACCCAAATTATTGAATATTTTATTTGAGGATTGTCTAGTATCTTGATGACAATTTATATATTGGGTAAAAACATATGATGGTTTATAAATAAGAATAAGGGATAAAGACTTTCAATTACATCAAACACTTGAACAAAGAAATCACTTTCTTTCCCTCTTTGATATTCTCGGCCGAACACAACCATCAACATCCACTCACCTTCCAATTTCAATCAAGCCATTTTACATACTTATAAGTGTGTTAGAGCTCATACGAGGAGACCCGGCGCTTACGGAATCGCAAGGACCTCGCTACAACGCTGTTAACCACCTAGTTTTCGTCTTGAATCTTCCCTAGCCTTGTGCTAGTTGTAAGTGATTCTAAACACCCTCTTGTTCATGTTTAGAGTGGTTAATAAGAGGTTTAACGGATAAAAATTATGAACACTAGAGATCAAAGTTTAAAGTCTTGTAAAAAGGGTGAACTTGGTGGTTAAAGACTAACTAATAGTGTAAAACTTATGGAACTTGTTTTGTTATGATTATTTTATGATGTTGATTGCTAGTAATGGGACGGATCGTCATCTAACCACGCTAGATCATGTTCATGGAACATGAACTAGCAATATGTTTAGGGTAAAGGTTGCAAGATGACGAATCTTTCCACAACATAAACATGAACTTGTGTAAAAATAGTTTTTCTTATAAAATGGAGTTCTAAACTAGTAGATCTAAAGATCTACAAGTGGTATTTTCAAAGGACCAAGTAAAATATATACAAGTCGTATTTTAAGTCGGATCTTTCATAAACTAGAGGTGTTTTTGTGAACAAACAAGTGTGTGGACACTTGTGTAACAAAAGTTTTAACAAAGAAATAATTTTCGTAAATACCGACTAGAAGTTGTAAAGATTCATATTCTTTAAAAATAAGATTTCCAAGAAACCGACTCTATTTTTAGAGATGGAAAGATCCACTAAATGTGTTGAAAAGTTACTACATGATTTTACACAACTTGCAAGATCATGTGTTTGCGATTTATGTTTATTTTGACTAGTTTGATATTTGAAGATGGTATTTTGATGACGGAAAATTGATTGGTTGAATTTTTTAAAAGAAAATGATACGCTAGTAAGCGTGGCCTCCTCCAGTTACAGAGGAAACTCTGGCGAAATTTTTCCAGAAAATAACACTTAGAATATTTTTGGTGACAAGTGTTATGAATATATTTTTGACTTGTTTTCCAAACAAACTTCGCCATGATTTTTATTACAAAATTACCAAATACCGGAGGTGGATTTTCATAAATAAAACTTGTTAAATATATATTTAGAATATATATTTATCGCTTGTGTGATTATGTGATTATTTTGTGAACTAGGTATATATTATTTTTAGAGTAAAAATAATATGACTTGGAGATACTCGTAACGAGTAAAAATACAAAAGAATACACATGCAACCTATTTAGACAAAATACATAATTCGGGTGCAAAGTGCAAAACACAAAAGACTTGTATTTATTTTTTTGAGAAAAATAATATAAGTAAGACACTTAGTTAAAAGTATAAAATATTTTTAACACAAGAAAATATACACAAAAGAGAGTGACTGTGCTTGTGCGACGCAAGTCTAGTGACTAACGTTAAGAAAACGCGTATAGGTTACGACGTTAATTAAGCAAATCCGGTGAAGTTTACGACGCACAGGAACGCAAAGTTGTGAGTTCATGCTCCCCCTTTTCTTTTAACTGTTTTCAGTTTTATAACTTCGGGGGTGAAATACATGTACAAATATTATAATGTTTATAAATGGTATGATAACAAGAAACGCACTTGGTGAGGACGAGAACCAAGTAGGATGCGTTATGAGAAATGATAACAAGAAACGCACTTGGTGAGGACCAGAACCAAGTAGGATGCGTTATGAGAAATGATACGAGAAATTGTGTCACGAATAGGGTACATAAGCACCATTAATCAACAATATACCTAGACCGCAGAACAAAAGGTTAGATCTAACGGGTGCCGGGCAGCCACACTCTCGGTGAGGGCGAGAATCGAGTAGTGCTTTTGTGTCTCAGAATATACCAATTAAATGCCTAAGGTTTGGTGACTTCCTATGTCGTGTCACATGTT